>JAJJMB010005286.1:581850-734093 GCA_023531105.1 Papaver atlanticum | reverse complement strand
AGAAGAAGAAGAAGAAGAAGAAGAAGAAGAAGAAGAAGAAGAAGAAGAAGAAGAGAAAAGAAAAGGTTTTGAAACTGATTTTAGGTTTTAATTTAGTGGGTTAGATTAGTGGGTAGTGGTTAAATTAGTGGGTTATTAGGAATAGTTATAACCTTAATTAGGATAAGGGCAGATTAGTCTTCCCTAATCTTTTAGGACACCCCTTAGAATGTAGAGTGGACATTCCTATCACAAAATAGTCCCCACTTTTTTTGAGTAGTCCCCAAAATATCGTTCTTCTGAAACCCGTTGTCTCATAAATGTTTGGGTCCCATCATCTGGTAGGAGACACAAAATCAATTAACTCTGGTTGGAAATGCCGAAGGAAAATCATTAAAGAGTAGCACAGACACAGTTGCATCATTGTACGAGACAAAATTGTCAATGGAAAAATGAAAAGAAGACAAGAAGTAAGGTTATCCTTGTTGTTTTAGTTGCCATTAATACCAAGTGCCGTGCGTTGTTCTAATCTATACCAAGTTGTACCATAGCTAAAAATGAATGAATGGTGCAGAAATCTTAGACTTTAGCAGAGTGCAATAATTTTTTTACAAAAGAAAGCAACAGCTACATGATCATATTCTCAATGCGACCACATGTGTGTTTTTTTTTCTTTTTCTGATGGATAAACTGCAAAAGCAACAATCCCCACTTACAAGACTTTGCGAGTCATCACAAGCAGAAGGAGAGTCTGTTTATGATCCTATGCGTGGGTCTTGTAAGTTTCTCAATGCATCCACAAAAAGTTTAGTGTAAGCAGAATGTGTCAAAACAAGTAAAGTAGAACTACTTTAACCGTAAGAAGTATTCAAAACAAAGCATGAGTGCATACGTAATACTCCAATGGGTTCAAGACAAGGTTTAAAGAAAAAAGAAGGAGAGAGCGTGAAGTAAAACAGTAGTGATGTGTGCATTTTTATTTTGCTAGTCAAACATTAGTTAATTGTTCTTCAGTTAAAGGAAGATCCATCAGGAGAATTTGACACGAAAACACCATATCATGCAAAACAAAATGACAAACTTTATCTGCGCACTTTATGGATGTTGCTTATATGTGGCATAAAACTCTAGAGGCTCTTCTGACCATCCTAGTCACTCAAAAATATTAAATTTCCTAGAGATTGCTTAGAGCATTTCCAACAGAGATGTGATCAATTCTTTCAACGGGAATACGAAGGATCGATGTAAAGATGGATGGGCAGACAGTTATGAAGACATCCTTTTATTTTCAAAGAATCTCTTAAAGGTTGTGATTTGTGGAACATCCTTGTCATCAACTCAATTTCATTTTTATAACATTTGTAATTTATCAAATATGAAAAACTAATGAAGATCCCATAGAAGATGTTTTTATAACCGCCTGCCTATTCATATTCACATTGATCTTCCATATTTTCACTGGAGAAAGTTTTTAGGTAAAAACTGTTTACATACCATAGGTCCTAGAATTTTAACTGACTGCATCGCTATTGGTTTGTTGCGTATCCTATGTGGCTCAGAAGGTTTTAACTTACCACGCAACCACCGGAGATGCTCTTAATTTCTGATCTGGGCTTTACATGAGCATCCGGTTTGAGCTCTCAATAGAATAAACCCCCTACTGTGAGAATGCAATGCCTAATACAGTGACTATATAAGTGGATCTGTGGGTCAGGTAGTGATAGAATATTGTAAATCACTACTACCCACTTATTCCAATTATCTTATGGTGATAATCTAGTTTCCTAATAGCTTTAAATTGACCAAAACTCCACTATGTACTAAATAATAATCATAATCAAAACTAATAGTGAGAAAGCATTAATGGATATCCTAAACATGCTAAGTTGTCTTCATTATGAGCAAACTTATGGTGCAAAAAGTGACAGTTGGGTCATTCAAAGTTTGTTCGCCATAAGTTTGGAATGTCAGACATTAGTAATGCTGATCTTTAATAAAGATTCAAGAATTTTTTTTAAAAAAAAGCGCATGTCAGATCTGTCAATATAAGAGCATACAAGGGAGATTAAACTTATCTTAAAGTTGAATCAAGAATGTTTACTCCAGTCCTCTTTGCCCAGGGAGTGTAGGTTGCAACTGCATTCCTAGCAGGTCATGAGCAACCTACAATTAATATACACTTCAAATCATCTTAAACATTTACAATTGATCACATACTTATGTGATAAAATGATACACACAAAAATATATTATAAATAAAACAGGCGAGGGAGGAAGGAACAATATCTTCTCAGCTCATGGTATCCTCTTCAATACACCTAGCACCATATAAGTTTAGAAATCAACGTAATGACAACCATAGTAGAACTCTTGATACATGTAGCACTTGTAGCATAACTCTTGAGACTTTAAACTAGGCCCAGCCTAGTTTTCTTTGCTACATCCCAAAGATTCAAAACTTACATACCATCTTAACGTTGTTTTTTCCTGCCAATAACAACAAAAAGAAGCAACCTTTCGAGGCTTGCCTCATGGCGTAATCACAACATAGAGACATTTTTTCTCGTTGTAAGCTTAGATACATGCCCCGTATTCACTTCCCAACGTTAATCTAGCATATTTTAGGTTTCTAATGTCTAAATCTAAGATAACCTAAACAATGGGCTCTTTTGAATGTACCTTAAAACTAACCCCTGAGACTAATTCCTCCCCTATACGGACTAGTGTATTGGATGATGCTTACGAGTAAAGAGAAATTGTTTCATTATAGAACAAAAATCAAATTAGTAAACAGGGCAAAAGTTTTTGGCAAACAGTGATCTTACACATCAGATAAACACGAGAATATATATAGATCATAATAAAAAAAATCGATAACTCACATTTAAAAATTATGCATCTAATATGAAGACGTATTATTCCTCTGAAATGCTTGAACCTCTTGAACTGAAACTTTACAGTCAAATCCTACAACACGAATTCATCAGATGCAGCAAAAAAAAAAAAAAAAACACAAACACAAACAACCATACAGTTTCCCAAGGTGTAACCTCCTCAGCAGTCCAAAAACTTTCTTGAGGCTTGTTATACTTCTCCCATAACACTGCTCTAATCAATTCAAACTACCTCATTCATATATCTTCTTCGTGCAGTTACTGACCAAACACTGTAATCAAGCCAGATTCGCTGAAGCTTTTCCTCGAACAGAATACGTGCAATGCTTGTAACGCCCAATCTGATAATTTGCAACAACAACAGCATTGACAGAACTCGTGGTGCAAAATCTTTTAGAATTTTCTAGAGCCTTCTCTCTATAATGCACACCCATTACGCCTTATGATGGTTTAAACAATCAGCTCTTAAGTAAGTTCTAATTCTCGGTTTCTGGCTGATTTAGTAAGATATAACGGTTGTGCTCAGCACTCATTGTCGGTGGTGCAATTTTCCCTTCCTTCCCTCTTAAATTGCAGGATTATAGTAATGTCTGTGAAGTTCCCGATCATCAAGTGGCCTTTGTAAGAAAAAAGAAGTGGTGTTTGGTTTTTTTAAACAACTTTGAACTTTCTTCTACTGAACAAAACGCTCAGGGAAGTTGGTGCATTTTGCTTGGTGCATTATGCCTTTTTACACAAAGTCCAAGCTATGTGGACAAGTTCTCAACTTCCAACTGATATCGCTTCTCTTTGGATTGAAGCCGCATAAATCAGTTTCTTTTCCCTGTTTTTTTTCTTTTAGCCCTTTTGTGTACCAAAAAAAAAAAAAAAAAAGTTCCGAACTTTTTGTGAATTATTTGATAATGGGCTTAAAAAGTCTGTTTGGGCATAATAGGTTAAGCGTGGGCTAAAAAATCAGCCTTATTGAACGGCAGAACTATACACGAACCCGAATAATTCACGGAAAGTTCGAACTTCTCATATTAACGCATACCTGGTTCGGTGTTTGGATAGTTCGGTCGTATCATACGTATTCGGTTATTTCTGTTCGGTTTGCAAATTATTCGGGAACGATTAGTCGAATTACTAACTAAGGCCTAGACTATATAGCTACAGTATAGCAAAGACCAACCTTATGGGCCATCGCTTAGCTATAATAAAGAACCCTATTTCAGGGCATACCTAAAAATTTTAGGGCATACAAAACAATAATTCCATCTTGGATGACCTTATAAGGGGTACCCTATGGGTAGTTCAATTACCTATATACCCTTGAACTGTTTCAATTACTAATCTACCCTTACCAAAAAACCTAAAATCAGTTTTCTATTCAAAATCAGTTTCCTAACATCTCTTCTTCTTCCTCTCCCACGGAAAAAAATTTCATCGTTGTGATTCATCGTCGGTTCATAAAAATTTGATCGTCGATTAAACTCGTAATTGAAAAAGAAAAAAGCAAGGGCTAGGCATCGTCAGTTTCCTACTACATAATGACTCGTACAAAGAAAAAAACAGGGGCTAGGCAAACCAAATCGTCTTCTAATCCATCAATTGAAAAAGAAGAACCAATTGAAGATGAAGGTGTAGAAACTCAAAATCAACCACCAATCGAACCAGAAATTGAACCAACTGCATCTCCAACTCCGGAAATGAGGATAAGAAATTAAGTTTTACAAACCCAATCTCCTATTTGCTGTTTTTCATCGATTAAATGGGTTTAATTAAAAAAAAAAGGTTTTTGACGGTTACAGTGTTGGGTTCGGCTCAAAATTGAGTTACGTTTTGAGCCGAACTGTTCTTCACAAAAGCTTCCTATACGTGTATATGAACAGTTCGGCATGAAAGTTCAAGAAATTTTAAGCTGAACCTAGTCACAATTAGAGATTCATAAGGGGTTCGGCCTATTCGATAAAACTGTTTTACGCCGAACATATGTTGTTTCATTTTCATAAATCGTATAAGTATTTAAGTTCGGCTTGAAAGTATTTTTGTAATTAAAACACGGTCCGAACCTAATACATTTAGAAGGTTCGGCTATGACGATATTCCCAATATGTGCCGAACCATGAACAAATTCCGAACCTACCAATTCTCAGGTTTATTAATGGTAATGTTCGGCATGTATACTACTTAAGTAACAAGCCGAACCAGATATTTCAAAGAGGTTCGGCACGTACGATATTCACTAAATAAGCCGAACCATTAACATGTTTTTTTTCCAAAACTCCCAGGAATATGTTCGGCTTGTTATGAAACTTCCAAATAAGCCGAACCATGAACTAGCAAATAGGCGCGAAGTTACAAAATATAGGTTCGGCGACTAACTCAAAAAATTACAGCTAGCCGAACTGTTCTTCATTTATACAGAAATAGGTGGGTTCGGCTGATAAATATAAGCCGAACATATTCATGGTTCGCCGAACCATGGTGTAAAAATTCAAACTTTTGATGATTTCAAGCTACAAAAGTGAGATTAAACATAAGATAGAAGTGTACCTGTGTATTAGAAGCATTGGGTTCCTCATCTATATATTCATCATCTGGATTTGGCTCATAAAAATCATCATCTTGAGTTTGAGTACGAGATGATGATATGTATTTTCCTAGGTTTTTTAGATGAAGAATGACCCTCCTCATCCATTGAATCAAGATACAATTTTTTTTCTCAAACTCACCCTCTCTTTCTCAAAAAATTGCTCAAAATTTTTCATTTACACATACTTTTATAACTAAATTATCTAAATCACTAATCAAAATTATTATTCACTAATCAAGATTATTAACACTAATACTAAAAGGGCAGATTTGCCATTACTAAAAATATTTGGTTAAGGGGTTTTTGATTTTACTATTTCCAACCCTTTTTTGTTTTTATTCAGTATGTCCTGAAAGTTTTACGTATATCCTAAAACAGGGTTATAATAAGGCAAATTCTTTTTATCTTCGCTTAAGATGGGAACAAATTTGTTTCGCGTTACTGCTAAGAAATGCCCGAGCTAAGAAATGCCCGATGGAGACTGAGTTTCTATATTTTATATTTAGTCAACACGGTGTTGGATACTTAGTATTCGTATATGCGTATCAATATTTGCTTGATTTTTTTTTCTTTACACCCCTTTCACACCATCCATTATTCTTAACCAATCTATCATCTTCTTCCGACTTGATTTACCACTCTAATATCCTCAAATCATCTTCTCAACTTAAAAGTTTTGTACATTTTTACTGTCAATGTCTTGTGTAGACGAAAATGTTGGCAACTGAATCGAGAAAGAAATACTCTATTCTAAAAGACAAGTATCTTGTTCCTGCATTTTTTGTTCTACAGATAGAAAGAACTTATTCTCTAGATAGGAATATGCATTGAGAGCAATGTAGACAATCTCGTATTTCGGCTTGTCTCGGCTGGGATCGAGACACCAAGACAACTTCATCTCGCCGAGATTCTCGTTCAACTTTCCGACTAACTTTCCGGAGTCGTTGCTTAAAATTTCTATATATATGTTAATTTTTTAATTATCAGTATAAGATAAGAACACCTATATCATCGAACAGGTGTATACACAATTTAATATTTATCAAGCACGTGTGTTTCATGCAAAGAATAGGAAACTAAGTGTCTTGATTGATGTTTCTTCCCTACCATCATCCTCTGTCACTATTCTGCCTTTACCGAAACCAAGAGTTTGATAAAAGAAATAAAACCTAGAAAAACCAACAGGGTTTACTCTTCTCGATCTCTTTTTGTTTTGATGGAAGAAATGTTAATTGGTTATATGCGTATTTCATGGAAGAAACTAAGTTTAAATCGATTTTGGGTTCGATCTGTGTAATATTGAGCAGAGAAGAAAGGATTTGATGTTGCTGCTTCTGGTGAGTGGTGGAGGAATACGGTGGCCGATGCTGTGGTTGTACATAGGTTTTGAGAGGATTTTGACAACAAGAAAATAGAGAAGAAGAAGATGATTCTGGTGCCGTTAAATTATGAGATTGTTGGAGAAGAGAATAGTGATGGGTCTGTTCGAAATTGAGAAATGGAAAGAAGCATATTGTTGCCAAGAAGAATTAGGGATTTGTGGTTGATATAGGTTTTTCTGCAAGGTTCGAGCATGGTTGATTTGTGGACAGCAGTTCGATCCAAGAGAATGAGAAAAGGATTGATGTTGATTGAGAAGAAGTTAACTGAGATGGAGATTAATTGGGGTTTCTTTTGATTCGAGTTGGAACAGTCGTTGTGGTTGAATCAACAAAACAGCTTGCTACTGTCGAAAACAGTGAGAAGAAACAGATAAAGAAGATGAAGCTAATCTTGTTTTAAAATGATTTGGTATCTGTATTAGTGTAGGTTTTCCTAATTTTGGATTTCTTAGAATTTGATACCCTTGGTTAGTATCTGTAATAACTAAAATATCTGATTTTTTTAAACCCTTATTTCCATTTTCGGTTCTCTTTCTATTGATTTAACTTAATATTGATTATGTGTAAAAATATTGAAGCAGAGAAGTAGTGCAAATCACTGATTATAATTATAAAAAAGTTCCATAACAGTGATGCAAATTTGGGACGATCTCGGCCGAGATTGGACCGATCTAGGCGAGATTAAAACTGCTCCGGTGAGTTCCTCGGTGAAATTTCGTATCGTCGAAAACTTGTGATTCGCTCGTTGCATGAGCGAAACGAGGAAAATCGCCGGAATCTCGGCCGAGACAGCCAAGATCGACTACATTGATTGAGAGAAAGTTTTGGAAAGATTTGTATATACAAGATTTTGATGGAAATCCTTGGAATTGTACTGTCACTGGAATTCGAAGTAGATAGAGCATTATCAAGCAAAAAGTGGATAAATTTTCTAGATATTTTGTAATTGTTAATGCAAATAATCCGAATTTGGTTTATAATAACCAGGTATATTATCTAAAACTTGTTCGCAACACCTTATAATAGTGAGAAGCGAATTTTTCAAGCAAAACAAGGAACCCTTCGGCCGGGAAGAAGAATTTGAGATGATTAAAGACATTGGGATCAAGATAAAGATGGAAGATGTGTGTGCAACTCCTTTGTCAAGCCAATACCCTAGTAATTTCCTAAATGAATTTTCAAGCCAATCCTCAAATACTCAAAATCTCTCTTCCAGCCAAGTTCCTCAAACCCCGTTTGCAAATTAATTTCTAAGACATATTGTTTAGTATCTCTTGTGGTGTCCCTCTTCATAACGAAATCCAGACATTATCGACCAATATACAAACGCATTGTTATTTGGTAGAGGAAGTAATACTAATAATGTACCCAATAGACGTTGATTTATCTACAACAATAAAGCAAAACTATCCAAAATTTGCTAACAACACAACAATAAATCAGTATCACTTTAGATGGGGATGAGAGGATTATAATGGATAAACATCTCGATGCGTTGGCTCCAAATGCAAGAAGATACCATGAAATATAACAACAAGCCATTTTGCAAAAGCTGGTTGGAAATGAAATTCTTACATCACCAACAGTTCAGCACAACAACACTACTACGAGTACTAAATATGCGAGATCTCAATGTTAATATTTAAGTATTGACGTACTTTAGTTTTCTTTTTTATTTAAGTGAAAATATAGTTGTTACTTCCATTTTTAAAGTAATGTCAAAATCTATATTTTGCTGTCCCTTTTAACTTGAATTCTAAGAATTGGATATCAATTTTTAACACTCAATTTCAATTATTTTTAATCTCATTTAATCATACACAACGATTCTCTAACGGCTATTTTCTAAACTATTTTTGATTTTTTTTTATAATTAATTATGTTACTATTCTCCGAACAACATATACTAATAATCAAAACATTTATCCTTCTACTTCCTCTAAATATTTCTTTTCATCTTCAAGGTATCTGAGCATAACTGTATGGTTGCGGATTCCGTAGAAGAAGATATTACTATCACCTATGTGAATGTTGCATTTCTGCAAAATGTAGAACAACACCGACTTCCTGCAATTAAGGTGTGGATGCTGGTTTTCGACAACTTTATACAACATTTTTTAATGGCCATCAAAGAACCAGGAAACCTATAAAAAAAAAAGATTTCTATGTTTTTTATGGCAGTGACAAAGTACGTTGAAATCCAAAGAATGATTTAGGTTTATAGAGCTCCTCAGATAACAGTTCGAAGCACACTGTAAGTCATTATAATTACATAACATTTCTGAATTGCAAGTTCCAATTAAACATTAAACTATATATTTATGTTTGCTTTATGTAAGAGGAAATTGCAATATATATCTACTCTCTGGATGCCGGTAAAGAATTTCAATTTTATGAATGCCAACTAATCTTTAAGGATAACTTTATGGAGCTTAACCTGGAGCGAACACCCGCCGACCATCCTGAAGATGGGGCCGAAGAAATTATACCCAGTGATCCTCCAGAAGATGGAACCGATGATTAATATATAACTTCTGTTGAAGATTTTGCGGGTACATTTTCTATAAATCCGTCCACTATGGACTCCTTGGGGTTTGTAGCTTGTTGCGCATGCAAACTGTAACCATGATTCCTATGAAAGTGAGTTAGGTTTAGAATCAAGAACTGTAATTTACATGTTGATTGTGTTAATTAAAATATTAATTTTCTTAATATTAAAATTTTAACTTTTTAACATGTCATCATACCACACAACGGCTTTCCAATGATCAATTTCTAATGGCTACTTTTAAAAATCCTGAAATATAAACTGAGTTGTTCCACACCAAACAACATACACCAAAATCATAACATTTTTTATTTTTATCTCCTCTTAAAGTTTCTGAGAATATATCTTTATAAGTATGGCTTTGTATTCACAATAAGAAGATGTAGCAGTCACCAGAGGTAGGGTAAAATTGCACTTCAGCCTGATGTCGTACACTACCAAGTTCCGAATGTTACCTTTCGGGAGCAGGCTTAGAATAATTATACTCAAGAATTTATTAATGTACATATAAAGAACTAGGGTGATCATACAAAGTAGGGTTGTTGTCATTAAAAAAGCAGTATGAGTGTACCTTAGTATCCAAAAATAATTTAATATGACTAGAGCTCTAGAAATGACATTTGAACTCAGTGTAAGTATTATTATTTGCTTTACCTGCTATTAAATTATTGTTCTTCCATTTAATCCAAACTCGTTCTTGTTTGTGTTTGGTTCAGCAGGAAATTGAAATAAGATATTATTTTTTGGAAAACTGGCAGAGCATTCATACTTAAGCATGAAGGACGCATTTCTGGAACTCAACCCGGAACTTACACCCGATAATCCTCCAGAAGATGAAGCCAACGATTAAGAGAACTGATGGTTTAAAATTAAGAATTAAGTAATTTGCTTAGAATTTAAAACCTTTTCAAAAAGTGTACCATCTCTTAATTAAGTTTTCATGAGTACATAAATAAAATATGTTACATCCAAGTATAATCATTTGTCGGGAATGTAATGCACTAGATTTTATTTCAAGAGTTAATAACATTCATCATGCTTAAATTCCTTGCTTGTCTCTTCATGATATTCTAACCTAGATGCAATTTTCTAAAAAATTAAAGGAGAAAATAAGTTAGATGTGTTTAGTTCAAATACAACATAAAGAGTAATCATCCGATTTATTCAAATACTAACCCGTTCTTCATACGCAATCCTAGGATTGATCAGGTTAACTTTAACATAAATCACGATAAAAAAATTCACCTCCATGTTGATGCAACTTGAAAACGTGGGGTACCAACATACACCACCAACTTTTTCTTAAGCAACCTGTATGGACTAAACTCGAAATACAATTCCGAGAGTTCAACTTAATGAATCTCAATCAAGGAATTATACGAAGAGCTTATATCTCTTTATCCCACAATCCGAAAGTTTACAGAAGAAAGTCTGTGAACCTGATTATGTATGAGTGTACTTAGACGATTCCAAAGATCAATATCCAAGAATCAATCAAGTCGTATCGAACAAACAAGGATGGATATATCTACTTTGATTGATTAATGTACAACCTGTGTTATTTCAAATATAAAGATAAACAATATAATGCGGAAAAAGAAATAACACAGACACCAGAATTTTGTTAACGAGGAAACTACAAATACAGGAAAACCCCGGGACCTAGTCCATATTTGAACACCAAACTGTATTAAGCCGCTACAGTCACTAGCCTACTATCAGAACATCGTACTAGAATGTAGTTGAGACCGAGTTAAAGTTCTTCACAGCAATTCAGTTACAGTCGCGCTCCTTACGCCTCTTGAATCCCAGCAGGTTTCCCCGCAATTGATTCCCTTAGATAACGTACTTTATAGCCTAAGAGTTGCTTCAACTCAATTGAAGAATTTAAACCAATCTGCCTCCCACAGATAAACCTATTTGTGATTTCCGTTCTGATCAAAGATCAAGGTGAGAAAGGAAATCGATTGCAATAGACAAAGACTAGCAAACCTCAAAATCCGGTCTTATGACTCCCGAAGAGCAGCCTAGATTATTATTCACCTCACAAGTCGAAACTTGTGGAATCCCAAAGCCTGAGATGAAGATACTTTGTTATTTATATCTATCTTGTTTGAGTGAGAAACTCAACAATCAAAATAATATCAGGATACTCGAACTATCAAGATAAAAATAGTTGGATCTGGCTCTACGAATCCCTAGGTGAAGTCTTTTTAGTCGGTAAACCATAGAAGGGTTTGAAGGAGAGAACAACTCTAGTTTATAACTAGGACATACAAGAATAGTGTCAGGGATTCAAAGATCCCAGTTGTTAGAGTTTCTCCTTTTATAGACTTTCAAGATCAAGGTTGCTTTAGGTTTAAGCTAAGATAGCTACGGAACCAAGCAATCAATAATCACCGTTAGATGAAAAACTTGACTTGAGATTAACATAGAAGAATATGCACTCTTGTGAGGATGGACCGTAACCGAACTGTGAACAATGACATGTTCATGTAGGTTAGCCGAAACTATCCAATTGAGTTATATGCTTAACCATTTTCATGTAACACTTTAGGACTTTTCATGAATCACACATATGATCAAAAATGTATAGATAGTGTTTTTAGAGAGTTGATCAAATGTCGATTATCTCATAGAAATAATTTTGATGCATCTGAAATATTTGACAGTGTAAGTACGTGTATTGTACCTATTCATGAATGTCTTTGTCATGGTACATGTACATACCGGGTATGGATACCCTTAAGACAAAAACGAGGTCAGAAACTCACAGATATATTATGGTTTGCATACCGGGTATGCGTACTGTTCCTGATTCACGGCTCACAGACTTTTTGTGGTTTGGATACCGGGTATGCGTACCACAAAGTCGCTGCCGAACTATAGCTACGTCGGTACATGTACTGACTACATGTACCACGGCTCCGAACTTATAACAGTTCTCCCAGTATGTGAACTGGTATGCATATTGTCCTGTATCCTGATTAACAGTAGTTATATATCTCTATAATAATAAATTCGAAACATGCCCGAATAACATCAATGAAATATATCACTGTTCCAGGCTCAAATGATTATATCTTGAATCATAATTTAAGTCATGAACAATAAATTTTTCTTAACCAGATACATCAAGTATGAACAAATGTTATCAAGCATAAATAGTCATATTTCGAGAATAATATTTAAGATAAAGTTGACTCAAAATTTATGTTATGCATGTACTTTCTAATTTAGTCATGCGACAATGTCTCATAGAAAGAAAAGGTGAAAACTTTGAGAAATATGTGGTTCAGTCGTCACTTGCCTTTTGATGTTGAAGTTATCCAAAGCTCCTGTTGATCTTCGCCTTCAAACGGTAGAACGCAGTGATATCCGATTCTTAACTACACACTTCTATCCTAATCCGAGACCTGACTAAATGTAGACTAGAAATCAAGATATAGTTTTGACAACTAAATTTGACAACGAGCTTCAGATAGCAAAACTTGTGAGTTCGACCGAGCAATGCTCTAACACAACTGACTTTTGTTGAAGATTTATTTGTAGTTCTAGTCCTCTCATTACCGGTTATCGTATTTAAAAACAGTTGCCGTGTTGAGCTGGATAAACTTAATCATTTGTAACTTTTATCCATTGCTTGCACATGATAAGCGCCTAATTTACATGTTTTGAGTGTCAATTCCATACTTTTTTTAGCTATATTTCTCGCAGATTACCTTGTAGTATAATACTTGTTTTCTAGTTTATGTTTTTTATTAAGTGAATCATCCAAAAAGAAGTAGAAAATAACTACAAAAGTGAACCTTGCAAGTGGAATAGGTCCAAAGATCAGATGAAACTTGTTCAAATCCATAATTTCTTCTCACGATCTTGTAGACAACGGAAATACGAAACCAAAACAACACAATGATGAGGTCATTGTGACGTCGTATTAAGAAGTTATAAGCAAAAGAAAATGTTAAGCTTGTCAGTTCTCTAAAACTGACGGTTCAACAAGGTTTAGAATACACTACCAGTTATCAGGAACTGACGGTTGACATGAGTTATAAAGGAACCTCTCTTTCTGTTAGGGGCTGCCAATACTCTATGTTTGAAAAATGTAAAAGGCACAACTTTTCTGTTACGGCTGTCATCGTCTTCCTCGACATAAGGCAACAAAAATTTACCTGACCTATTTATTTCATTCATGGTATTATTTGAACCAAGCCTCTTGTTGCTGCCAGATGATGGGTTCGTGGGTGTTTGTAGAAGGTTTGAGACAATCAAGAAAGATATCGGAAAAGCATAGCTTTATTGATAGCTTTCATTGATGATTTTACTATTAGGGGTGAATCTACAGTGGGGCTAGTGGCGTCACCGGCCCCCTCGAATTTTTGGAAAAATAAAATATCATAGGGATCAAACCCAAGTGTTTTAGTAAACATACAAGTGTATTTACTTTAACTACATAGAAAAGCTAAATAATGTGGAAGTAAAGTAAATAACACAACACAAGATTTTTTCAATGAGAAAATCGCAAATGCAGAAAAAACCCGGGACCTAGTCTAGTTTTGACTATTCTCATAATTAAGTCGTTATGCAAAGACTATTACCAACTTTGTATAGTTGAAACCAAGTAAACTAACCCTAGGTCCTTCAGTATCCCTGTGCATACAACCAGTATGGACAACACACGTGAATCCTAAGATAGAGTCCACTATCTTAAGTTCCTTCACATGCTGTGAAGATTTATTGCAATCAACTCATTTGGATTGTCTTCAGAAACAGTAAAGGATTAATCTGTTTTCGGTAACCACTCTATCAATCTCAAGAAGTAAATCAGAGATTTGTGTTGATTTAAACAAAGGTTCTTCCGTTAAAATAATATAAACCCCTTTCTTTAATTAGATCAACCACGATCTCGTTATCAAGATAATCAGATTTAGGTTTACAACCTATCAGATTCAGATACTGAAGAAAATCACCAAATGATAGATTTTCGATTTGTATGACTAGCAATAAGATGTCTATCAAAAGATAAACAAAGCTAAGTCGGACCTCAGACCATCAAGTGTGTGCACAAAGTAAATCACAAAGATCAAAAACCAATAAGAAATCTTCAATGTCCATGCACACAAAAAATAACTTGATTCCCTTATGATCGATCACGCACAAAACGCAGTTTGTTAACAATGGATGATCAAAATTCTATTGTCAGGTCTAATGATAGATCTGAACTACCGTCATCATCGATTTGATTTGAGTGACTTTATGTCAGAAGAGAAGGATCTCAAGAATAATCAAACTAGGTGCAATTAAGGTTCAACCACCGTTAGTCAATTGATGTGTTTGTAAAAGTGGTAAATAAGATGTTCGTTTCTCAGACTTGTGAAGGATGATTTTAAACTCAAATTCTAATAATTAAACTAGAAAAATCAAAATAAAGTTGATATCAAGATTATTAAAGCAGTGAGACTCGGCCATTAGCCAATTGAGTGGTTCATTATAATCAATATTCATGCAATTCTTTACGTTTAAAGTGATTCTAATATGCTGCAAAAGTTGATTTTCAAAATAGCAATTGCAGTTCGAAAGCATAAATCAACAACCCTAGGGTAAGCATGCTTTATCAAAATAACTAACAATTGCTTAATAAAAATCTTAAATCAATTTTTAATCAAAACAAATAATCATAAAAGAAATTGCAAAAATCAATTAAAATAGAAATATACCACTTTTCTTGGAACTATGGTTTCCTCCGTTGCCTCAGCTAAGGGGTTTAGCTCTTCATAGTAATCACTTGCTCCAAATAATGATGTATAGCTCAAAAGCCGATTAAATGAGAGAAAAAGTGCTAATGAAGAAGTTTGCAACGGATATAAGTGTTGCAAACTCACTGTTCGCAGAAGCAACAATTTTCAAAGGAAAAGGTGACGGTTTATAAACGACAGTTCTGATGCGTAATTGTTTTTCGTGTTCTTCAGTATTTGCAGCAGTAGAAACAATTTTTCGACCTCAGATTTCTTCCTTCTCTTGGCTCTATTCTCTTTTAAACTTCCCCTCAACTTCTGCAGCCAAAAGAGACCTGACATCTTCTACATACTGTTTGATTGAAAATCTGATTATCCATCCCAAGTTAATCCAATCCAACAACCATACCAACCCTGTTTAGCTCTAACAAGTCCATCCCATCAAAATCAGTGATTTAATCTCTCTAAAACTCGTCCAAATCTCCAACCCTGAATCTCCCGGTTCACACCAATTTTCCCGCCAAATTCAAAATTCAAATTTGGGAAGAAGATGGTCCTCCTATCCACGGCTGAGGTCCCTTTAGCACTTTCCTTGGGTACAAATTGTAATTTCTGGGGTACAAATAGTAAAATTCTTGGGGGTTCCTTTATCAACTCTTCCGGGTGCCAGTAACACATTTCTGGGGTTCTTTCAACAAATTACCAGGGGGTGCAAATATCACTTTTCGAGCCTATTTTTCCGCAAAAGTTTATTTCTCCAAAAACACATACAAAGACATAAAATACTATAATAAGTACAAAAATGAGTACTAACAATATAGAGAATCAAGATCAAAATAAACATATAAATGCATCTATCAAACACCCACAAACTTATTATTTGATAGTCCTCGAGCAAATCTAATCTAGAAAATAATAATCATAACCCACTGTCGCGGGCATCGCGATTGCACTTAGCGCGTGCAACAAGCCTTTGAACCCCTAGGTGGCCCTAGTGGCCGAGTTATAGTCTCAGGAGGGTTAACACTTGACAAGAGGTGTACCCACAAAACTTTTACTCCAAACCCTAGCTACCTAAGAAGAATCTAGGAATGACACTTAACAATCTCCTTAGTCGGCATACTCCCATTGACTACAGGAGGAAGTACCCTGATTGTGAATCCAATTGGTGTACACTAGTTTGTACTCAAGCAAACTAAAATTCATATATAAGTGACAGAGCTCTACTCAGATAGTTGCACTATGGACATGAATATCCGGAATTAAACAAATCACATGGATAGATTAAGTAGATGGATATAGAGATAAATGGTTTGCGAATGGGCGTTTATGCCAAGATCAATCATATGACCCAATGGATTGAGATACTGGTCTTAAATCTGAACTATGGTCTAATATCAACACAATTGGTATAGACAAGGGTCCCAGCGGTCAATAATCCTAATTATGGATCAACTCAACTGGTATATACAAGGGTCCCATTGTTCGATTAATTAATTAAACAATAATAATAATCTTTTTTTCTTTTTCAATTTTTTTTTATTCCGATTGGTCTGGTTTTTTTTTTCATAACTCAATCAATCTACTTCATCCCAGTAGCGACATCAACATATGAAATTTTTAAATATAAAAATAGAACGTGATATGACGACTTTGAGATACGGTGACAACTACCATGTTATTTCTAACACTTGAACTCTGTTCTTTTATGAATAGACTCTTAGTTTGAGCTCATTAACTCCTATAGCCAAGATGTTTTCATCCACTTAGATTAGTTAGTTTTATCCTGAATTGGCACAAGTTTCTAGGCTCTGGAGATTTATAATACAACTAAAAAGTTTCTCCCATACCCCCAAACGTAAATCTAATATTGTCCTCAATGTTCTAATGATGAAATTAAAAGCATGAACAAGGAGAAATTGTTACCACTTGAAGAAATGGAATTAAGGAAGGATATTACGGCATCGTATGAGCATGAGTTACCTCCCAAGAAGTTCTAATTTTAAAGTCTTCAGCCAGACATCAAATACCACAAAATGGCTAGTCACCTTTCAAATCGCATTCCAATAGTCGAAACAACTGTGAGTCATCAAAACTAAATAGAATTGCCACTAATATAAGACAACTGCACAGGATCATAAAAGTGAGCAGACAGAGCACAACCTTATCCAAAGTTTCTTGCAATACAACTGGGTTTATTTGGGGCGCCCAGTTGGGCTTTATATGAGTGTCTCGATAAACAGATTCATCCGAACAACGGTCTCTAATACCTGGATTTTTTTATGGACAGTCTCAGGAGGATCGGGTTATGGAGTCTCAAAAGTCTCAAGTAATACCCCAGATGCACAAATCTCAAGCCCCAAGCTAGGGACTTCTAATAGAGATACTTGACGATCATAAGAACCATTACTGCCTCCAAACTTATGGTAATCATTACTCTCCCAAAAACCTAGCATTATTACTTGAATTTCAAGATCCTTAAAGTCTTTAAAATACTCAAAAGCGTCTTCTAGATCACTACCCCCAATCTTATGGTAATCATTACTCTCAGAAAGACCTAAAACTATTGCTTGAATTTCAGGGTCCTCAGAATCCGAAAAATACTCGAGAGCTTATTCTAGTTCTAGAGTCTGGTCACATGTCTCATCAAATTCATCTATAGAATCACCAAATAAAGTGTTGTGCAAATGATCCTGAACTAGATCCTGAACTAAAGTGTTAATCATATTAAACTTCTTCTAAATCATTAGAAAGTTATCTAACATTGAAGACATTTAGTTCAATGGTCATATTACAAAAGGATATGTTCACAAGTCCGGTTCTACAGTTATGATAGCATTATATGTGGCTAAAAATGGGCGACCTAAAATCACCGGTGTTTGAGCACTTGGGTCCTGAACATGCTGGGTATCTAGAACAATGAAATCCACTGGATAAATGAACCTATCAACCTCAATCATAACATCCTCTATGACACCACGAGGGACTTTAGCAGACCTATCAGCTAATTGCAATGTCATTTAAGTCGGTTTCAACTTACCAAGACCTAGTTGGTTGTACACATGATATATGAGTAAGTTAACACCATCTACTAAGTCAAGCAATGCCTTATCAACTGAGTGATTACCGATCACACTAGATATAATGGGGCATACAGGGTCTTTATACTGAGGGTGTGTTTAGTTTAAAAGGATTGAACTTACCTGACCATCTTAAAAGGCTTTCTTTTGAACATTATGCTTATGCTTTCGTGTATAAAAATCTTTAGGAAACTTGGCAGAAGCAGGCATTTGCCTAATTGCTTCTAGTAACGGGATGTCAATGTTCACATGCTTAAATATTTCCATTATTTCGTTGAAAGTCGACTCATTCTTTGTTGGAACTAACAACTGCAGGTATGGGGCTCTAGGAACAAAATAGGACCTACCATGAACCGCATTGGCATCATTAGTGGCTTTGTCAGTCTCTTCAGCTACTAGATACTCTTGGGAATTATAAGGTGGATCTATAGTATGCCCACTATTAGGCATGGCTATGTTATTGTCTACCGCTTAACCGCTCCTAAGGGTCGTTATCGAATTCACGTGGTTTGATATTTTCTCAAAAGATATTTCATGAACTCCACTAGGATTGGGTATTGGTTGACTAGGGAACTCACCTCTATACTGATGATCTTCTTATCTGAGGGGTTCTGAAACTGTGCTTTACCTGAAGAATTCTTAGTATAGCCAAAACCTGGAGGAGCATTAGAATTACTAAATTGGCCATGACTCTGGCCTTTGGACCATGAAAGGTTAGGATGGTTTCTCGAACCAGGGTTATATTATCTGAATATGGGTCGAACTTCTGAGAGTTATAGAATCTCATGTTATTATAAAAAGCATGGGCTTGTTGTTCAACAGACTGTCCTTCCCCAAAAGACATAGGCTCTGTTCTACCACTAGTTTGAATCAATTCTAAATCTTTTAACCTTTTCTCTATTGCTGCAATTAGGCATCTGATTCAAAGTTTCTTTCTACTTTATTAACATTTCCTCTACTTAGAAGAATTGTTTTCTGGGGTTCCTTACTACTTTCCCATTGCTGGTTCTTCTCCGCGATGTCATTCAAAAATGTCATCACAAAATCAACAGTTTTGTTTTCAAACCAACCTATACATAGTTGTTGGATAATCTGAATCCTCATAAAGGATCTGAACTATCCTTACCTGTTAGAGCATTGCTCGGTTGAACCCACCAAGCGTTGGTATGTCAAGTTTGGTTGTCATATTTTAGTATCAAAACTTAGTTAGAGTCTCTTGATTAAATGTACTAGATTCAACTTCTTTTAGGTTATACTAAAAAGTCTAGAAATGTTGAGACATACAAGTATTACTCTGAAGACCTGGAGATCGTTAAGACGTATCTATTACAATGAAGATATCATCCTTCCACTTGAGGTTAGTGATACTGACTTGACTCGTTTCCATTCTTATCGTTGCTTTCAAGTCGTTTAAGATTGAAAACATAACATGCGAGGTTATATTTAATACTCTAGTATAGGACTTGGTCATTTTATTATGATCAAAGTGTGAAGGTAGAATATTTGATTACGAAGTATAACGTTTATCTTTTGAACTTCGTAAGTACGACATCGACATTAATCTATGTATCTCGTTACTTGATTGTGTATTGGATATATGTGTGGTTTCATCCTAGGAAACTATGTTTAATTACATATGTTTAAAGGAAATACATATACGAAACTTGTTTGGTAATCGAAAAGAAATCAATATGCATTTTGGTCCGGTTTTCATTTAAAATATATTGGATGACCAATTCGAACCTAGGAAAGAATTTGGTAGAACCAATCTTGACTTATATTGAGAATTATGGTAGAACCGAGCTTTATCTTGTTTGGGATATACGATAAAAACGATCTTGACTTATGTTGAGAGTCTTGGTAGAACGATCCTTACCTATATTGGAATACATGGTAGAACCGATCCTAACTATTGGTTGGAGTCTTGGTAGAACCGATCCTTATCATTATTGAGAGTCATGGTAGAACCAATCCTAACTATTGTTAGGAGTCATGGTAGAGCCGATCCCTACCTATATTTGGAAACTTGGTAGAACCGATCTTAACCTATATTAGGAGTCATGGTAGAACCGGTCCCAAGAGAAAAACCCATCCTCTATATTCACATATTACTTTACGGCTTTGTGTGAGTTTGGAATTAGGGTTTTCTAAATAGGAAAGTTCTAGATGTCGACATAATTTGAACATGAATATATTCTCATCTTTTATTGTTCAAAGATATTTCTTGATATTCAAGGTGATCCCAATCCCAAATATTAAAACTCTTTAATTAAGATTTTCGATTATATGTTTTTTATTTACGAGCAAATCAAAACATATTTCTTGGAAAGTTATATTAGTTAAGTGTCTAACTAATATTAGATATTTTCTAATGAGAAATTTTGGTATTACAGGTTGGGTATTAGTTGGAAATATGAAAACCGAAATTAGGTACTTATTGCATATCTTGAGAATATTTTCGGTTTTGGAATTTTCTTGTTGTCCAAACAACCTTGGTCTATAAATAGTTAAGTTTGCATTTCTTGCAACTATCCTAAGAGTCACGCAAACTTCATCCGTGTTGTTTCGGGTGGAGCCGACTATCCGGAGAGGAAAGTACCCTAATTAGGCGAAATCTTTTACGTCCGCTCATTTAAAGACTTCTGTGGGATCAAGAAGCTCTAGCAAGTCCCGTTGGTGGAAAACTAGATAATTGCATTGTTATTTTAGTTTTTGATTATTGATTTGATTTACTAATGGTTGTTAAATCTTTGATTGTACCTAGTTTGTTTATTCTAAGTTCATTTTCTTCTGATATAAAAACACTTAAACTAGATCAAAGATTTAATGGTTCTACAGATCTGAGTAATTTTAGATTTGTGAGATAGATCTATTGATTTTCCACTGTTAACAGACTATGTTCTATGCGACAAATCAATAGAGGAATCAAGTTTCTTTTTACAGGTTGTTACTTAGAAGATTAAATCGAAAATTGAAGATTTGAAGACTTTGTTCTTGTGTTTTGATCTTGGTGTGACTTTTCTGTGACTTGATTTTCCAGGATTAAAAGGTTGTTTATTTCGATAAACATAAGCCTTTTGAGATCTACAAGTTGTTTTTAATTTTGTCATAAACCTTGTAATCAAGACTGATTAGTTCGGTAGTCTTGTTAGATCTCGTAACCTAGGACCTTTGGATCTGGTAACAGATCTTAAAAATATAAGATCTGTAACTGTGCTTTTATCATATATTTAGGTATTATGATTGGAAAGTGAGTTTGGTTACCAAGCAGTTTTGATCCTTTACCAGTTTGGAATACGATCCAAAGGAATCTTGTCTTACCAGTTGAAATATTGGTAGCAGAAGTTATTATGTACCATTAAGAAGATCTACTAGATTTGGTCCTAAAGAGAACGTATGTTCTGCTAGGATATTAGTATTCTAAAGTCTATTGAGAACTTTGGTTATGTTAGATGTTATCAAAACAAGAATACTCTTGAAACTGAGTAATTAGGATTTTAGATTGCTTGGTTTCACCTACACAAAGTTGCAGGTTTAGTTTTGGTAGCGTCTTAATTCATTGAGTATTCAAAACTGGACTAGGTCCCGGGGTTTTCCTACAAGATTGTAGTTTCCTCGTTAACAAAATTATGGTGTGTGCTTTACTTTATTTTAGCATTATAATTGTCTTTATATTATAATTAAAGTATTTGCACTTGTACGTTAACTAGGTATTTGATATTGATCCTATAGTGTTTCGGTCTTGTACCGTAACTATTATCATGTGAACATTTTGTCATTATTGAAAAGACGAGGGTACCCAAATACATCACAATCTTTTTGTTTCAACCTATAAGTCCTTTACTGAATGCAATCGTCTATGGACAGAGTTGAGACAATACGACAATTTGGTATACATTCGTGTGATCGTCTATGAATACGAGATCGAGACAATACAAAAACAAGAAAACTTGTGTGATTAACTATGGATACAAGATCGAGACAATACAACAACGAAGTATGTTACATGATAATAGGTTCGGTATTAACCAAACTCTATAGGATCACTATCAAGTAATGCGGAGTTAACGTATATGTGTATTTTACTTTATTATAATAAACAATTATATCAACAACCAAAGGTTGGATTATCTAATTGATTGAACTACTCACAACCTGTGATATTTCAATTATATAGAAAATATAATGCGGAAAAGAAATAACACAGACACCAGAAGTTTTGTTAACGAGGAAACCGCAAATGCAGAAAAACCCCGGGACCTAGTCCAGATTTGAACACCACACTGTATTAAGCCGATACAGACTCTAACCTACTACAAGTTAACTTCGGACTGGAATGTAGTTGAGCCGTAACCAATCTCACACTAATTAAGGTACAGTCGCGTTCCTTACGCCTCTGAATCCCAGCAGGACTCTACGCACTTGATTCCCTTAGCTGATCTCACCCACAACTAAGAGTTGCTACGAACTAGTCGAAGAGTTGATAAACAAATCTGTCTCACATAGAAAAGTCTATTGAATAGATAAATCTGTCTCCCACAGAAATACCTACGAGTTTTGTTCCGTCTTTTGATAAATCAAGGTGAACAGGAACCAATTGATACACCGGTCTTATATTCCCGAAGAACAGCCTAGTAATATCAATCACCTCACAATAACTTAACTATATGGTAGTAGAACAAGTTATTACGGAATTACAAAGAATGAGACGAAGAGCTTTGTGATTACTTTTTATATCTTACCTATCGGAGATAAATATCGAGCAAATCTTAGAGAAGATAGTACTCAATACGATAGAACAAAGTAAGATCAGAACACGCAACTACAAAGAAAATAGTTAGGTATGGCTTCAGAATCCCAATGAAGTCTTTAAGTCGTTAACCTATAATGGTTTTAGGAAAAACCTAGGTTAAAGGAGAATCGACTCTAGTAGCAACTATTATCACACAGCAGGTGTGGGGATTAGGTTTCCCAGTTGCTATATTTCTCCCTTAGATAGTCTTTAAATCAGGGTTTGATAACTTTGGTACAAAGCAATCAATATTAATCGTTAGATGAAACCTGATTTAAGATTCAAGATAATATCTTTCAACCGTTAGATTGATCTTAGCTTGTTATACACAAATGAAATATACCTCCATTTAGATATGGGTAACCGTACCTAAACATGTATATTGAGTTAGCTCAATAACAGTTAACCGAAGTTAGCCATATGAACACTTTTCTCTTAACCTTGTTCATCTTAACACTTCTAGGTCAATTGATAATCAAATGAATCTAATTGTGTTACTTATAGAGTTGTTCAATTGTTTATATTCTCATAGAAGTATACAAGACACAATTGAAGCAAAATCAGTTTGATTCAAAAGAATCAGTTCATGAACATTTTAGCCACGGTTTGCAAAGATTGCATTCCTTAATTTATAAATGTATTTGTTCATGAGTATGAAATCATACTTAACCGATTTAAGAACTTGAACCACTTAAGTTTGCGAACGGGTACGCGAACTTAAGTTCCGGACATTGGTCCCATGCCAATAGTTTGCAAACGGGTACGCAAACCTTAGATCCGGACCGAACTCAGTTGAAATCGTTTGCGAACGAGTACGCAAACTTGGTTCCCGGAATTCAACAATTAAATCAATTTACGAACGGGTATGCAAACTTAAGTACCTTGACTTAAAAAGTTAAATAAGTTTGCGAACGGGTATGCAAAGTTCCGGTCCTGAATTCCATCAAAACAGCTCGTACACTAAGTACACAAACCATAATGTATACAAACATGGGTTTTAGCTCTTAACTCCCGTTTCAATCATTGAAAGATTCTTAGAATACGGGAATAGCTGTCTCACACAAACTATTATCTTCAAAGAAATTTTCAAGTGATTGAATGATCAATACGAAACATTTCGAGCTTACATCAAATGACTGTCTCACACAAATCATTTAAGATGTTACCAAGTGATTTTCACATGATTATCTTTTGACTTTCGTCAAGAATAATGATGAGCGTGGTCAAAGCAAAAAACTTTCCAACACATATTTTGAGAAAGATATAAGCGAGTTAAACTCAGATCGAAATATCAAATGTGTATAAAGTAAAGTCTATATAGCTGTACGACTTTTGTCTCAATAGGAGATAAAATAGAAATAGACTTCTGAGTGATAGATGAGTTCAAGTCTCCACATACCTTTTGTTGATGAAGTTCCATAAGCTCCCCCTAGTAGTTCTTCGTCTTCAATCGATAAACGCCGTGGAGTATAAAGCTCAACTACACATTCTATCTTAATCCAAGACATAGCTATAAGCAGACTAGAAATCAAGACTTATAGTTTTGACAACTAAACTTGACAACAAGCTTGAGATAGCAACGCTTGCGAGTTTGAACGAGCAGTGCTCTAACAATCTCCCCCTTTGTCAATTTTAGTGACAAAACTATCAACACATATGGATTACAAAATAAATAAACTTTGTAGCTTCTCATCCAAATGCTTGATTTCCTTGGTTCTTCAACATTCCTTGAATTCTTCGTAACTCCAAGTACTCCAGTGAGTCTTAACGTGTTCAACTCAGCATCATAGTTGTTGAAGATCCGTAGCCATAACAATACGAAAACAGAAATTCTCCAATATTGTTATACAGTGTTATGGTATTATTACACATCATCAAAGTCCAACTGTATCAAAACTTTGACAATAATACTATGGTGATATGTATCACTCCCCCTTAGTCAATACTTCATCTCACAATGAAAACCACTTCCCCTTACATAATGATCCGTAAACCATATGTATATGTGAACTACAAAATAATTCTCCCCCTTTTTGTCAATATAAATTGGCAAAGGTACGAAAACTAGAGGGATTATAATGAAATTCTCAAAGAGATACTTCATGACTAAAAGAGAACATATCAACTTTGTTTCGATGATTTCACATAGTTGAAACTTAGTGTATTCATCAAGGAGTTTATAAAGATACAAGATAACTCCTACAATATTCCACAGCCGCACTCCCCATAAAGATTTGGCAATTAAGCGCAGGTTCAATTAAGAACTCTCCCCCATAAAATGTCATTCTCGAAAAAACAACAAGACCTTACTTTTACAAGAAAAGAAGGATTTCTTTGGACATTAACAAATCACATGAAACATGAATTTGTATCCAGAAAACTCAATTAAATTAACCACAAGTAACCTCAATGATTAATTTAATTGGAAATGCTCAACATAAAAAAACTTACGGAGCCGTACAGTACTTTCACATAGAAGTGGATCATGGAAAGATCAATATTGCGGAATATTGAAAGATTCATTATATTTTTCATCAATATTTGCATAATGATACCATAGACTTAATCTTTGACATCAAAAGTTCATATTTTCCATCAATATTTGCATAATGATACAATAGACTTAACTTTTGACATATATGGAACAATCATAGTTCACAGACGTAAACACACATATCCCATAACATTATTTGTAATATATGAAACCAATAAAGATTAATACTGCAAAATCATCTTCCAAATAACTTAGAATTTAAATAAATAAATCTAAAAACATTGCAAGATGAAAATCGTTGGCAATAGCTATGCGTAATCACAATATTCGCTATTCCAAAACCTAGTTATCCTTCTTAAAACACAAGAATAAATTCTCATAAGAAGTTTCCTAGACAAACAAAAAATAACTCCTAAAAAGAACAAAACTGAAGGACTTTAGACATAATCAGAAACCAAAGATTGAACATAAACAAGTTCATCAGTTGCTTTCTTCAGTTCGGTCTTCAGAAATTCAAGATTCTTTGTTGCAATTTCAAGTTGTTCACGTACAACCCCAAAATCTCGAAGAAGATTTACCACCAAGGAGATGACATCTAAACTGGAAGTTTGTTTTCATGATCAACTGCTTGATAGCAGTTTATGATAAAAGGGTTCTCATGAAACTCGAAAACTTTGTCAACTTCAACTTTGTCTTCCTTTTTGCATCATCCATAGTGCACACAATAATATCACAAGAGAAATCTTGATGTTTAGGAACGAGTATATATCAGAAGAATAAATCCATGATATATATACATGAGATTTTCATAGGGAAACCCTAGGGTTACTCGTTTACGTTCGGTAAGGGTCGGGTGCACAACTGTTCGTGGTTAAGAACCAGGTTCAAAACCAAGAAACCAATGGAGCCTATTTTAGAAGTATGTTTTGAAAACATCAAGAACAAATTCTAAAGATATGACTGAAAAGATGAGGGTACCCAAATACACCAATCTTTAATTTATCCACCTATAAGTCCTCTTACAGAAAGTGATTGTCTATGGACAAAGTCGAGACAATACTACAAATCGGTATTCACACTTTACGTGATTATCTATGGATACGAGATCGAGACAATACGACAACCAAAGTGTGATTACTTGATAATAGGTTCGTACTTAACCAAACTTTATAGGATCACTATCAAGTAAAGAAGTGTTAACATTTGTGTATTTTACTTCTAATTATAATAAACAATTATAATTGCGGAAATATAAAAGTAAAAGACACAACAAGATTTTGTTAACGAGGAAACGGCAAATTCAGAAAACCCCGGGACCTAGTCCAGAATTGAATACTATCATAATTAAGCCACTATACAAAATCTAAACCAACTTCATATAGTTGAGACCAAGCAACTAACCCTAGTTCACTTAGTTTCCTCAATATCCCTACGCTTCCGACTTCGATGAGTGTACGCACTGGAACAATTCCTTTGGATCGTATTCTAAACAGTAAAGGAACAACAAATCTATTTGGTACTCGTAGAGCTTCTTGATCAAGCGGGGGTCTAACAACCACACCCAATATTTCTTTTCGGCAATTTGTATGGACTAACTCCAATATATTTCCAAGAGAATCAACTAGACAGTCAGACTCAATCAAGGAAAATACATCCAAGAGTTATATCTCTGTTTCTCAATGTAAGCAGCAAATAAAACAGATAGAAATCCGTGAGCCTGATTATTATGAGAAACAACTTGAACGGTACCAGAGACCAATGTTCAAGTGTCAATCAATTTATATCAACAACCAAAGGTTGGATTATCTAATTGATTAAACTACGCACAACCTGTGATATTTCAATTATATAGAAAATATAATGCGGAAAAGAAATAACATAGACACCAGAAGTTTTGTTAACGAGGAAAACGCAAAATGCATAAAAACCCAGGGACCTAGTCCAGGTTTGAACACCACACTTTATTAAGCCACTACAGACTCTAGCCTACTACAAGTTAACTTCGGAATGGAATGTATTTGAGCCCTGACCAATCTCACACTAATTAAGGTACAGTCGTGTTCCTTACGCCTATGAATCCCAGTAGGACTCTACGCACTTGATTCCCTTACCTGATCTCACTCACAACTAAGAGTTGCTGCGATCCAAAGTCGAAGACTTGATAAACAAATCTGTCTCACACAGAAAAGTCTATTGAATAGATAAATCTTTCTCCCACAGAAATACCTACGAGTTTTTTGATAAATCAAGGTGAACAGGAACCAATTGATACACTGGTCTTATATTCCCGAAGAACAGCCTAGTAATATCAATCACCTCACAATAACTTAACTATATGGTAGTAGAACAAGTTATTGAGGAATCACAAAGAATGAGACGATGAACTTTGTGATTACTTTTTATATCTTACCTATCGGAGATAAATCTCGAGCAAATCTTAGAGAAGATAATACTCAATACGATAGAACAAAGTAAGATCAGAATACGCAACTACAGAGAAAATAACTGGGTTTGGCTTCAGAATCCCAATGAAGTCTTTAAGTCGGTAACCTATAATAGGTTTAGGAAAAACCTAGCTTAAAGGAGAATCGACTCTAGTCGCAACTAGTATCACACAGGAGGTGTGGGGACACTACACCAAATTCAGGATTTAGCAACCCAGATTAGCAACAGAGATAAAGCTGTTTCTAATTAGCAACAAAAAATGTCTGTTGTAAATTTTAGCAACAGATTTTTTCTGTCGCTAAACTTGCAACTGCTACTATACTGTTGCTAATAACAACAGCGGGTAGTTTAGGCATGCGAGTCACATGTGTGTCTGGTAACACTTGTGGCTCTTATCCCGCCCAAATTTTGACCTGCTTAGAATTATATTGGGATTAAGTCCACCCCTTGACCTTTTGAGCTGCTTACACGTACCCACTGAAATAGAGATATTTCTTCAGTTTTATTTCATTTTTTTTCTCAGATCTCCCAGCCTGCCTCTTTCCTCATCGCAAAACCCATATCTCAGGAACCTTTTTAATCTCATAAGAAATCGGTATCATGAAAAATCTCTCTCTCACAACAAATCGGTATCTTGAAGAATCCCTCTCTTCATCTCATGAATCTCATCTCTGATTTCTATCTCTTGATTTATGGTATGAACCCTAATATACCATAAATCAAAACCAGAAATCAAAACTAACCTATGACAAGAAATCTATAACCATATACTGAGTTTGGGTAACCTAATTTCAGGTAAGATAACCCATTTTACAAATTTTATATACTTCGATTTTATAAACCCTAGAAATTGTTTTCTGATTTTTGATTTTGAAATCGCAAAAGAAGAAGATCAAAAATAATTTCTATTTTTTCTTTTTGCAAGCTGTGTTTGGTTAGTTGATTCATGGGGTATGTGCCTGATTTCAAATTTATGAAGTGATTTCGTTGATAATCTTGTGTACTCTGTGTTTTGCAAGTTGTGTTAGTTATTTTTTTTAGCTTTACTCAAGTTGTTTGATGATTTTTCTCTATGACTGGTGGTTATTTTGTGTAACTGAAATAAACTTATGCTGAAGTTGATAATTTCATACAGACTTTCTTTAGTGATGAAGCCTAAAAAAAATGTCATCTCATGTATAAGCCATAACTCTATTTTTTGTTTTTGGTTTTAAATCTTGATTCGAATTTTATATTGCGATTTCTGTGTTTGCTTAGTTGAATTGTTAGATTTTTAAAGCACGAGTACATTTGTGATTTTAATTTAAAGCGTGGGTATGTTTAATTTTGATCATATTTGTGAAAGTTATGGTGGTGATGATGGTGAATCTGCTTCATGTGAGTCAGATGATATGCAATGTGGGTCAGGTGAATTAGGTAATAAAGATTTCAAAAAAGTGAAGTTGAGTCAGATGATACGAATTGTATGGAACTCACTTAGACTTAATCAATAAAATTGACTAATAAATGAGATCAGGAAACAAGTGAAGGAAGGTGAGAAAAGGCTAACCCCCGAACCTAATAACTCAAATAGATATCAGGACGTCTTAGTACTGGTGTTGTATGCTTATAGCTTGAGGGAAATGGTGATTAATTTGATTACTAGTTCAAATATGAAGTAGAGGTTGTACTTACCAGTGTAATTCTAAATACTAGCTGCAAATGGTTTTTGTTTTTGTTCTTGCTTAAAGTTTATTTTAGTAATCAAATCTATCTATTTAATGTCCCTGTTTCGTTTTCTTTGCTGAGGTATTCAGGTTGGTGACCAGGTATGAGGTGTGACTCGAAGATGATATATGGGTGAATTATAGGGTGCAGGAGATATTGAGAAGGTTATTCAGCAAAAAAATAAATAAATCATATTTGGTGGAAATTGGCTACCTATATGTAATTGCTAGCTTTATGTCTTATGTTTTCTACACTTGGGCTGCAGAGCCACATGCTTTTATAGAAACTCTCAGGGAGCGGATGTTTAAGCCTTCATTATCCACCATTATCGCTGAAAACACCAAGTTTCTTTGTTATGCAGCAGTTTCTTTATGTATTGCTATTTTGTTTCACCTGGTTTCATCATCCATCTTTTTTGTTTACCAGGGTTGCAATTGTCTCCCCTCGGATCCTGTTTATGTGGCTGCAAAAAAGATGCGAGATCTTAGAGTCCTTTCAGTGATAATCACAACAGGAAACAAGCCACATGGAATACTTAAGTATTGTCCTTGTCTCAATCCACTATTTTTTCATTATTTTTATTTAAAATCCTGTAACTAAAGCAGTTTTGCTTTTATTAATTTGTATTCCTTGCAAATCCCAATTTGATGGTTCGTTTGTTGCACTGTTGCAGTTCGAAGGATGTACTTATGCAAGTCGTGGCTCAGAATCTTTCCGCTGAATTGACTCTAGTGGAAAAGGTACTAACGCTCATAGTACTTAGTATTGCATATGCTGCATGATGGCAAATTTTCACATCTTCCTGTTGTACATAAAGGTAAGAATTAGTTTCTTAAATTATGACCATCTTCTTCTTTTGTCTATCTTTTGCTTTTTTCAAAAAGGAATCATGAAATAACCGCTACCCGTGACACTCTGTAGATGGGTGTGTTGTTGCGTGCAACGACGTTCTGCAGATAACTCATGCTGCAAAATGAAACCTGGCTGAAGAGACCATTTGTCTTAAGCGTCATCTGCCCTGAGTTTTCCTAGTTTAGCTTGTAATTATTCAGAAAAATGACGTTTTGATTTAAGGCTAAAAGTGTTTTTTATAAAAACATAGATTGCAGAAGTTATTTTCTTGTACTTAAACTCCAGGGCTACATTATGGATCTTTTAACAGCTGGAAAATACACTAAGATGCAAAGATATCAATCAACGCTGCAATTCTTCTTCTTCGAATACAACAACAACAAGGAAATTCTCAGTTTGCACAAGGCCCTGCCAATCATCAATGAGAACTGCTTCATGTTGGGTAAGTAATTCTTGCGTATTTTGTTGTTGTTTTTTTATTTGTTAGCCTTCATGTGTTTGCTTTTTACCCCGAGTCTTGTTGTGCCAAATCATACTTTTACGGCCTCATGTCTGTACAAGCTAAACGTAGGTACATGATATCCCTTTATTGCATGGCCTCAGTTCACAATTTGTATCCCTTTAGGAGTACCTAATTCATGCTTTGCTGAGGGTGCTTCAAGTGCTTTAAGATAGTTTTGCATTTGAGTAATTTTACAAAAGACTCGTTAACACCAACACCAGAGTAGATATATGGTAGTTGTAGACTGGGACTAGGATTCACAGGTTGGTGTTTTCTATTATAATGTTAGTGACATTAGCAATTATAGAACATAGCAAGGATTTATGCAAGCAGATGGCATATCAACATTTGTAGATACAATATGATCACATGATCACAGACAGCTATATCTAACTTGTACAGACATTGAAGTTTAATGGCTAGTTAGAGCTGCCCGACTCAGTAGCATTGCATTATATGTCAAAAGGACTGTTCACCATGTGGTGATACTTCGGTTGCTTTTAAACTGTTGAAGTTGTGTTGCTTTCTGTAGTACTGAAGACTCTAAGCTTATACAGTTGGCACTTTCTTCTGTTTTCGCTTCAAATAATTGTCTTACAAAGTTGAGCTTAGGCATTTGATATATCTTGAAATGGTTCTTACCTATACAGAATACTTTTTTTTTTTGTTTCAGACTGCCAAATTCAATAAGGGAAGTTGGATATTGAACCAGGTAACCTAGTCTGGCATTTCATTTTAGATCGTCAATGGCTACAATCAACAATCACAACAATTCCCCGACTTCTATAGTTTAGACCACATCACTCCATTTATATATAGTCCTCCATTATTGCCAAGGAAAATGGCACCCAGAACAAGCTTCAACCTTATGTGGGTTTCTAAATTTTTCATGTTTGTGTAATTTGTAGTTTGTCGATGAACAACATAAGATGATGCTTGTCCTACCAGGGATGAGAAGCAGTCTATTAAGTTCCCGCCTTTGATGAGCTTGGTCTTCTAAAACAGATTCAGGTTAACTTTTGTATGATTATACTTTGGGTTATGATAAATTAGGTCACCCATCCATGTATGAATCTCAACATAGAACTTTATGTCAATTACAAAATTTATTCTTCTTCATCATCTCAGTAGTTACTTGTGATACTTGTACACATACATATTTCTAACTGTGATACTTAAAGTTCACATTGATGATTATTGTTTTTTGGATGAAATCCTTTTAATGAATCTCCGTGGGTTATTAGATTGCATCATTACAACTGATGAATCAATTACAATTGAATGTTGAATGAGAGGAATTGAATCATCAGAATAAGGAAGAATCAGGGTAATTGCAGGGGGTATTGCAGGATAAATTGGGAGGGAGATCAATTTTGACTAGGTCAATGAAGACTTGAACCTTTTTTTCTTGTTGCAAAAATTTAGCAACGTCAGAAACATGTTGCTAAATCTGAAACAGAACATCTATATCCCGTTCTAATACAAATTATCCCGGAATAACTCTAAAATTAGCAATAAGGTAGCAACAGCTTTACATGGTTGCTACACTTTTATTTCTCAACAGCTTATTTCCGTTCGGACTGCCGTTGCTGACCCGAATTAGCAACAGAGCTAGAGTTGTTGCGAAAAACTAAGACAGGGTGTTTAGCAACGGCAAAAATATGTTGCAATCCCAGTCAGCAACAGATTAAAGCTGTTGCTAAAGTTAAATTTGGTATAGTGGGATTAGGTTTCCCAGTGGCTAGAGTTCTCCCTTATATAGTCTTCAAATCAGGGTTTGATAACTTTGAAAAAAAGCAATCAATATTAACCGATACATGAAACCTGATTTAAGATTCAAGCTAATATCTTTCAACCGTTAGATTGATCTTAGCTTGTTACACACAAATGAAATATACCTTCATTTAGATATAGGTAACCGTACCTAAACGTGTATATTAAGTTGGCTCAATAATAGTTAACCGAAGTTAGCCATATGAACACTTTTCTCTTAACCTTGTCCATCTTAATACTTCTAGATCAATTGATAATCAAATGAATCTAATTGTGTTACTTGTAGAGTTGTTCAATTGTTTATATTCTCATAGAAGTATACAAGACACAATTGAAGCAAAATCGGTTTGATTCAAAAGAATCAGTTCATGAACATTTTAGCCACGGCTTGCAAAGATTGCATTCCTTAATTTATAAATGTATTTGTTCATGAGTATGAAATCATACTTAACCGATTTAAGAACTTAAACCACTTAAGTTTGCGGACGGGTACGCGAACTTAAGTTCCGGTCATTGGTCACAATCCAACAGTTTGCAAACAGGTACGCAAACCTTAGCTCAGGACCGAACTAAGTTGAAACCGTTTGCGAACGGATACGCAAACTTGGTTCCCGGACTTCAACAGTTAAATCAGTTTGCGAACGGCTATGCGAACTTAAGTACCCTGACTTAAATAGTTGAATAAGTTTGCGAACGGGTATGCAAACTTCCGGTCCTGAATTCCTTCAAAACAGCTCGTACACTAAGTACACAAACCATAATGTATCCAGACATGGGTTTTAGCTCTTAAGTCCCATTTCAATCATTGAAACATTCTTAGAAGATGGGAATAGTTGTCTCACACAAACTATTAGCTTCAAAGCAATTTTCAAGTGATCGAATGATCAATACGAAACATTCCGAGCTTACATCAAATGACTGTCTCACACAAATCATGTAAAATGTTACAAGGTGATTTTCACATGATCATCTTTTGACTTTCGTAAAGAATAATGATGAACATGGTTAAAGAAAAAAGCTTTCCAACACATATTTCGAGAAAGATATAAGCGAGTTAAACTCAGCTCGAAATATCAAATATGTATAAAGTAAAGTCTATATAGTTATACGACTTTTGTCTCAATAGGAGATAAAATAGAAACAGACTTCTGATATAGATGAGTTCAAGTCTCCACATACCTTTTGTTGATGAAGTTCCACAAGCTCCCCTTAGTGGTTCTTCGTCTTCAATCGATGAACGCAGTGAAGTCTAAAGCTCAACTACATATTTTATCCTAATCCGAAACATAGCTATTAGTAGACAAGAAATCAAGACTTATAGTTTTGACAACTAAACCTTACAAACAAGCAAGAGATAGCAACGCTTGCGATTTCGACCGAGCAGTGCTCTAACAATAACCACTCTAATCAATCTTTGCTATAAGATTTAATGAGTCGTTGACAAAGGCTTTTCCGTTTAATCTAATAAACTCCTTTGTCTGGTTAGATCAATCTAACTTTAGCTACCGAAAAAGACAAGTATAGATTCGCACTCAATCAAAATAGATCTCAAAGAGAAATATTGAGAATGTCGATCTCACGCAACTAATCAATCGAATAAATCTGATTCTAGTTGGATCCCATCCGATCAAGGTTTGTGCACATAATTCACAAGATACGAAAAACAATAAGCAATCTTCTTCACCTTCAAATCTACTTTAATCTTCAATAAACCGCACAACATCACTTGAATATGTTGTGATTAATCATGCATAGAATGGAGTCTGTTAACAATGGATTATCACAAATGTCTTTAGATCTAACAACAGTTTTAAAGATCTCGTCGATACTTCGATCTAGTTTGAGTGAATCTTATATCATAAGGGAAGATTCCCAAGCATAAACAAACTAGGTGCAATCAAAGTTTAAACAACCTTTAGTCAATCAAATCAATCGAAAACTAATAACACTGTAATTATCTAGTTTCCTACCAACGGTACTCGTAGAGCTTCTTGATCCCACAGAAGTCTTTAAACGAGCGGTCGTAAGAGATTTCACCTAATTAGGATACTTTCCTCTCCGAATAGACGACTCCACCAGAAACAACAAGAAATGAACTTTTCCTGGCTCTTAGGATAGTTTGCTAGAAATGCAAACTTAGGTATTTATAGACCAAGGATATTTGGACACCAAGGAATTTCCAAAACCGAAGATATTCTCAAGATATGCAATGAATGACAAAATTCAGTTTTCCTAATTCCAATAAATGCTTGTCCAATATTTTCCGAAATCACTCATTAGAAAATCTCCAATTAGTAAATGCACATTACTAATTTTTATTCTCTAGAGATATGCATTAATTGTTGGTAATTAAAGCATATAAAACCAAAAACCTATTAAAAGATTTGAAAAAGCGGGGGTCTAACAACCACACCCAATATTTCGCTTAGCAATCTGTATGGACTAACTCCAATATACTTTTAAGAGAATCAACTAGACAGTCAGACTCAATCTTAAGAAAAGTATATCAGAGAGTTATATCTCAATTTCTCAATTCAATCCGCAATCAAACAAATAGGAATTTGCGAGCCCAATTGAATATAAGAAATAACTTGGACGGTATCAAAATCCAATATCCAAGTGTCAATCAATTTAATCAAAAACCAAAGGTTGGATTCACAATTGATTGAACTTACGCACAACCTGTGATATTTCAATTATATAAACAAATATAATGCGGAAAAGAAATAACACAGATACCAGAAACTTTGTTAACGAGGAAACTGCAAATGCAGAAAAACCCCGGGACCTAGTCCAGATTTGAACACCACACTGTAAGCCACTACAGACACTAGCATACTCCCAGTTAACTTCGGACTGGAATGTAGTTGAGCCCTAACCAATCTCACACTGATCAAGGTACAGTTGCGCTCCTTACGTCTCTGAATCCCAGCAGGACTCTACTACGCACTTGATTTCCTTAGCTGATCTCACCCACAACTAAGAGTTGCTACGACCCAAAGTCGAAGACTTGATAAACCAATCTGTCTTACACAGAAAAGTCTATTGAATAGATAAATCTGTCTCCCACAGATAAACCTATGAGTTTTGTTCCGTTTTTTTATAAATCAAGGTGAAAAGGAACCAATTGATATACTGGACTTATATTACCGAAGAACATCCTAGAAATATCAATCACCTCACAATAATCTTAATCGTATGGTAGCGAAACAAGATATTGTGGAATCACAAACGATGAGACGAGGATGTTTGTGACTACTTTTTATCTTGCCTATTGGAGATTAAATCTCGAGCAAATCTTAGAGAAGATAGTACTCAATCACGATAGAAAACAGCAAGATCAGAACACACAACTACAGAGAAAATAGTTGGGTCTGGCTTCACAATCCCAATGAAGTCTTCAAGTCGTTAACCTACAGGGTTTCGTGAAAAACCTAAGGTTAAAGGAGAATCGACTCTAGTCACAACTAGTATCACACAGGAGGTTTGGGGATTAGGTTTCCCAGTTGCTAGAGTTCTCCTTTATATAGTCTTCAAATCAGGGTTTGCAATCTAAGTTACCTTGGTAACAAAGCATTCAATATTCACCGTTAGATGAAAACCTGATTAGACTCAAGCTAATATCTTTCAACCGTTAGATCGAACTTAGCTTGTTACACACAAATGAAAAGTGACTTCATTTAGATATGAGTAACCGTACCTAAACGTGCGCATCTTTGTTGGCTCAACAATTTAACCGAGGTTAGCCAAATGAACACTTTCATATCAACCTTATTCATCTCAACCATAACTAGTTCAAATGACTCAAATGAAACTAGTTCTAGAGTTGTTCAATTGTTTATATTCTCATAGAAGTACACAAGACACAATTGAAGCAAAATCGATTTTCATTCACTCGAATCAAGTCATGAACATTATAGCCACGGTTTGCAAAAGATTGCATTCCTTATTATATAAATATATTAGTTCATGAACAAACCGATTTTAGAACATTATCCACTCAGGTATGTAAACGGGTACGCATACCTGGCCGGACTAAGTTTGGGTTCGCCAGTACGCGAACTGGTACGCATACCTTCAAAACTCAGTAGAAATTCCCGGACCTAAACCTCACGCCAGTACGCGTACCGGTATGCGTACAAGGTCCCCGGACTTTCACCAAACCAAGAAGTACGCATACGGGTATGCATACCATAGTTCTCGGACTTAGATTACATATATGCAAGTACGCATACTATGCTTATATCCAATTGTTCTAAACTCTTATTTCAATTATTGAATTATTCTCGGAAGACGACAAAAGCTGTCTCACACAAACTATTAGCTTTAAAGAAATTATCAAGTGATCGAATGATTAATACGAAACATTCCGAGTCTACATCAAATGACTGTCTCACACAAATCATGTAAGATGTTACCAGGCGATTTTCACATGATCATATTTTGGCTTTCGTCAAGAATATAAGATGAACTTGGTTAAAGCGAAAGCTTACCAACACATATTTCGAGAAATATGTAAGCGGGTTAAACTCATCTCGAAATATCAAATGTGTATAATTGAGGTCTATATAGCTATACGACTTTGTCTCAAATAGGAGATAGAGTAGATAGACTTTTGAGTGATAGATGAGTTCAAGTCTCCACATACCTTTTGTTGATGAAGTTCCACAAGCTCCCCTTAGTAGTTTTTCGTCTTCAATCGATGAAGGTCGTGAAGTCTAATGCTCAACTACACTTTCTATCCTAATCCGAGACTTATCTATAAGTAGACTAGAAATCAATACTTATAGTTTTGGCAACTAAACTTGACAACAAGCTTGAGATCGCAATGCTTGCGAGTTCGACCGAGCAGTGCTCTAAAAAGATTCTTAATTTATTTCTGCACAGGATCACCTTGAGTAGTAAGGAATATCTTTGAACAATAAATGATAAGAGTTATTGTTCGTGTTCAAAGTATGTTGACATCTTTTCACTGCAAATCCTTATTTCATATTTATATGGATTTGCATTCTTGGAATCGGTTTTACCACACTTCCAAACAAGTTTAGAATTGGTTCACCTGTTTTCCAAGACTACTATGTGATTGATCAAATACCAAATCACATACATGAGTTCAATGGGTTCTAACAATCATTAGGATTGGTTATACCTAAATATGGAAACACTTGTGATCAGTCACACAAGTCACTAGGATCGGTTACACCATTTACAAGGATCAGTTCCATCTACACATGGTATTACTTGTGATCGGTCACGCCAGTTACCAGGACCGGTCACACCAATTACTAGGATCGGTCACACCAATTACAAGGATCGATCATACCATCTTATGGTGATTACTTAGGATCGGTTATACCAATTAATAAAAACCAATCATACCAAATCATAAATCAGGCAATGTCATAGTTATACCAAGATACATAACATAAGTTAAGATCGGTTCCACCATCTCACACATATTGGTCATCCAACAATTTGCAATGAATATCCGGACCAATAAGCCTAATGATTCCCCTTTCAATTCACGAAAACAAGTTCATGAATGTACTTCCTTTAAACAAATGAAAACATTGTTTCATAGGATGAAATATTCACCATAACTCATTCATATAATCATAACAGTATATACAAGATTATGTCGATGTCATATCTACGAAGTTCAAAAGATAAGCGTTATAGTTCGTAGTCTAATTCTCTAATACTATGATCATACTATTATGATCATGTCACATCACTAGAGTATTATACACTATGTTCAGTATATACTGCTTCGCGGTTATGTTTTCAAATATAGCACGACTTGAAAGATACGTTAGGAATAAAACAGTTCAAGTCAATATTACTAACATCAAGTGGAAGGATGATGTCGTCATTGTAGTTCGTTACTTCTTCACATTCTTCAGGTCTTCGGAGTAATAATTGTATGTCTCAACATTCTTAGACTTTCTAGTCTAACCTAAACAAAGTTGACTCTAGTATTTAATCAAGCGACTCTAGATGAGTTTTGATACAAATATATGACAACCAAAATTGACATACCAACGCTTGGTGAGTTCAACCCGAGCTATGCTCTAACAGTTGTATTGTCTCGATCTTGTATCCTTAGACGATCACACAAGGTGTAGTGTGATTCACCACTTGGATTTGATTTCTCACATTGTTAGGTCAGTCCAAACTAACCTAGTTCCAAGTGGACACCGTGTTGAAATATTTCTTTAGTGATTGTTGCTTAAACAGGTTTATACATAGTGGGTCTTGAATAGGTTGTGATCAAACGAAAAGATTTTGGTGTAGTTGGGTACCCTCGTTATTTCATTACCTATTCTAAGTCGTGATGAGGTCATTGTGCTAGTAAATCATTGAACCTTTCCAGATACTTATATAAAGATTCTTTCTCTTGTTGAGCAAATGTGTAAATATGCTACCTAATAGATGATGCTTTGTGCCTATGGAAAAACTTCTGGAAAAAGGATGATGTTAGTTGTTCATATATTGAAATTGACTCAGAAGTCAAGCTATATAGCCAAGATTTGTCTTTGTCTCTTAGGGGAAAAGGAAATAACCTACATTTTAATGCTTCACCATATAGGTCTTTGATTCTGATCGTATTACATATTTCATCGAAATCACTAACATGGAAATATAGGTTTTGAATTTCTTTCCCAGAAAATACTGGGAGCATCAGTATGGTTGCAAGTTTCAGTTCATAGTTTGCTTCACTCTCTGTTAACCTGATAGCTGCTTGACAACTAGTCCTAGTAGGATTCAATAAAGTTCTTAAAGTTGCCGTTTCTTACGCTATCACAGGACTAGGATTAACTTCCTCAAACAGTTTCAAGTTTGCAAAATTAAAAAAAATCAAAAAAAAGGGCTCTCTACTAGGTTTTTTACTAACAAAACGACCTGGTTTTCAGAACTACTAGGTTTTTCACTAACAAAACGACCTAGAATGTCTCATTTACGCTTAGTGATATGTGATTTGCGCATACGATAAAATTTTCCTAAATCGGAAGGGATTTCTAAGCAATCACAAGCAATGCTGACTCAAACAAATCACTTAGAGGATCTAGAAAACAAAAAGCATGATGGCTCCACTTAGATTGTTTCTAGATCAACTTCTAATCTTCTGAAATGCAATTAGGTACATTTTTAAAAAACCTCTCAGAACGATCTAAATTAAAGTAAGTCAAAGAGAAGCAGGATAAGCTTAAAGGATCTTGAATATCCCCATCTCTGTAGCAACATTTCCTCGGGTTAGAGCAGTGCTCGGTTGAACCCACCAAGCGTTGGTATGTCAAGTTTGGTTGTCATATGTTAGTATCAAAACTTAATTAGAGTCGTTTCATTGAATGTATTAGAGTCAACTTCGTTTAGGTTAGACTAGAAAGTCTAGGAATGTTGAGATATACAAGTATTACCTTGAAGACCTGACGATCGTGAAAACTTATCGACTACAACGAAGACATCACCCTTCCACTTGAGGTTAGTGATACTGACTTGACTTGTTTCCATTCCTATCGTTACTTTCAAGTCGTTTAAGATTTAAAACATAATATGCGAGGTTATATTTAATACTCTAGTATTAGACTTGGTCATTTTATCATGATCAAAGTGTCAAGAAAGAATATTTGATTTGAAGTATAAACACTTATCTTTTGAACTTCGTAAATGCGACATCGGCATGCTTCCCAAAGGTAGCTTGTGATCGGTTACACCTAACTTCCCAAATTAGATTGTGATCAGTTACACCTTGCTTCCCAAAGTAGCTTGTGACCGATTACAACTAACTTCCCAAATTAGCTTGTGATCGGTTACACCTTGCTTCCAAAAGTAGCTTGTGACCTATTAAAACTAACTTCCCAATGTAGCTTGTGACTGATTGCAACATGCTACATTTTATAGGCTATGACCGGTTATACCTCAATTCTCAACATAAATTAAGATAGGTTCTACCTTGTCATCTTGCATTGGTCATCCAAAAGATATTCAATAAAGAATCGGACCAATCATGATTTCCATTTCGATTATGAATCATGTTCATACATCTACTTCCTTATATCAATGTAATAATACATAGTTTTCTAGGATGAAAATATCTTACACATAATCAAGTTATTAAATACAAAGATTATGTTGATGTCGTATTTACGAAGTTCCAAAAGATAAGCATTTATAATTCGTAATTCAATAAATTCCTTGACACTTTGATCATAATGATATAACCAAGTTTAACCACTAGAGTATTATATATATACAGCTTCGCATGTTATGTTTTCAATATAATACGACTTGAAAGATACGTTAGGAATGAAATTCAAGTCAATATTACTAACCTCAAGCAGAAGGATGATGTCTTCGTTGCTGTTGTTACTTTTTTCTCATTCTTTAGGTCTTCGGATTAATACTTGTATGTCTCAACATTCATAGACTTTCTAGTCTAACCCAAACGAATTTGACTCTAGTAATTAATCAAGCGACTCTAGATGAGTTTTGATATTAAAATATGACAGCCAAACTTGACATACCAACGCTTGGTGTGTTCAACCAGAGCTATGCTCTAACATTTTTAATTAAGATTTTCGATTATATGTTTTTTATTTTTCAGCAAATCAAAACATAGGACTTGGAAAGTTATATTAGTTAAGTGCTAAACTAATATTAGATATTTTTTAATAAGAGATTTCAAAATTACAGGTTGGATATTAGTTGGAAATATGAAAACCAAAATTAGGTACTTATTGAATATCTTGAGAATAATTTCGGTTTTGTAATTTCCTAGTTGTCCAAACAACCTTTGTTTATAAATAATTGAGTTTGCATTTCTTGCAAACTATCCTAAGAGCCAGACAAACTTCATTCGTGTTGTTTCTGGTGGAGCCGTCTATCTAGAGAGGAAAGTACCCTAATTAGGCGAAATCTCTTAGGACTGCTCATTTAAAGACTTCTGTGGGATCAAGAAGCTCTAAGAGTACCGTTGGTGGGAAACTGGATAATTGAATTATTATTTTAGTTTTCGATTATTGATTTTGTTGACTAACGGTTGTTGAAACTTTGATTGAACCTAGTTTGATTATTCTGAAGAGCCTTCTCTTCTGACATAAGGGTCACTCAAACTAGATCAAAGTATTGACGGGATCTTTAGAACTATTTTTAGATCTAAAGACAACTTGGGATTATCCATTTTTAATAGATTCCGTTCTGTGTGTGATCGATCATAAGTGTATTTTAGTTTTTGGTGTACAGGTACATAAGAAGACAATTGAATATTTGAAGACAAGAAGATATTTCTTATTGGTTTTCATATCTCGTGATTTGTGCACACATCTTGATCGGCTGGAATCCGACTTAGATCCGATTTATCTTTGATAGGTTTGATCTTATAGTTATTTAGATCAGCAACTATCATTTGGTGGTATTCGTCAATATCTGAATCTGATAGTTGTGAATCCGAATCGAAGTTACCGATTTGGATTGATCTTACCCGGAAAAGGAGTTTACTAGTTTAAATGGAAGTGCCTTTGTCAAAACTCAACGAATCTTTTTCTAAAAGGTTTTTGGAGTAGTTACCAAACAGCTATGTTCCTTTACTGTTTGGAACACGATCAAAAGGAGTTGATTGCTTAAGACTTTACATCGGTAAAGCAACTCAAGATAGTGATTTTCTGTATTGGGATTCACATATAAAAAAGCGGGAGTATAACAACCACACCCAATAATTCGTTAGGAAATCTGTATGGACTAAACTCTAATATAATTCCGAGAGCACCAACTTAAAAGCGAGCTCAATCAAGAAGGATATTTAAGAGCTTTATCTCTCTTTCTCAATACAATCATCAAATCAAATAAATAGAAATCTATGAGCCTGATTGATATGAGAAATAACTTGGACGGTACCAAAGACCAATTCCCAAGTGTCAATTAAGTTATATCCAACAAACAAGGTCGGAGTTATCAACTGATTGAACTATGCACAACCTGTGATATTTCAATTATATAACCAAATATAATGCGGAAAACAAATAACACAGACACCAGAAATTTTGTTAACGAGGAAACCGCAAATGCAGAAAAAACCCCAGGACCTTGTCCAGCTTTGAACACCATACTGTATTAAGCCGCTACAGACACTAGCATACTACAAGTTAACTTCGGACTGGAATGTAGTTGAGCCCTAACCAAGTCTCACACCGATTAAGGTACAGTCGTGTTCTTTACGCCTCTAGAACCACGCCGGATTCTGTACACTTGATTCCCTTAGCTGATCTAACCCACAACTAAGAGTTGTTATGACCCAAAGTTGAAGACTTATAAACAAATCTGTCTCCCACAGATATGTCTATCCTTTATTCTTTTTGTTCCATCTTTTGATACAAAAATCAAGGTGAACAGGAACCAACCAATTCCCTGGACTTATACTCCCGAAGAGCAGTCTAGAAATATCAATCACTTCACAATAACCTAACTGATTAAAGAAAAATTTATCGCGGAATCACAAGAATCTGAGACGAAGAACTGTTGTGATTACATTTTATATCTTACCTATAAGAGATAAATCTCGAGTAACTCTTAGAGAAGATAAAAATCAATACGATAAAACAAGTAAGATCAGACTACGCAACTACAGAGAAAATAGTTGGATCCGGCTTCACGAATCTCAAATGAAGTCTTAAAGTCGTTAACCTAATAATGGTTTTGGAAAACCTAGGTTAAAGGAGAATCGACTCTAGTTTGCGACTAGGACACAGGAGAGTGTCGGGATCAGGTTTTACGGTAGCTAGAGTTCTCCCTTATATAGCCTTTCAAATCAGGGTTACTTACAATCAAAGCTAAGATAGTTTAGTAACAAAGTATTCATTATTCACCGTTAGATGAAATCCTGATTTAAGATTCAAGCTAAGTCTGCTTGGAAATCAAGCAATCAATATCCACTGTTAGATGGTCTTAGCTTGTTAAACACAAATGAAATACATTTATATTTAGATATGGGTAACCGTTATTGAGTTGGCTCAATAACAGTTAACCGAAGTTATCCATATGAACAATTTTGTCTTAACCATATTCATCTAACACTTCTAGATCAAATATGATGATTAATAAATCATGAAAGATAATCAAATAAATCTAATTGTGTTTTAAATAGAGTTTTTCAATTATTCACTACCTCATAGAAATATATATGAACAAATTAAAAAAAAAAATGGATTGATTCGTAATCGTACAAAGTACTTATACAAGAATCAATTCATGAACATTAAGCCACGGTTTGCAAAGTTAATTTGCATTCCTTAAATCATAAATGTTTTAGTTCATAAGCATGAGAATCATACATAACCGATTTTAGAACTTAACCACTGAGTTCGCAAACTAGGTACGCGAACAGCAGCTCCGGACCTTGGCCTAGTCAAGCCGTTCGCAAACCTGGTTCGTGAACAACTTTTCCGGACACAACTCATATAAACCCGTTAGCATATTAGGTACGCAAACAAGAGTTTCGGACCTTCTCAGGTAAATACGTTCGCATACTAGGAACGCAAACAAGAGTTCCGGACCTGAATCATCACAATATAGTTCGCATACTAGGTATGCGTACCGTGTTGTATCCAGACATGGGTAATTGTTCTAAACTCTCATGTAAATCATTGAAACATCTTTGGAAGACGACAATGGTAATCTCACACATACCATTAGCTTCATGTAATTTTCAAGTGATTGAATGATCAATACGAACTTCCCAAGCTAACATCAAATGACTATCTAACATAAATCATATAAGATGTTCAAGGTAATTTTCATACGATCATTTTTTGACTTAATATTTAGTTTCCAACAAATAAATTGTTTCCAACTAAACTCGTCAAGAATATGATGAACATAGTTAAAGCAAAAAGCTTCCAACACATATTTCGAGAAATAGATAAGCGAGATAATCTCAGCTTGAAATATCAAATGTGTATAATGTAAAAGTCTATATAGATATACGGCTGAGACTCATTAGAAGATAGAATAGAATAGACTTCTGAGTGATAGATAAGTTTTAGTCTCCACATACTTTTTGTTGATAAAGTTCCTCCAAGCGCCTCAGTAGATCTCCGTCTTCAATTGGTGAACTCCGTGAAGTCTAAAGCTCAACTACACATTCTATCCTAATCCGAGACATAGCTATAAGTAGACTAGAAATCAAGTATATAGTTTTGATCAACTAAACTTGACAAACAAGCTTGAGATAGCAACGCTTGCGAGTTCGACCGATCAGTGCTATAACAATCTCCCCCTTGGTCAATTTTAGTGACAAAACTATCAATACATATGGATTACAAAATAAATAAAATTTGTAGCTTCTCATCCATCATGCTTGATTTCCTTGGCTCTTCAAATTTCCTTGAATTCTTCGCTACTTTAAGTACTCCAACGAGTCTGAACGTGTTCAACTCAGCATCATTGTTGTTGAAGATCCGTAGATACAATAAGAAAACAGATGTTCTCAATCATTGTTATACAGTGTCATAGTATTATTATATCAAGTCAAAGTCCAATTGCATCACAACTTTGAAACAATACTATGGTGATATGCATCACTCCCCCTTAGTCAATACTTCCATCTTACAATAAAAACCACTCCCCCTTACATAATGATCTGTAAACCATATATAAGTACCAAATAATTTCCCCCCTTTTTGTCAATATAAATTGCCAAAGGTACGAAAACTAAGGGATCATATTGTAATTCTGAAAGAGATAATTCAACTTTGTTTCGATGATTTCACATAGTCGAAACTTAGTGTATTCATCAAGGAGTTTATAAAAGTACAAGATAACTCCTACAATATTCCACAGCCGCACTCCCCACAAAGATTTGGAAATTAAGCACAAGTTCAATTAAGAACTCTCCCCCATGTGATGTCATTCCCAAGAGAACAACATGAGCGACCTTACTTTTACAAGAAAAGAAGGATTTCTTTGGACATTAACAAATGACATGAATTTGTATCCAGAAAACTTGAATAAATTAACCACAAGAAGACCTTAATGATTAATTCAATCGGAAACACTCAACATAAGAAAACTTACATAGCCATACAGTATTTTCACATAAAAGTGGATCAGGGAAAGATCAGTACTGCGGAATTTTTAAAAGTTCATTCTATCTTTACTCAATATTTGCATAAAGACATAATAGACTTAACTTTTGAGTATATTCAGCTAAACTTCTTATGGAATTAACACATTTAGCAATTTAATTGAAGGATAAAATCATTCAAACCTAAAATACTATTAAAGTTATTACAACCATTACGAGATAACTGTTTTAATAAGTTAAAGTCCTTAGCAATTTCATCAAACGGTTCAGCCAGTTCTGGATGAGCTTCCAAGGCATAATCCACTTTCTCCTGCAAGCATTCAACTTGTTGTCGAAGGCGGATAATCTCAGGATTTTTAGCTGGAGTTCTGCTCATCTTTTCGATGCAAGCCATGGTCAAAGCTTTTGGCCCTCCAATGCTGGTTCTGAAAGAGATAATATTGTACTGACTACAAATCCTTGAAATGAGACAAGGAAATCCTGGAGTCTTCTCCGAAGTCTGTCTTACACTTATCATCTGACGAATAATAAGGCCACAGAAATCGATATCCCTCCCTTGTACAATGTAGTAGACCAATTCAACAAGAGATCTGATCCAAAATAGCTTGTCAATTGTGCTAGGCATCAAGTTTGCCACAACCAATTTTCCAGCAGCCTTAAGGAACAACTCAGCACCTTGACGATCAATCTTACCATCCTTCCAGGACAGATCCTTTGCAAGAAGAAATTTTGCAAGCTCATTTGGGGTAGGCCTCAAATTTTCAGGATGTGGTAATTGGAAATCACCAACCCGGGACAAATTTAAGAGCTCTGCAATGATTTGACGGCTCACAGGGATAACTTTATTTTTGACTATAGTTTTGAAGGTGCAGTTAACCGTATCAGGGTCATGCAGTTAATATTAATGATGAGTATCTGAACTTTCACCACGAGTAGTTCTCTTCCTAGACGTCATTCTAATTAGACAAGAAACTTAAACAGTTGTTGGAGAACTTACCGGGTTCTTGAACAGTCGTTAATGGTGTTGAGTACCTGAACTGTTGGTAATGGTAGAGTTTCGAAACGGTGATTAAACTGAAACCCGATCTTGACCCAAGTTGCAAAAACTTCTCCTGAATCCAATAGTACAAACAGAACATAAAAAGATTAAGAATTGAGGTAGGAGGAAGAGATTGTTCGCGAATGATGTGATTTTTATGTTTTTGTAGAAAGTGGTAGTAAAAGTTCGTTCAAAGACTTATAAAGATTTGATTTCAGATTTAATACAAGAAAATATATACAAAATATTGTCACAATTATCGAGAGGTACTGAGACTCAAGATTCCACCAATTCTCATATTCATGTGGTTCAACTATCAATTCCAGACAATTATAGCTCATAACATAATAAATATTGAATCTTTATTCTTTGCCAAGGTAGATTTTATAAAAGATTGACTGTAAATCACAAGCATGACGTATCAAAAATACTAAGACCAAGCATACGTCATCAAACAAAATCACAATCAATTAAGAAAAATCATGAATCAATTTAAAATAGTGCAAAAGTCATAAAGGAATTAAATAGATTTACCACACGCGTAGAGAATGGCTTCCTCCGTCATCCCAGTGGTTGGTTTTAGTTCTTCATGGTGAAAACACGCTCAAAATAATAATCCATAGATCAAAAAGGTGTTTTACTGAAGAAAAGGTATAAAGCAGTGTGTTTGTAACAATTATAATTGTTATAGAACCCACTGTTAAAGAGAACCCTAACAGAACTGTTGCGAACTCAAAATAGTTGTTGGACAAATTGTTATAAAGTTAATGAGTTTGAAAATATAGGTCACGGTTTCTGCGACTGTCAAACTGGGTCTTATGTTCTTAAGCTCGCCTTCTTCTTCACCAGCAGAGAAGATTCCCTGCAACTTCTCCTGCAGCTCCGACGTCTCCTCTGCTTAACCCCAAACTCTCCATAGCCTCCTCTGACTCCTCTCCATCCTTTATATACGCAATAGGTTCATTAAATCTCCAAAAATACCTCCCTTTTCTTTCTTGCCAAACCACGGGATTTCTTCCCTCTTTTATCACTTCTACGCGTCTGTTGGTTGTATTATTTCTCAAAAATCTATCCACTTTTGATACAAGCAAATCAACATGGACGATATCTTCCCCTGAATAACTCGTAACTTCCCGTAATACAAAAATTCCGAGAATGTTTGTACCTTCCCTATTTTACCGAGATTACGTTCAATCTTCATTTTTTTTACGTTTACAAATCTCTTACCATCCCTGTGTTGTCCTAACAGGCCTTGAGAAACCCAAATCCGTGATGAAATCGATCAAAAAACGTCCAAATTGTCTCCTTAAAGTTATGGAGATGGCTGCACTTTTCTTTCCCTGTTTTCTTATAACCACGATAATCTTGTTTACTTCGATTCCTGGCCACCTGAAGTCCATATCTAATCCAAACATGCCTAAACGAAACTGGAACCCACAAATAAATCCGAGAAGAACTCCATGAAAATCAACAGAGAACCCGTAGCTTTGTCTCCTCTATTTTCACGAATTCCGGATTATTCAGCCAAAGTTATTCGATTCCATCAGTTATACTGAAACAATTCTTCCCGCCAAAACCTGAAATTTGAATTCTTGAAGATGACCTCCCCTTATCCGTTCATGGGGTCCCTTTAGCACATGCCATAGGGTAGAAATAGTAATTTTCTGGATGCCTTTATCAACTCCCCCGGGTTCCTTTAGCGCATATCTGGGGTGCATGTTTAACACTTTTCTCCGAGGGTTCGAATGCCACTTTTCGAGCTAATTCCTCCGCAGAAGTGTATTTCTCCAAAAACACCTACAAAAACATAAAATAGCAAAATAAGCACAAAATCGAGTACTAACATTAAGAAAATCGAGAACAAAATAGACACATAAATGCGTCTATCAGCGAACCTTACGTTTTTCTTCTTATGTTCTCGAGCTGTTGGAAGAAAAGAGGGTGACACAAATGAGAGAAGTTTTTCTCTTTTTATGTGAAAGTGGGATTGGTATATGAACCGACCAAACAGTTCCGGAACTAGATTTAACTCGTTCTGGTTTGAGTCCAAGTTCATAGCACGCGAACTGCACATGTGTGGTCAACCACTCCAAGGATTTGACTGATTATCAATTTTTTCAAGAACAAATATTTTTAGCTCAATAAAGTTATCCATAGGATTTTTAGAGCACAAAAAAATAACTTTCTCAATATGAGACTTCACAAAGAGAATGCTTTCGAAAAAAAGATAAAAAGAATGTTTTTATGGAGCAAAGCTCAACATAAAGGTTTAACAGAAATATGAAAACACAAATAGTTTGACCAGATTTTTGATTGCATGGCTCCAAGAAAGAACTTCTTTCCAACAGCTGTTGCACTCAATTAAGTTGTGAAACACCCAAGCGACAGTTTTTACAAGTTCCATAAAAGACTTTTCAAGAACAGGTTTGTGTTCTTGATGTCTGATTTCATAACTTATAAAAACTAGTGTCTGAAGATATCGCTTAGTACTACATAGGGAAACTCCCTTAGTGTAAGGAGATATCCTACTGTTTTTGCAGAAAAACATACTACAAATATCTTCACACGATATATCAGGGTTTGACAAATGAAATGATCCATTTTTTAAGAGGGACCCAACAGACAAGTGAGGTTTAGACTCCTTTTGTAATTCATCTAGTTTGCTACAACTTTTTGAGTTACAGAAAATCGGAGCATTGCACTTATTAATAAGTAGATCAATATCAACCTCAACATGAGTATTATTCATTATAACTTGATTCAGACTATCAAAAAAAATCATGTTCTTTCAGAAGACATTTCTCAACATCAAGAGAAAGACTATCAAGTTGCTTTTCAAGCCCTGATAAAACTTCAAGGGATTTTAGACCTGGAGGAGGTCGCGAGAGAATATCTTTTACATATTAAATTAAATCAGTCATGGAAGAAAATTCTGAATCCCTGGATCTGGTGGTACGTTTATAGAGAAAACACTTATGTCCATAGAGTCAGATTGCTAAAAACACAGACTTATGAGGTCTTAGCGTGTTCGCCTTCTCTGATACAATTTGAAAAAACAGGGGTATCACAACCACACCCAATAATTCGTCTGAAAATCTGTATGGACTAAACTCCATTATAATTCCGAAAGCACCAACTTAAAAGCGAGCTCAATCAAGAAGGATATTAAAGAGCTTTATCTCTCTTTCTCAATACAATCAGCAAATCAAACAGATAGAAATCCATGAGCTTGATTGATATGAGAAATAACTTGGACGGTACCAAAGACCAATGCCCAAGTGTCAATCAAGTTATATCCAACAAACAAGGTTGGATTTATCAACTGATTGGACTATGCACAACCTGTGATATTTCAATTATATAAAAAAATATAATGCGGAAAAGAAATAACACAGACACCAAAAAATTTGTTAACGAGGAAACCGCAAATGCAGAAAAAAACCCGGGACCTTGTCCAGCTTTGAACACCACACTGTATTAAGCCGCTACAGATACTATCCTGCTACAAGTTAACTTCGGACTGGAATGTAGTTGAGCCCTAACCAAGTCTCACACCTATTAAGGTACAGTTGTGATCATTATGCCTCTAGAACCATGCCGGATTTTGTGCACTTGATTCCCTTAGATGATTTCACCCACAACTAAGAGTTGCTACGACCCAAAGTCGAAGACTTATAAACAAATCTGTCTCCCAAAGATATGTATATCCTTTATTCTTTTTGTTCCGTCTTTTGATACAAAAATCAAGGTGAACATGAACCAACCAATACCCGGGGAATTATACTCCCAAAGATCAGCCTAGAAATATCAGTCACCTCACAATAACCTAACTGATTAACAGAAAAAGTTATTGCGGAATCACAATATTTTGAGACGAAGAACTGTTATGATTACATTTTGTATCTTACCTACCGTAGATAAATCTCGATTAAATCTTAGAGAAGATAAGACTCAATACGATGGAACAAGTAAGATCATAATACGTAACTACAGAAAAAATAGTTGGATCTGGCTTCACGAATCCCAAATCAAGTCTTCAAGTCGTTAACCTAATATTGGTTTTGGAAAACCTAGGTTAAAGGAGAATCGACTCTAGTTTGCAACTAGGACACAGGAAAGTGTCGGGATTAGGTTTTCTAGTTGCTAGAGTTCTCCCTTATATATCCTTTCAAATCAGGGTTTCTTATAATCAAAGCTAAGATATCTTAGTAACAAAGCATTCAATATTAACCGTTAGATGAAATCCTGATTTAAGATTCAAGCTAAGTCTTCTTAGAAATTAAGCAATCAATCTCCACCGTTAGATGGTCTTAGATTGTTACACACAAATGAAATTAAAATATACTTATATTTAGATATGGGTAACCGCACCTAAACGTGTATATTGGGTTGGCTAAATAACAGTTAACCGAAGTTAGCCATATGAACACTTTTGTCTTAAACGTATTCATCTAACACCTCTAGATCGAATATGATGATCAATCAATCATGAAAGATAATCAAATGAATCTAATTGTGTTTCAAATAGAGCTGTTAAATTTTTCACTATCTCATAGAAATATCCATGAACAAATTATAACGAAATCGGATTGATTCGTAATCGTATAAATTACTTATACAAGAATTAATTCATGAACATTAAGCCACGGTTTGCAACGTTAATTTGCATTCCTTAAATCATAAATATTTTAGTTCATGAGTATGAGAATCATACATAACCGATTTTAGAAATTAACCACTGTGTTCGCAAACTGGATACGTGAACAGCAGCTCCAGACCTTGCCTAGTCAATCAGTTCGCAAACCCGGTTTGCAAACAACTGTTCCGGACCCAACTTAGGTAAACTCGTTCGTATACTAGGTGCGCAAACAATAGTTTTGGACCTTCTCAGGTAAATCCGTTCGCATACTAGGTACGCAAACAAGAGTTCCGGACCTGAATCATCACAATATAGTTCGCATACTGGGTATGCATACCGTGTTGTATCCAGACATAGGTAATTGTTCTAAACTCTCATTTTAATCATTTTAACATCATTGGATGACGATAATGGTAATCTCACACATACCATTAGCTTCAAGTAATTTTCAAGTGATCGAATGATCAATACGAAACTTCCCAAGCTAACACCAAATGACTGTCTCACACAAATCATATAAGATGTTCAAGGTAATTTTCATATGATCATTTTTTGACTTAATATTTAACTTCCAACAAATAAATTGTTTCCAACTAAACTCGTCAAGAATATGATGAACATAGCTAAAGCAAAAAGCGTTCAACACATATTTCGAGAAATAGATAAGCGAGATAAACTCAGGTCGAAATATCAAATGTGTATAATGTAAAAGTCTATATAGCTATACGACTTAGTCTTATTAGAATATAGAATAGAATAGACTTCTGAGTGATAGATAAGTTTTAGTCTCCACATACCTTTTGTTGATGAAGTTCCTCCAAGATCCTCAGTAGATCTTCGTCTTCAATTGGTGAACGCCGTGAAGTTCAAAACTCAACTACACATTTTATCCTAATCCGAGACATAGCTATAAGTAGACTAAAAATCAAGTATATAGTTTTGATCAACTAAACTTGACAAACAAGCTTGAAATAGCAACGCTTGCGAGTTCGACCGAGCAATGCTCTAACAATGTGCGTGACCACACGGTCATAGACGTTGGGATACTGAGGGAACTAAGTAACTCGGGGTAGATTACTTGGTCTCAACTATACAAAGTTGGCTTTTCCTTTGTATAACGGCTTAATTCTGAGAGTATTCAATACTGGTCTAGGTTACCATGGGTTTTCTGCATTTGAGATTTCCTCATTAATAAAATATTGCTGTGTCGTTTACTTTACTTCCACATTATAATTGTTTTTATTATAATAAAGTAAATAACACTTGTACATTAAATCCTAATCACTTAATATTGATCATATAGTCAATCGGTCTTGTACCGTAACTATTGTCAAGTGAATACCTTGTTGTTGTATTGTCTCGACTCTGTCGATAAACAATCATACTTGGTATCGTACTTATAGGTTGAAACGAAAAGTGTGGTGTATTTGGGTACCCTCGTAATTCATAATATTACTATCATAGAAGATAATCTATTTTCTTCCTCCTAGGAAAAGGAGAAAGCTGTAGTTGTTCAAGATGCTTCTATACCTATTATTGATAGCTCTATCGGTTGAAAGACTTATATAGGTTATTTTACCAGCAGATCTCCAACTCTGAAAATACATGAAGTTGGTCATATCCAAAACCAAGTTTTAATTATAGCAGTAAATGGCCTACATGTCGTTCATAAGCCTAATGCTCCAACCCCCACACCTCTAATCTACAAAAACCCATGCATTTTATGCTCAAACATCATCTGTTAAAAGGTTCGATACTGCTGCTTTACCGAATCACCCTCCTTCTCTTCCAAAGGAGGAAATTGTTTCTGTAGCTACTGAACATGATGCTCTTTCCAATTTTAAAAGAAAAATCAACCCTCGGGCTGATGCTAGGAAACATACTCGTGTAGCTAAGTCTACTTAGGCTAACATAATAGTGGTCTCAACATATAGAGATATTATAGCCAATTCTTGGTCCAGTCATGTGGTTGGCTCCCCTTCCTACAAACTTAAATTTAAACTCCTAAATACCAAGAAAAGGCTGAGAGAATATAACAAAAACTCTCTGGGTAATATTCTAACTAAATATCTACCACTAAAGAGGATCTAAAAGAAACCCAGTCTGCTGATCCTTTTGATTTCATGACCATCTCCAGACTTAGAGCTAGGCTTGGATTTCTGTAATCATTGGAGAAATTATACTGGAAAGATAAGTCTAGAGAGGTTTGGCTCTTGGAAGGGGATCGAAATACCCCACATTTCCATATGGTCACTTTCTACAAAAGAAAGAGAAATGTTGTTAGCTGGATTAAAGATAATTATGGTGACATTCTAACTGATAGAAGTAACATTGAAAGTTTCTTTGTTGATTAGTTTTAAAAAAAAATTCCTCTACCCTTCAGACTTTCCAAGATGGAGTCCTTTCAGACAACCCTCCTAAATTTTCTTTAGGGGACAACAACTTTCTCGATATTCCCTTATCCCTTGAGGAGACTAAGCATGTTACCTTCCAAATGGGAGGCAAAAAAGGCCCAGGACCAGATGGTTTCACATGTCTATTTTTTCAAAAATATTGGGATAGTGTTGGTGACTCTGTCATTGAGATGGTGCAAACCTGTTTCAGAACTGGCCATGTGACTAAATTCCTTAATCATAACAACATTTCCCTTATTCCTATAACCCCTATGGCTAAAGTTGTTTCTCAATATATAACTAGAGGTTCTGTAATTTTTTTCTACAAAATCATGTCCAAAACCCTTGTTAATAGACTAAAACCCCTTATGGATGGCCTAATCTCTCAAAATCAAGGTGCCTTTGTGCCCGAGAGATGTATTGTTTACAATATCCTCCTTTCTAATGAGGTGGTTTTTACAGTGAAGCATTATCATTGGAAGGAGGGTTTAGCAACAATTAAACTTGATATTGCAAAGCATATGACAAGCTTGAATGAAACTTTCTGGGAAAAGTTTTCATAAATCTTGGGTTATGTGAGCACTGGATATCCTTAATTATCGAACGTCTTTCTACTGCCTCTTATTTTGTTCTTATCAATGGTGTCCCAACTTGTTTGATTAAACCTAAGAGAGGTCTTAGACAAGGAGATCCCATGTCTTCTTATCTTTACATCCTTTTCTCAGAAGCTTTAACTACTTATATTGATAAACTTACTAGACTTAAGCTTGTTCAGGGTATGCAAGTTATATATAAATGCTCCACCCATTACCCATTTATTTTTTGCTTATGATTTTTTACTTTTTTTTCTAAGGCCACAGTCTAGGAATTTAATACCATTAGAAATTATCTTCATGAATACTGTTCTGCCTCTGGTAAATAAATAAAATTTGACAAGTATGGTATCCTTTTCAGTAAAGGCCTACCAACTTAGCTTATCCAATAGTTGTCTTGTATCTCGAATATTCATTCCATTAACTTAGAAGAAAAAAAATTGGGCACATCCAAAATCCTGACCCACGTGAGTATATTACAATCTGTTGATGCTAGGATTACCTCATGGTATCACCAAATGCTTTCTCAAGCTGCTAGAACCTCTCTTATTAAGCATGTAAGTCAAGTTATTCCTATTTATCAGATGACTGATTTTCTTATCCCCAAAGCTCTCAGTAGGAAAATGGATTCTCACTTATGTAAATTCCAGTGAGGAGAAACACTTGACCCTGAACATAGGAAACTCCATCTGGTTGGATGTGATACTCTTTGTTACCCTAAAAGTGAGGGTGATTTGGGTTTCAGAAAGGTTGAGTTAAATAATCTTGCCATGCTTGCTAGAAATTTCCGGAAACTAGTCGAAAATCCTGACTCTCTATTAGGTATTATCTATTAGGCTAGATACTTCCCTAATATTGATTTTTTGAATGCCAAATGCCCCTCAACCTTTTCCTGGACTTTGAGATGTCTCCATATCATTAAGGAGCTCATTAAACTTTTTATCTCCTGGATTGTGGGTAATGGGAAATTTATTGACACTTTGTGTGGTAATTTGATTCTTAACTTGGGTTCTTCTAAACCGAACCCTCGTGTGCTGCAAAATCCTAGTCTAAATGTCTCTTACTTTATTAATCCTGACATTAAATCTTGGAATATTTCTAGGATAAATACCCATTTCGATAAAGATTTTGTGGAGAAGATTGTTATTATTCCTTTAAGCCAGTTATGCACTCCTGACAGGAGGGCTTGTAAGCTTTCAAAGAATGGTAGGTTTAGTTCTAAATCTTCCTACTTGGGTCTCAGAGGTCTTAGACCTTCCCCAAGCAATACTATTTGGAAGTGCATTTGGAAACATAGAGTCCCTCATCGTATCCAGGTTTTTATCTGGAAAGCTGTTAGAAATGCTTTACCAACCAAAATTGTTTTGCAAACAAGAATGCCTATTGATACTATTATCTGTCCTATATATTTATCCTCTAATGAATCTTCTATGCATGCTTTGGTGTTGCGTCACTTTGCTGCCTATGTTTGGTATTCTTCCACACTGTGCTTTCCTTCTAACAACTTTGTTAATTCTTCTCTGCATGATTGGTTAGTTTATTAGCTTGTTAACACTGTCGAAAAGTCAAAAAATGTTCGATGCTCTTATGTGGTCTATTTGGAGTAGTAGAAACAACCTTATATTTAGTAAGAAGAAGGAAAATCCCGTCGTTGTGATTGCTAGAGCTAGAGTCACAACTGTTTTTGGAAACCCTACTGTATCCCCTTCTCTAGTTGCCAATGTCATTGGCGCTGCTATTTGGATGTCTTCCCCATGGATGGATTGAATGCAATACTGATGGTGCCTTTGATTGTATCTCCTTGGATAATGGTGCAGGCTACATAATGCGTGACGCGATAGGAAAACCTTCCTTTTGTTCTACCATTACTTTTGAAGTTTACTCTACAGAAGAAGCAGAAACTAGGGCCACTTGGGATTTTTTGAAGAAGGCAATGGATATCTAACTTACTCATATCATCGCGGAAAGTGATGCTAAAGAATTGATTGACCGATTTCCAGTGGGGAACTTTGAGGGAAATCAACAGACATATGATGTATTTAAAGACGTGTCTGTTTTCAGTTCTAGTCTTGTAGCTTGTATATTTCCCTTTCAACCTAGGACTTGTAACAATGTAAATGTCCCTTTCAACCTAGGTTTTCTTTTTCTTCATCGAGTAGCAAATAACTCTCCTCATATCTCCTACACTGATCGCGTTTCTCTGTTTTCTCACATGAAACTCGAGAATTAGACAATGACCTAAGCTTCTTAACAAATTCAAGAACCCAATAATATAAACTGGAGATGAAAATCTCTTTACCAAAATAATCTCTATCGAATCATGATCATGATTAATCACCGATAGTAATGCAGTAGCCAAGCGCTCATTAATTTGTAGACCAGATAGTGTTTTAAACTCCATTTTTATTAACCGGTGGTAGCGACCACACCTCAGCTCCATCAAATTACATCAATTGCACCTCAAATATTATTCTTCACAACTAATCTTCTTCCATTACTCCAACTTTTTTTAGCTCGTAATGTGCCTTTCTAATTCAAAAAATCTCCCAAATCAAAGTCGCAAGCCATCGATTGGCCACCAGTAGTCCTTAGCTATACATTGAACTAAACTTATGCTTCCATTGAAGAAGAAGGATATAAACTTTATGTTGGTCACGTATTGATATTATGAAGATGGTGGCGTCCTGAGAAATAGGTCTGACGCCTTTATCACTTTTGTCTGCGCTAAGTAATTCTTCGTAGTTAGGTGGTGGCCTTAGTAAACACCCATTCGAGTTTTCTCCACTTCTCTAGTCGTGGGTCCTTCGCCACTTGTAATACTTCACTCCAATAACACTTTAAGAGACCTTTTTTACTTATTTTCAAGGATATAACCTAGTAACACACATAAAATGGAATAATAACAACAATATAAGGTAATTCACATAAAATTAGCAAATAAGTACCAGAGAACAATAACTAAAATATGTAAATTATGCACTTATCACTAATTTCAACAATCAGAACTAACAACGTTCATGTAATCACAAATAACTATACTTGAGAGAAGGAAAACAAAGAAGTTTCTCATAAATTTGCATTACAAAGAGTCTGCAGCTAGGAGATATTTTTTTTCTACATTTAGGAATTCATCATCTGGTAACCGTAGAAATTTTCTACAGTTAGGGGTTCATGATCTCCAAAAGGTAAATTCTAAAAAAAAAAAATTATAGTTAGGGAAAATTATCTTCAACATGATGTAAAAGCTTCTGAAATTACAAACACATTTCAATTTGACCGAAATCTAACGTATTTCGGCCATATATTTAAAAAGAAAAACCAAATTAGGGGTTTGTCAAGTCTCACCTCATATAAACCACATGTGAATCGTTTTGTTGTCAAGGTGTTTGAAATTGTTGTTGATAAACTATTTCTTCAGTATTGATGATTAATTGAAAGTGCTCATCAATTAAGATTCTTAGATTTCTCTCAAAAAGTTTATTTTGAACACAGAGTTATGAAAGAATTTAATCGATGATGAATTTTTTTATAATTGACGATGTATTTGTTTGGAGAAGGAAAAAAAAAAAAAAAAAAAAGAGGTTTCCTCTACGACAAGCAAAGGACAAAGGTAAAATGAAATTGGTTTTGATTCAGGTTTTTATTTTATTTTTTAGATTTCAGTTAATATTTTGAATGAATGGTAATATAATAATATCGTAATATTTTGACAGATTGGACGTGAGTTTGATAGCTGTTATTCTCGTGGAATGGATGTGTGTTGAGGGGTGAATATGATTTTGGTTCTACCCGTCCTAGTCACACCTAATGACAACACTTTCTAGGAATGGTAAGAGAGAGAGCTTGCTTTCCATTGTACTATTTACCTTCTTTTATAGACTTTCCCAAAAGCCCTTCCTTTTATGACATCATGCCACATGTCCTAAACCCCCTTAATTACCACTAATGCCATTCATTTTCTAATACACCCTCTTCCTTTTCTCTTAATTCCCTCCTTGTCCCTTTTTCAATATGGAGACTCCTTAGTGGACTTAGGCCTTAGTCCCCAAGTCCCATTTTTTCATGTTGGGCCTAGCACCCTTTTAGGGGTTCTTTAGCCATATTAGGGGTAATATTTTTTATGTATCAACAATGTGCATAGGTGGAACATCATCCATCTGTTCGACACCCGATTCTAAGATTGATTTTGGTGTTAAACATGTATATATGTATATATCTATATATATGAACGTTATTATAGAAAAATGGTAGATTATTAATATAGTTTCCTATTGACCGACAATCTTACATGACTCGTCTCCCCCTTATGCATTTAGACAAACATAATTAGGTAAACAGACGCTGAACTTTATAGATATATCGAATCCTACTTGAATCGAGCAAAATGATTATGGAAATGTGCTAAAAATTTCCACAAAGATATATTAGTTCTTAAGTAATATCGAGCCAAAAAACAGCTCTCAAATTAACTACCACTATCAAATATTGGAGACCTCGCCAAGCTTAGTTACATTCGCTCATTTTGTGTGCCCACTTTAACAAAGAAGCAATTTTGACAAGAAAATATAAATGGAATCCACAAATCCACTCGCATCTAATAAGCTCGTTGGCTCACCGCCCGATGTCAATTTTGATGGGTGATGGATTGCGCATGGGTAGAAATATCACATCTGACATTTACATGGACTATACACGGGTGACATTAAATCTCCATCTACCCATACGTTGCTCGTACCTAATTTCATAGCACAAACCACTAGGTTTATAGTTGGCCCATAGATATGTTTATATTTGGGCCCATACTGAGCCCAACCTTGCTACTTTTATTGGACTTTACACAAAAACTTCCTAAACCATTTGTCTCAAATCTATTGTTATCATCCTTTGAGTCTTGAACATCAAGAACAAGAAGGTCCAAGCATAAGCTGCGTATGAGCCTACAGAGAAAGGATTGTCTTTCTTATCCGAATACTAGTTTATTTCATTTTTTTTACGGAAAAACACTGATGAAGTACTACCTGCGTCTGTATGTGTTTAAGTGTTCATCATTTTTGTGAGGCTCCAAATACGAGAGTCATTAATTTCCTCGGCGGGTTGAGTTGTTCTGTTGGTTCGCGCGTCATGTTGTTTTTCTTTTTTCCTTTTTTAAATATACCAAAAAAAAAAAAAAATGATTACCTCAAGAGCCCCTAATACATAGTAGATGATACCGGTATAGTATATGTTTCCCGCAAAATTAGAATCAAAAAAAGAAAAGAAAAGAAAAAGAGCAGTTTCTCCTTACTCATTATAAGTATTAGTTTAAGTTCAACCTTGTCTAAATTTAAATACACATATGAGCAGGAGAAAATCATATGAAGAAGTTAATTGAAGAGAGTTAAATAATTTAGATAGAGTACTTTTCACGAACATTAATATTATTTAGCAACTAACTTACTATTTATATGCCTTAGCTTTTGATCATCATTTTATAATTTTATTGCTTAGATCAAGCAGTAGTTTTATCCCATTGTATTTAGGGTTCAAGTAAAAGTTAACTAATCTCATGTCCTTTCTGAACTAATAAAAATTAGGTTGTTACTAATCTATCTTTATCCAATATTTCACCCCCTTTGTATATTGATTCTAATCATTTTGTTGCATGTAGGAAACTTAATTAATTTTTCCTAATTAACCTATTATTTCTTTCTAAGATGCATTGTGTTCTGGTTAAAATATTGAGATACCTCAAAAAATTAAGAACAATTTTCAAGATTTGCACATATGAGTATCACTTTTTGGATAATATTTTCAATTACAAGTAAATGTTTGAATTTGTAATAACTTAATTAGTAGTAGTAGTGTAGATTGGTACTGTTAACTTTTAGAATGTTTTAAATTTAAGAAATCATACATTATTTCTCAAAGTATCATTATCTTTATTGTTTTTGTGATATATTTTTATCTCCCCATATCATTTGGGACAAGATCTTTATCTTAAATTTATAACACCAATTCAAGCTATAAGCAAGTACAAGAAGAAGATTTAAATTTTTGAATAATTAAACATTTTATTTTATTTTTGTTAATGTTTTCTTCTAGCTAATAAATCATTATAAAACCTAGCCATTTGAAAACTTATATCTTAAGTTGCATCTTCTAATAATAATTATTATCATTACAAATTGTTAAAAGAAAAAAAAATCTAGTGGTACAATCGATATTGGCGCTTCCATATAGTTAGGAGGAAGATTTACACCTTTATATAATTTTAGTAAGTTTTTTTTTGTATCTTATAATTAATCTATTAAGTTCAAGGGTATTATATAATTACTAATTGTTTAAGACACAATGGATATATATAATTTACAGTTTGATGATTTGGTAGTTACCTTAATTAAATGTAATATATTTAAGAAAATGTAACAAGATTAAGCGCTATATAATCATTAAAAAGACAACGTAAAACAACATTATCTCCACCAAGTACTAGGTTTACCTTAACTTAAGCCTTCAATACTACCTTATCTAATTTATTACTAATAGAGGGTTTTATCAAGTACACGAAGGTTTCAAAGGTGCTTTTAGTAACGGTCAATGATAGTCAAACTTGACCTTCGTTGACTTTCTCTATTTTCCAAGACAAAGGGTTCTTGTAATGCAAAACAAACAATATTGTCTTTGACACACCAAATAAAGAAAGGAAAAGAAAGAAATCAGTATGATTATATGAATGTGCTTGTCACACAGAATTTGATCATCTAATTTCATCATCTTTCGTAGATTGCAGTTTCCCATTGAAATAAAGCTTGATCTTTAGTGTAATTTTCGAAAATGTCGTCACATGTACTGCTTAAAATGAAGGTCTATTTCACCTTCAGTATAACTTCAGCTGCCGTAATAAGTTGTCCCTCATTGGCATCCCTCAGGCTTGTTACAGAATAAGTTAAAACGATACCCGGACCTTGATTAGCAAACAAAATGAAATTCTTGTTAAACTAGCAAACAACTTGCAAGAATCCAATGCGATAACATGTAAGCATTAATAAATAATTGAGATTAGGGTGACGATTAGAAAGAATGGAACCCGGATGATACCGATGAGTGCGAATTTAAAGAAGACAGTTGACATAATGTGGAAGCAATTTGGGATATGTGTTAAGTTCTTGATCGAGATCGATCGTTAGGTAGAAACCTAGCAATCGAAAGCGGACTAGCGCGCAGATTGATTCGAAATCAATCCCCATCGATCATGTGGGAATCGCAGTTTGGTCGGCTGGTGCGGGATTAATTAAATAATCGAATATTAATTAATCTTCATTGTCATCATCATCTCTTTCTTTGCGCAATGTGATAAAGCATTGAGTTGGTCTTCCCTGGAAGATAAGCTGCTGCAGATACATAATGAGGGAGTAAAACAAAAACCATAGCTTGGTCACACCCCATGGGCATAGACCAAAAAAGAGGTGACTTCTGAGAAAGTAGAAAACATGGCAACATTTTGCCAGCTTCGAGGTTAAAGAAAGCAAACTTATTAAATAGGGGGTATGCCCTTCACATGGTTGTATTAGTTTTTTAATTATGTGGTCCAAAGATTATAGTATTGAAATTTCATTAATCAAAGCGATTGTAATGGGTTAGGTTAGTTTAATCAAAAAAGAAGGTTTCTTTAAAAAATGTTGGCTTAGTCACAATAAACCCAAATCGGTGTCCTAATTCTTTATTAATTAGTAGCATTTTGTTTTTTTAACTTTAATTATTAGTCTTTAACCTTATCTTTTTTTTCTCCTTTATTCTCTCTCTAGGGAGAAGATTAGTGCTAGTGATTAGAACTACAACTTCCCATGTTCTTCCTCACTAAACTCCATTTTTAGTGGGTAGATATAGATTGATAATGTGAGTTGCATCATATATAGAGACCGTGAGTAAAACGTCGCTTTGCTGAAAACCTAAAATGGTTTCAGAATTTGCATCCAAAATGGAAGAAACCCCAAGTAGGAATAGCGGTTGTTGTTTGTTATCATGCACAAATAATGAAAAATCATAATAATGCATGTACATGGAGAAAATAAACAAAAAGTCTTGGTGTTTGGGAATAATCAACAACCTACTTCATTCACATAACTGTACACTCATTTTAATATGTTGCATTAATTGGTTATTGGTTATGCCTACTACTACCGCTTGCTCGAGAAGGTGGAGAAAGAGATAAAATAAAAGCTCAAATTTATAGAAAATTCTTCCGTGTTCACATGTATAAACCCAAACCAAAACCAAATTATATTGAATTATGTACTTGAATTTGGTAGATACAATAGAACCTCTATATAAGAATATCCTTAGAACTACTGAAAAATATTCTTATATGGAGGTTATTCTTATATGGAGGTCTACCTTGAAAATATCAACAACAAAAATTTGTTATATATGTACCTAGGAAAAATACATATATACGCATCGGAAACATCATAATGTACCTGAGTAGTAGAATTCCTAAATAAATTTTGTTTAGTTTTACAAATAGGGATATATGAAGCTTGTTATACAACACAACCCACAAAAACTCAACCACGACATAAAAAAATTATTGAGTTGTGCAAATGAAAGCATTAAACCCACTTAGAAGTAAAGGGATCATGCAAAATGGTCACAGAAATTTGTTCATCTTAAACTGTGATGTATGACAAGACCTATATTATTTATACTATAATGTCAATTATTCTTATATGGAGGTAAGTTCCTTAAGACGGGACCGGAAAAAAATATGACTTATTCCAATATGGAGTTTATTCTTAAATATAACTGGCCCAAGTTGGGACCAAAATTTTTTATTCTTATATGGAAGTTATTCCTATATGGAGTATTCTTATATAGAGGTTCTACTATAATTAAATCAAAAAAAAATAATGATGATTGGGGATGTTTCTTGATCATAATGTCATCATTGGTTGTACATAATACATAATCAGTGTGGGAATTTTAGTTTGAGAGAATTATTGTTTGGAAGGAAAAAATGAAATGTGTTTCAACGACTTATACATATAACAGCGGGCACGTAACAAAAAAAATTCTAGTAAAACTAAAAGACATGAACAATAAATGGTTGATGGAAAGATTGGAAATGGTTGTTTTTTGTCTGAGAAAACATGGATTTCAGACTTTCAGTAGTTGGGATAGGATGAATGTAGGAAGGAAATGTGATTGAGAGTTGCTTTGACTGGTCCAGATCAGAAAAAGAGACAGATTTTGAAGCCCTCAATTCTTTAATGAAGAGTTTTGTTTGCATTACAAGGGACGGCATGACCACTAAATTGCGGGCCGGTCTATCCGGCTCCAACTCTCTGTCTGCTCATCCAATCACTAACGAATTATGGAAGGAACTCGTCACTTTGAAAATGGTAAACCACACCACATAATATTGTTGTACAAGTTGAAGAAGAGCTACCAAAATAATTATCACTACCTTGGTCCTTGGCAGCAGCTGGTCAAATGAAATGGGCTAGAAATCAAAAGATTGTCACTTGTCAAGATATAAAATGTGGCGTAACATTTTGCCCAAAATCAGAATCTTGTCAAGAGAAAAGAAGTCACAGTTTTACAGCTAGAGTACATTATGTCGTATTCCTTTGACGCAAGTACACAAGCCTTTATAGTCAAAAAGTAGAAACCAAACCTCCTGAAGGAATTGTACCATGTTGTAATTGAAGTTGATTGAGGTGCACAAGTACAATTTTCTTCATAACACAGACCCAAAAGCATGCCTTGGAAATATATGCAGGCGCTCCAACAACATACTGTATGCCGCTGAATGTCTAATGACTTCTGTGAAGTGGCCGATAAGTAAGACATATGCAATGCAAGTCCAACTAATGCCTACAGGAACAGCTAATCAGGAACAGCTAATTAAGCTGACTCGTATTTAGGTGGGTAGTAACTATTCTTGTTAGTCAATGGCCTCTACATCAGAACCATTTCACGTTTGGTATTAAAGACACCTATTATTCCTACCACATAGAGCTACCACTAAAAAAAGCCTAGACCAAATTTCGCAAAGTCACTACCTGAGTTATCAAATTCCACGAGTTTTAAACTCCATGTAATTGAAAGGTTATTTCTGCTTGGTCCTGGTAACATCGTAGGATATAGTATAACTCTGTAAGGCTGTAACAACCTTGTCAAAATTGGCATAACATTTGGCTATTGTGTCTATCTTTTTTACCGCGAGGTTAAAAATATATTGTTCTAGATGCTTTTGAAACATACAGAGTGGAGGCATCATCCACACATAGAGTTGGAGGAGGAGGAGGAGGAGGAGGGTGAAGCATTCCATGGGTGGTGGAATATGGATCCGACAAAAAGCATCTTAGGTTCATGGGTTTCCGCTCTCTGCTACCCCTGATAGAGATCCGCATCTGTCTCTCTCTTTGTGTGTGTCGGCGTGACCCACGCGTCTTACATTACACCAGCTTCCCACTTGATGATCATGGAAAATTGAGCCATGAATGAACACCAGCTATGCACCTAAGAGATGATGGACTCCCCCTTATTCTGCGGGGGAACCTACTTACATGTCTCTTCATATCTACACCGTTTAATTCATCCCTATAGAGTACAGCACCCTGACCGTTGAGTTTATGGAATCCAAAGAAGAAGAACATGGGGTCCATTCAATGGATCTTAATATTATTGGATATATTCTACGAGTTCCTAGATGATGATGAGTTGATGGAAGGAAATTTTTAGTGTTGGTTACATCCGATAAGAGAAACAGAACAGAACATCCTCTTTTTGCCCTGCCGAAATGGAAAACGCCTGTGCTTGTTCATTGATGACAATGCGGGTCAAATGAATTAGTCTGGTGGTGTAAGCATCCAAAGCTAGTTGCCCATGGTGTAGTTAATCATGGTTGGTGTATAGTTAACCTCGGATAATCCCTTGGATCAGAAGCCAGGATCTTGATTTTCATATTTGAAGTCAGTTAGTCAACTTCTTGAACTGGAATACCATAATCTCTTCAAATTCCGGGTCTCATTGAAACAAAATTGTGATCGTTAGGTGCATTCACTTTATTGTGAATAACTACTTTGTTTCACCTTTCATTTTGAACAATTTAGGCAACGTACTAATAGAGGTACCAATTTATTAGGAGTTGGTACTCTACCCGATTAATTAGTACCCTTATTAGCAGTCATGTAACGTAAGGACCCATGGTTTCACAATGGACCATAAAACTGTTAATCTCCAACAACAAGTTGTTCTTTAAATTTCCAAGCAGAAACAGAGATTTGAAGCTTTTGTTGGAGAGGCTCTTTTCACTCCATTTGGTTTTATGAGTTCCCATTTGTGCCTGTCCCAGACTATTTGGCTTGTTAATGTGAAAATATATAAACTGATAAAACAAATCAATTAAAACTAGAATGGACAAAATGATGTGGTTTTATTGGCTTGCAACAACGATTTTCTCCCGCTGCCCAGACAGAAGTTCCCATAATTCTTAGTGGTAAAGTATATCCGTTCAGATTAAATCAAAAGTAATACAATTCGTACCCTTTTTTATGTAAAAAAAGTTAATTAACTTAGACAAAGAACATCTAAAGAAATCTAAAAACTCCCACATCCATGAACAGTAACATTTGTTTTCTTAGTATATTTATGATCCATTTCTCTATTTGATTTCCTAAAAGAAATAGAAATTGTTTAGTTAGAATACTATGAAAAGGTTGGGAATGGATTTAAGTCAGAAAACGACATAATTCTTGGGGAACTCAACAACAAAATCTTCTTCTTGAACTTCAAAGCTTTCAGGACTAGCTAACTTCTTATTCTCGTATTGTTATTATTTTCCCCAACATGATTCTAAGTGTTCTTTTTTAAGAAAATAAAAATATTTGTCATAGTATTATTATTATTATCATTGTAAATTTTCTAAGTTTATTTCAAATCTCAATCATTTCTATCTATTCCAGTGTACCCTGTGTACTTTCCTCCCAAAAATAAAGCATCCCAAAACTTAGTTTAATTTTCAAGTATCCATTATTAGTTATCAAAACAAATAAATTCCAACATCACATTATTAATATATTTTTCTTATTTATTAATTTAATCATATTACATCTTAGATAGAATATTAATTTTTCTTCTTCAATTAAACGGAAGAATGCACGATTTATAAAGGGGATATCAGTATTATTTGGGGTGATACCAATCCATATAGGACAAATAAATGTTAACAGATTCTGACCGTCGGATCGCTGAAAAGTACACTATGTTTGCTCCTCAAGTTCACTCTATCTAAATGAAAACTCCACATTATTTCACAAAACAAATGTTGGAAATATTAATTTAAATTTATAATTTACATAAAAATATGTAAACAATAGTTTTCATACAATTTCATATATATAATCTGCTACATCATACCGTATAAGTAAGAATAATTTAACAAGTTTCCAAAATTAATACATTTATCTCGAGAGCAGGACTAGATGTGGGCAACCACGGGAATTTGCCAACCAGATCCAATGCTTATTCATATATCACTAGTTATCTAGTTATTCATTTTTTGTTGTCATAGGATGATAACTTTTCTTGGGTGAAAATCCGTTAACAAAGTTATTTTATGCAATCTAAAAATTTCGACATCATTGTTTTATTGAACTTGAATGATAATAAGCTCAAAGCATAAAGCTTTCATAGCTCAGTTGGTTAGAGCACCCGTTTAGTAAGCGGGAGGTCTTGAGTTCAACTCTCAATGAAAGCATTTTACATATTTTTTATTTGTATTCTGGAAAGAAAAAAAAACCTTGGATGTGATCTCGGATATTTTCCTTAGTATTTATTTAGAGATTTATAATTTTTGCGAGGGATTGAAAAGGCAAGGGAATTTACTGTTTTACAGCCATAAAATCTATATGTTTATTAATATATTAGTGGTGTAATTCACAAATGATTAGACGGTGACAGTAAATCACGTTAAGGTTTTATCATTCCAGATATTTATAATTTTCTCGTGAGGGCTTGAAAAGTTGCAAGGAATTTTATTTATTTATTATTGTTAGAGCATTGCTTGGTGGAACTCACAAGTGTTGCTATCTCAAGCTTGTTGTCAAATTTAGTTGTCAAAACTATATCTTGATTTCTAGTCTACAATTAGTTAAGTCTCGTACTAAGATAGAAATGTAGTTGAGAAACAATGGATCACGGCAGTCATCATTGCGTTCTACCATTTGAAGACGAAGATCAACCGAAGTTTTTGGAGAACTTCATCAACAAAAGGTAAGTGAAGATTAAACCACCCATATCTCAAGTTATATTCACTTTTCTATCATTTGAGACGATATCGCATAACTAATTAGACTAGTATGCATAGACAAGAATTTCGAGTCGAGAACTATTATCTAGTTGACGAATTTCTCGAAACATAATGACTAAGCTTAATGAACATTTGTTCATGCTTGATGAATTTCGGTTAACTACAATTTAATGTTTGGAATCAAAATCAAGATTCAAGCTTATCATTCAGAAATAGCATGGAACAGTGATATGTGTCATTAATGTTATTCAAGAATGTTTTGAATCGATTTAGAGAAATATAGAACTACTATTGATTCGGATACAAGACAGTGGTATCAGTTTTACTGGGAAAATTTTTATATGTCTGAACCCATATTACATGTACTTGTACACGTAACAGAGTAGGTATATATTGACTTAGATATTAGTGGCACACATATTCTTATGTGTATCATGTGAAAATCTGTGCGACTCGTGAACTGGATCGGCATACATATTTGTATGAAAACCATTCTTGAACTGTGGTTACGAAACTGGGGTGAGTATCCAAACCGGTATGCAAACTTAAACAGTTATGTGTTCCTGAACTCGGTAGCATTTCCAAACCGGTACGCAAACCGATTTAGTTCTGTGAACTCCGGTACCAGCGACAATCTTAAGGTTTCCAAACCGGTATGCAAACCTTAAAAGTTTTGTGAACTCCTGAACTTAGGTTTGGTGGAAAGTTTACAAACCGCTACGCAAACCTTAAAAGTTCTGTGAACTCAGGAACTTTTTGGTTTAAAGTTTCCAAACCGGTATGCGTGCTGTGACTGAACCGACTCACGAACGGAAATGGTATTTGTACCTTGTACACCTACTAACCATGTCGATTATATTTTCAAGTGTGTTTAAATTATTTCTATGAGATAATTAGCATTTGATTAATTCTCTAAAAACACTAGACTTATTTGATCACATGTTTGTGACTCAGAGTTAATGTCTTACGTGTTCATGAAAATGAAGGTTAAGCTTTTAAGTTCAAACCGTCTAGTTTCGTCTAACCATGTTAAACATAGTCTTTGTACACGGTTCGGTTACGGTCTCACCTAACCAGAGTGTATATCTTGCTTATGTATATCAGATTCAACGATTCATCTAACGGTGGATATTGTTTGCTTGGTTCCAAAGCTATCTTAGCTTAAACCTAAAGCAACCTATGCTTTGAATGTCTATAAAAGGTAACTCCAAGCAACTGGGATCTTTGAATCCCAACACTACTTTTTGGTGTGTCCTAGTTGTATCTAGAGTCGTCCTCCCCAGAAACCCTTTTAGGGTTTAGCGACTACAAAGTCTTCATAGGGATTCGTGAAGCCAGGTCTAGTTATCTTTCCTTGATAACTTGAATATCCTGATCTTGATTGTTTGTAGAGCTTGGTCCATCGATCAAGATAGATAGAAATCATCAAAGTTCTCTTCGTCTTAAACTTTGTTGATTCCACAAGTTTTATACTTAAGGTGAATAATAATCTAGGCTGCACTTCAGGTTGCATAAGTTCGAATTTTGAGGTTAGCTAGACTTTGTCTATTGATATCGATTTTCACACATTTGATCACACTGTTTGATTGTAAAAGTAAATCCATTATATAGGCTTAATTTGTGTGGGGCAGATTTGGTTTAAAGTCTTCAATTGAGTTGAAGAAACTCTTAGTTTGTGTGACGTCATCTAAGGGAATCAATTGCGTGGAATCCTGCTGGGATTCAAGAGGCGTAAGGAGCGCGGCTGTATTTTAATCGGTGGGATACCTTTTAGGGATCAACTACATTCTAGTCAGAAGTTAATTGGTAGCAGGCTAGTGTCTGTAGCGGCTTAATACCGTTTGGTGTTCAATCTAGACTAGGTCTCGCGGTTTTTCTGCATTTGCGGTTTCCTCGTTAACAAAATTTCCGGTGTATGTGTTATTTCTTTTTCCGCAATATATTGTTTATCTTTATAATTGAAATATCACAGGTTGTGCGTTAATCAATCATAGTAGAGACATCCGACCTAGTTTGTTGGATACGACTTGATTGATTCTTGGACATTGGTCTTTGGCACCGTCCAAGTTATCTCTTTGTGATTAGGTTCACAGATTTGATTTTGTAAACGTTCTAATCGCAGGAGAAAAAGATATAACTCTAAGATACTATTCCTTGATTGAGTTTAACTCTCGGAGTTGTATTGAGTTTGTCCATACAGATGGCGTAAGAAAAAAAGTAGTTGTGTATATTGGTACCCCCGTGTTTTCAATTATTTTATTTATTTTTACCATAGAGTCCATCTGTTTATTAATATATGAGTGGTGTGATTCACAAACAATTAGATGGTGACAATTGTGAATCACGTTGAGGTTTTATCATTTCAACTGTTAAACCTTGCATCAAAGATTTCAAATACATTAATTAATGCTTTTATTTTGATTTTTTGCTAGGTCAAAAAACATTTTATTTTGGTTTTTTGCTAGGTCCAATTTTTTTTTATTTAATGGTTCAATGGATTATAAAAGACTAGAGGAAAGAATCACCAAACAAATCGAAAAAGAAATTAATAACTTCAAAACATAGAAATTAACAGACGCAGAGGCACCTAGGATTTCAAAAGATTTAATAACCCTCTATTTAAGGTCATGGGTTTTTGTGTTACGTCATTTATCTTATGTTTGATCGTTTTTTTTTGTCTAATCTCTATTTTCTCTCTTCATCCCACATGTCTATTAAACCGGACTACAAATTCTTAAGAGCTTGGGCCTCCTTAATGACAATAGATTGATCATTAGCTTTTCTAACTGACTGACGCAACGGGTTTCATTAGATCAAACATAATTGTTTTTGGATCATTGATAATGTCCTCATCTACTTGCGACTCATCTCATCACGAAAAGCATCAAATCTACCTGTGCTTTGAGAAGAATTTTCAAGTAGACCTATCAGCAATCTCTTCGAATGCCTTATTTTCCTAGTGTTAAATCCCTAAGTAAAAATCATGTGAAGCACCACCCCTTTCAATAAGAACAAAACCTTGGACTTGAGAATCTCAACTAGTTGCAAAACCTATTAGTTACATTACCTTTAGATTTCACTCAAACTTTGCCAAGAATAAGAAGGGAGAATTAATATCCACCAACACACTTGCGTATAAACCGATCTCTTTACCTAAAATAACTTCATCTACCTTAATAGGTCTTCCCAAGGTTTAGGAAATTGATAACCGGATTTTTTTCGTTCAACGCTCAAGCTTTAATCTTTAGAATTGTGCCCAAACCATAGTTATATATATTTTGATTCTCATGGTCAAAATTTAGAGTCAATTCTTGCGGTATCAGGCTAGTCTTGTAAATGTTTGTTGTTCTTGATAAAGGATTCAAGAATCCATGGTCTATCTCCCAAACCCTCTTCTTATCTTCTTTGTTGTATAACACCATAATAAAATAACCTTTCTAATCGGGATAAACTTGCATTCCCTTTTCATAATTCGTTGATCCTTCAGGTTTTTCATGATGTCTTCAAGTTTTATCTTGTCGAAATTGAGTCTCCCGGTAAATTAAAACTTCAATTCCTAGAAAATAACGCAAGGCTCCTAAATCATTTATTTCAAACTACTTAACCAAGTAAGTTTTCAACTTCCCCATTCTTCAACATCATCACCATCTAAAGATTTATCATAAAAATCATCAGACAACTCAATAGAAAAATAATCACAATCAAGTTTAGGTTCGGGAAGCAAACCTACGTCACAGCTTCATTGAAACTAGGGTTTCGACGTCAGCTTCAGCATCAACTTGATTAACTTGATTTAATGATGGATGATGCACCATCATTGGGGTTTAGAGCTTATAAACATCAGGAAACAAGACGTAGTTGTTAACCCTAATTTGCTCCTAAAATTTTGCAGCTTTTTGGGTTCTCGCTCCCAAAAAAAAGAAGATTTCTTGATAATGTGGAGCTTCATTAAAGCCTCTGCACATAATACCAAAAAGGTTTTGATGCTAGTAAGAATTGCTTACTAGTAAACCGGTTTTGCCAAAAACCAATTTTTAGCAAAAAAAAAATGGATATTTTCTTTGAGAGTTTGTGAAGCTACGACCTTCTTTTATTCCATGAATATTATTCTATTGCATAAAGTAATCATATATTTTCTTAAGTTTTGATTAAAATAGGTTTTTATAACTGATCAATTAGCTAGAAGATATATTTCGGTTCACTTAATTATTGTCAAATTTGTGCACCTTTTAGATACTGGCGAGATTTGGGTATACCCAGATTAATTAGGGTATACCAGATAAAACAAAATAGGGTAATTATGAAGTAAAACCCAGAGCCTCTTAGCCATGTATTTTCAAAAATGGCTAAAATACCCTTATTTAATTAGCACTAATAAACATGTTTGGCTTAATTAATTTAGTTAGATTAATTAGTTGAATTGAAATTTATAAATCATGTTTTAGTTAGATTAAGCTTATGGATTTTGTTGAAAGATTTTTGAGATTTTTTTTTTTCTTTGAGAATTTTGTTTGTAATGGAAATGAAACCACACTAGCCAAGCACTTCTAAAAAGTGTATAGCAAAGCTGTTTAATAGTTTCATTCTCCAAATTACAGAAGAAATCAATACTTTCAGAACTGAAAGTATGAAAAGTCATCATGATCGTCAAAATTGGAAGATAACGACCTTCCTTAGTTGGCATATTGATAATAAACCATAACGTTGGCCGAATGAGTTTTGACATACATAGAAATGTGTTATAAATGCATGATTAGTCGACAAGGTATTAATTTTATAACCTGCCGATTTAGCTTGAGTCGTCAAGGTCGAGAATGCAAACATTGAGGACTAAAAATCTTATACAAAATCATGATTACAGATAAAACAACATGACGACTAAATGAAAAATGGGACACGAATAAAGGTTGAGTTTAGCTATTATTGTCTCCATGGTCGAAATTGCACAAAGTGACGCTAAGTCGTCAAGGTAGTTTCCCCAACCATGCTGACTAATAACAAAAATATACACAGAGAAACTGTTATATGGCAGTTATTGGTCGGCAAGGTTCAAGTTTTCAAAACATGATGACCTTAATTATTACAGCACTAGTCGGCAAACTATAAGGATGAATATCGTGATAACCCTGTAAATGTTACTTTCAGAGATGAAAAGTCATCACGATACTCAACCTAAGAAGATAACGACTAATACTAGTCGTCAAGGTAGATGAAGAGATACCCTGACGACCATACAACTGTAATTCAATGATTTCAATTTTTGCAGCCTAATATGACATTCAAACAACAAACTAAATTACTTGATAGAGTTTGAAAGAATTAATCGACTATATAAAAATTCCGATCGACATTTTTTTCATTTGAGAACTATGATACATAGAGAAGGAGAAAGGGCTTGATCATAGGTTGATGAAGAAGGAGAAGGAAAAGAATAAGGTTTGGTGTTTGGATCTAAAATTGAAAGGGGAATATTTTTAGTTATTATTAGCGGAACGGTAATTAGGTAACTTTATACGCGTTAGACACCCCTTAGCTCACTATTATGGTTGGGACCAAAATTTATATACCCTAATTATTGTGAGTATACCCCAATCTGGACAGTTTTTAGATGCGGTAATATATTCTTTTTACTTATCCTATATCCTATATTCCTAATTTTCATTTTGGCATTCCGAGATACCAACACCAATTTTAATTTCAAATGGTAATTTTCAACGACTAATTTTTGACAGAAGGTAGTATTTACAAGTTTGGAATTGTTTTCAATTTTGATAAAAATGTAGAACAATATACGAAGAATATATTATAAAAAAACAAAAGAATTAATGATCCAATTTCAACTTTATTTACGTTTGAGTTTTGTTGAAGAAAAAAATTTACCAAAATTTGGAGATAACATGAAAGAGGGAGGATATCCTCACACTTTTATTCTCACATTATCTTACATTTTGGGCGTTATTTTTCCGAATAAAAACCAAACGGTTACGGGTTTGAAACTAATATTTAGGGGATATGTTCTTCTTACAGAGCTCTATGTTCCTACAAAAAAATGAGTGTATTCTGAAACATATAACACTACCATCAAACTACTTTAAGGCTAAGTCCTATGGACTAGATTTAGCTGCTAGATTGGCAGTTAAGTGTTGCAATTCAAAAAAAAAGTGTGGCCTAAAAGTTAACACTACTTCTCTTTCCTAGCAAGTGCCCGCAGTTCAACTAGCAGCGAGATTGAAACGCTGAATGGTTCAGCGCTCAAAAAGTGACCTTAGCGCTGAATGGTTCAGCGCTCAAAAAGTGAACTCACAAAAATCACACGGATCACAAAAATCACAAAATTTGATCTGACGTCTGAAATTTAAAGCGTTGAACCAAACAGCGCTTGGCTGACGTGAACTGCTAATCTAGCTGCTAGATTAGCACTCCCATAAGACTTAGGAGGTTGCCCTAGCTGACGTGGACTGCTAGATAAACTGCTAGATTAGAAGACCACAGGACTTAGTCTAAAGATGAGTCATTGAAAATCAACTGATTTTCAACCATTGAAATTAAGATTGGTAAATGATGGTGTTATACCTTCCGGAATGCGCTCATTTTCGATGCGTATGTAGAGCTTTGTAGGAGGAACATATCCCAAAATTCAAATTTGATATTATTTAACTTTAATTCACAAAATAAACATCTAAAATATGAGATAGTGCGAAAATAATAGATTAGTAGTGTCAAATGATCTTGGTCACGATAATGTGAGATAATCATTTCATCCAATAGTTACCGAATAAGGAAAAATTTACCTGTTCACAATACGAAAGATTTTACACTGTCTCACACTACAGATTTTAACCCTAAAAGGTTTTAAAGAAATGGATTATTTCTTTTCCACCTTATTAGTAGGCTTTTGGACCATTTGACTGTGGCCACAAGGTAATGAAGATTATTACCTTATCATTTTGTGTTCACAAATCCTGAAAATCAGGGAGTGGAAGTTGTCGTTTCTTTAGCATATAGGAAAACGACAAGAAAAGCAAAACTGGCAAAGGAATATCCAACAGGTAGGCCTAGGGTGTGTAATGGGCACCTTCTTTTTTACACACAAGAATCTCTCATCGACTCATCCATCTGTCTTAAGTCAAAGGTTGACGTGATTGGCTGGGGTCATAACCATCAGATGATATATGAATGAATGAATATGACTTTGTACACCCACCCCTTTTGTGTCGATTAGACGTTTAATTAGGTCCTACCGTTTTTAGTCCTAATCTCATCATCAATTATTTGTTAATTTTATTTTGATACGACTTTTGAGACCTGTCAAGTGGCAATTTTGGACCTATATGTTGCCGGATACACCCCACCACCAAAGTCTAAACATGATAAGTTGATGGATTAAGATTGCTCACCTAACATTATACCCCTAATCCATATGCAGCCAAAGGGTTTGTTTCCCCTAACTCTATTATTATGACCCCAAAATTGATAGTAGTCTGGCCAGATCAAGTCTTTCCTTTTGGTCCTTTTATGGCAAGGGACTAAAAATGTGTCATTCATAGGTTGATGGCACCACAAAGTGAGCCATTCCAATTAATTTGTCAATGAGAATAATTGAACATTTGTTACAATTTTTATGCAGTTTTCTTTTTCTTGTTTTGTTTGCGATTATTGTGTTACTATGTTTGAAGTTCGAATGTATAAATTATAATCTCTATACAAACAAGTACAGTTCGACTCTAAAAGTGAAATCATTAGAAGAATGGAGGAAGAAAAAAAGACAAAAGCAACATAACTAATAAAGGCGATGTCCTGAGAAGGAAAAAAAAGAAAGAATGAAATTGCTTACTAGATTTGTCACGTTCCATCTCAGTTCATTTGATCGACTCCACCCGTTAGTCTATCTGATATTTTTCAATCATGAGCTGTGCTCTGTGGAGCATACCTCTTTGAATTTATTGGTCTGGACAATCTTTTTTTTTTTTTTTGAATGCCGATATTTCAACAGTAGTCTTGATTCTTAGAGTTAACACTGCATGACACACTTAGGCCAAGTACAACAAGGGCAACGCATTTCCCTCGGCTAGCATAATTGTAGCTAAGCGAAATGCGAATGAGGTGCAGTTTATTATGGGTGATGGGCATGCCTTAGCTTAATCACAAAAGGATATTCGGTTTTCGATTTTTTTTTTTTTAAAATCACCGATTTAGATAACAGAACTAGTCATAAAAATCCAAGGTGACCAAACTTGTGGTACAAAAACCCCATTCAAATGTTGGGATCCATTAAAACTCCGTCTTAAACAAAATTGATACAAAACCTCAAATTTTTAAAAATTGATACAAAAATCCCAATTTTCAAAATTGGTTCATCAAATTCTATGATGTTTCATCAAATTTTATGATGAAACCAAAATTGGTTTCATCAAATTCTCTGGGGTTTTTGTGTTACTTTTGTTTTGATAGGGTTTTTGTGTTACTTTTCTTTTGATGGGTTTTTTGTGGATGGATAGTAACACCTTTGGGGTTATAACTCGAGGACCGTTTAGATAAATATTATTTATGGGTAAAAAAGTTTTAAGAGAAAAAATTGGAGATATAATAGGAAAAATAAAAGAGTTTCAGTAAAATAAAAGAGTTAAAATTGAAAATCACACGGAAACTGAGTTTCCGCAAAGTAGGTTTTTCAACAGAAACTGAGTTTGATGTAACTTAGCTACAACCCCCATCAGACCTGATCAACTTTAAAGTGTAGCTAAAGGATTTTGCAACCTTTAAGCAACATGGAAGACCATAATAGTTGGATTTAATTAGCTACAAATAAGCTATAGCTAAACGTAATGCCTTACCATCGTGCTTGGCCTTATCGAAAGTCGATATAGAAAATTAGCAATGCTATAATGTTGTTGGCAAAACACACCTGAGACGGTAGCAAAGGCTTCAATTCTCATTCATATGTCCTTTTTTCCACGGAAAACCCTAAATTATATTAAACTTGAAATCCAAAACGGGATCGGTTATAGTAAATCGGGCAAATTGATCCAACAACCTTACAAACATCAAATCAATTTAAAAAAAAAAACAATAGAAGTTCTTTGAGTGGTTTCTAACTTTACATGAATCAGAAATATGGGTAAATTAACTAGGCTAAATGTCCATTTGTGGTTGAGAAATAAAGCAAACCTATTATCAAATATGAATTCAGCAAAAATGTTAGGATCATTGAGATATCCAACCATTTCTCAAGGCTTATATAGAGATCAAAGTAGCAAAGGTAAAACATGTAACTAAAATCGGTCTGAATCGGTATCAGAACTCAGTGTTGAAACTTAATAATTGCAGAGGATGTTGTATATGTATGATGATAAAGACGACGCTGGAGTTGAACATGTTCTTTGTATTGAAGAAGATCACCACCTACTAAAACTAAAACGATTACGACGAAATAGTAAACTAAAACCAAGACACAGTAAAAAAAAAGATAGAAGGATAATTGTATTAAAAAGTCAGAAGGTTGTTGAAGAAGATGATCTACTCAGATTTACTCCATGGACCAACTTTGAGCCAAATAGGGTTTCACTCATATATCTTGGAGAGAAATAATACTAGAATCTTAACCCATTTAACTTGTGTTACCCATGCTGTCAAAACTTTCATGAAGAGCAATCTATAAATTTCTTAATTTCCCTTCCCAAAGGCCAAAACTTGAGAACAATGCTTAAAATTGCTCTATGCCATATATATTATTTTACTATTTTTTACCGTTTAGGCCAGCAATCTGCAATCATATAATAATATCGATTTCAAGTCATGGTCAGATGGATTATTATTATAATGGCATGGTAAGTGAATCAATTCAATATGTTCACTTAATTTAGATTTTTTTTTTTACTTATCAATCGTTTATAAACTTTATTACAACTATACATTTGTCTGATCATTGGTTGGTGATGTTGTAAGATAAAAATGTTTGAGAAGCGGGAAAACAAATTCTTTTCCTTACAGTCAAGATATGAGGTTTTTTATAGGTCACGAGATAGATATGAGTTACTGAGTAAAATTCTGTTTTAAGGATTCATTTTTTGGTTATTAAGCAGATGTTTTAGACATAGTGCTAGATTTGAAGTAAAATTCTGGGTCACAATAGTGAATCTCAGGCCTCGGTCTCGTCTCGCCGGGACTGAAACACCTTAATAACTTTATCTCAGAGAAATTTCGGGTCTTTGTTTCAAATTTTATACAAGCAATTGGAGATTTTAGCCTAACCTAAATTCATCTCAAGTGAAATATGATTCATGAATTCACACACATAAATAAAATCAAGTTTTAGGGCTAGTTTTGATTATTTATTTATTTATAATGAAATTTCCATACTACTCCTAGACTTGCAAACTCGTCTCACCAGAATCTCGATGGGTTTCTCAACCGAGTCTCATCTTGGAAAAATCTCAGCCAAGATTAACTACATATGTCATAATCATAGTAGAACCATAATCTATCTACATTGTACTACTACCCCTCCTAAATTATATCTTAAATTTTATCGATTCCTTTCCAAACATAGTTTTCCTCCTAAAATCTTAAGAACAATGCTTAGAAGCGATTTCTCACTCCTATAGAGGAAAAAAAATTAGCATCATATTAATCAAGTAATTGCTGAATAGCAACAATTTTAAGTCATGGTAGAGCAAGTTTTTTAAGATAGACGAACATATAGGCAGACTTTAAGGTTACTATATGATAGATTTTGAGTCAGGTGACATTTCGTGTCACGAAGCACATATGGGTGGCAAGGAGTAATTTTTCCTTAAGAGATATGATTGAGTTTTTAGACAGGTTTTTGGATCAATGCGCTAGACTTGGAGTATTTTGGCAACTTTGGGTCATATGACAGATTTTGGATCATAATAATAGAATTTCAAGTCGTGATGATACTTTGGGTAGTTAAACAGGTCACATATATATTTTTATGCATGAAAAAAAAACAAGAGTCATAAATGGTTAATTTTGGTTTGCGTTGCGGATCTTAGTTCACGAAAGTGATATTAAGTCTACAAATCGGTCACTGGAAAAGATTATACTCATAAGAACAGTATTTTGGCTAAAATTGCAATGAGGCAAATTTTATTACACAATGTGGATTTTATATCACATAGAAAATTTTGGATCACCGATATAACAAATCCTGGGTTGTTGTAAGGAAAATTTTGTAGCATGAGTCAGAGTTTGAGTCACATGATAAATTTTGGGTCAGGGATGGTTATGGCACATCTCGAGGATAATCAAAGAGATTTGAGTCACCATGAAGATTTTTGGTCAAGAAATATATTTACTTAAATTTACAGATTTAAGGTTGCAAGAAAAATATTTATTTATATTCGAACTATGATATTGTCCAATATACTTTCAAGAGAATCAACTACACAGTCAGACTCAATCTTAATAAAAAGTATATCAAAGAGTTCATATCTCTGTTTCACAATGTAATCAGCAAATCAAACAGATAGAAATCCGAGAACCTGATTATTATGTGAAAAAACTTGAACGGTACCAAAGACCAATGTTCAAGGATCAATCAATTTCAATCAACAACCAAAGGTTGGATTTACCAATTGATCGATTCAACGCACAACCTGTTATATTTCAATTATATAACAAAATATAATGCGGAAAAGAAATAACATAGACACCAGAATTTTTGTTAACGAGGAAACCGCAAATGCAGAAAAACCCCGGGACCTAGTCCAGATTTGAACACCACACTGTATTAAGCCGCTACAGACACTAGCTTACTACAAAACTAACTTCGGTCTGGACTGTAGTTGAACCCCAATAAATCTCACACTGATCCAAGGTACATATGCGCTCCTTACGTCTCTGATCCCAGCAGGATACTACGCACTTGATTCCCTTAGCTGATCTCACCCACAACTAAGAGTTGCTACGACCCAAAGTCGAAGACTTTAATAAACATATCTGTCTTACACAGAAAAGTCTACATGAATAGATAAATTTATCTCCCACAGAAATACCTACGAGTTTTGTTCCGTCTTTTGATAAATCAAGGTGAACAGGAACCAATTGATATACCGGACTTATATTTGGGCCACCAAGCAATACTTTAGTAACCATATTAGATTTAGAAAGTTTAGGACATATGACACTTTTTGGGTCATAAAATGTAGTTTTTGCACTACATTGAAAAAACTTATATCCGATATAAATTTTTAAGAAGGAATCAAAGAATAAAAAAAAAAAAAAAAAAACTCATTTTCAAGATCCTTGACAAATATCGTTAATGAGTTTTATTTAGATTTTGGTGAATATTATTGGTTCACATACACCATTACTGTAAGTTGATTCAATCTCTTGAAAAAGCGAACTGCACAAATTTTAGGTTGGGGGTCAGGGGTGGGGAGGGAGGTACTTTGCATAATTTATTATTATAAGCGACACAACTTTTGCATTATATATAGTATCGACAGCTTTGAGATGTAATGAACTTTTGTGGGTAAATGTAGATTTTGAGTTAATGATTCGTCACAAGATAGTTTTTCAATAAAATATAATTCATCGGTTCACACAACATAACTAAAATCAAGTTTCCAGGGCTAGTTTTGATTTTTTATAATGAATTATCCATACCACTTCTGGACTCGCAAACTCGTCTAGCCAGAATCTTGGCTGTCTCTTCGAATTTCTCGGTGAAGCTCACCTCGACAAGATTACAGCCAAAATTTACTACACAGTTTGTAATTATAGTAGAACCATGATTGATCCACATTATGCTACTACGTTTCCTAAATTTTATCAAATTATTTCCAAACATAGTTTTACTCCTAAAATCTTAAGAACAATGCTTAAAAACAATTACTTACTCCCGTACAGGAAATAATTAGCATTATATTAAACAAGCAATTGCTTAATAATAGAAATTTTAAGTCACGATGGAGTGAGTTTTTTTTTTATTTTAAAGATAAACGAACATATAGGCAGACTTTAGGGTTATTATGTTAGATTCTGAGTCTCTAGTTAATCTCAATGTGTCCTATGTAGTTCCTTCACTTTAAAAATTGTCATCAAGCTTGTTGCACAGGGATATTGCACATTTTGAGAAGAAAATAATCAGAATCAATTAGTCTGATCGATCCCGAAGTATGTGTTATTAACTAGTAAAATTAAATGGAAAAATATTACTTATGTGAAAGAAACTCGGTAAGAGTTAACTCAAGAAATAAAAACAAATTTCCCTAGATTGAGATTCTACACTAGACTGATGATTTTTTATTATCAATCGCGGTAGGGTATAAATTTTCACCGTGTAATCTTGCGGGATACATATTTAAAAGAACGAGCACGTGACAGTTAATTTCTATGATTACTAAATTAAAGGGATAACAATTCATGCAAAACATAAATATCCCGACCATTGGTATTTGGAATAATATTTACATTCTTATACTAGTATCCCCTTTAAGCAATCATGTTGATTTCACCGTCTAATTCAGTTTTAATTGTAACTACTGGGTTACTATTACCCTAAAACTAACTCTGAGATTGGTATTGAAATAACATTTCGAGATGTATAATATAGTATTCCTATTAATAAAATATTTTATAGTACTTATAAATCACTAATTCTAAATTCGGGAACCGAATAATTCATAATATTGATAGTCTACATGAATTTCATAAATTTTGTTCTTTTGAACGGCGCATCTAAACCTAAAATGGTTTTCTTAGTAATGATTTCGAAAAAAATTATCCCAAAGTAGTAACTTTTTAAATTTCAGAACTTATGTTTTGTAATAGGTTAAATGTAATTTGTGCAACACCGTACAACAGCTTATTGTAACAACTATAATCTCTAGAACACATGGAAATGAGATGATCTAGGAGGCTTGCTAAACTTTTCCGATTTTCAGTTTTTTAATGAAAACTATACCTTGGTTCAATTTCAATCTGGTCTTGATAATATAATATGAATTGTAATGTTAGAAAGTATCTACCTCTTTTACACGGGAAAAAAAAACACTCAAATAACATTACAACATGTATAATACAGCATTCTTACTCATAAAAATATTTTGTAACATTTATAAAGCATCGATTATAAATTCGGAAGCCGAGTAATTCATGACAGTATAGTCTAGATTGAGTCACAAATTTTGTTCTTTTGAACTGTGCTTGTAAACCTAAAATGTTCTACGTCGTTCAATACAGACTTTCCATCTAGCCATAGGTGAACCAAACACGTGTCATATGATAAAAGCATGTGACCCATCCCACGAAGGGGAAGAAAAACGAGAATAAGGGTCTGTTTGGCTCCACTAGAATTCAACTACCTAGGTAGTTCCAAGTACCTAGAAATTGATTTCCAGGTGGTTCCAACTATCTCCGGTCAAAGTTCGGTGTTTGGCATATGTCATGGAATTCCAACTATCTCTTCATCAGTTCATGTGAATGTCAACAGAAGAAGGAAAAAAAAAAAAAAAACATAAACAATCTGTACGATCAAGAGATAAAGAAACCCTCTTCTGAATTCCATCGAGTTAATCAGATCCCCTTTCTCGATAAATTTCATCATAGAAGCTCCAACACATCAAACATCAAAATCACACCCTTGACTATCAGCAACAGCATTTAAAACAAACCCATTAATTCTTCCGAATTATGTGATCCATCCTTGAATTTCTTCACCATGCTTCCCAAATTCACGATCAAAAACTCCACCAAACTCTTCAATCAATCTTAGATTCATAGTAACAGCAGCAGCAAATTCAATTCCTTAATCTGTTTATGAACCCTAATTCATCTGTGACACTCATCATCATCGATCTCTCATTTTCTTGCTCTTACAGTTGAATTCAACATAACCCAATCTCGTTTATACATTAACAACCTCAGATCTTCCTTAATCTTCCCGGGAAATGAATAACAATAAAGATTAACGAATTGAATCTCACCCTGTTTTCTTGTGAAATTGGCATCTACTAAATTTCAACCTAATCAGGATTTATCAAAAAAAAGAAGGACATTGATCATAGTGCATGACGTTTGAGAAAAATCTGAGATTCACGATTGATTAGGTTCAGATTTTGTCTGGTGGATCTTTTCAGAAGAGGAGAAGAAAAATGAAAAAGAAAGAGAAATGGAAGGAAAATAAGGGCGGAGTTTCGACTCGCATGGGGTAGGCTGTCAACTTCTTTTCCATTGGGCAAAGGAAAATGAATTCACGGGAAAACCAAATCCTTCCTAAAAAAGTGATGCCAAATACCAGTAAAGTGAACTACCTCCCCAACTCCACTCCACCCTCAATTCCACTAGTGCCAAACGCACTCTAAGAGAAGAACCCCCGAGATTCGAGGCACCTACCCCATGGTCGTAGAGGTGGTCAGACAAAGTTCTGACCTGACCTGTTTTGTAAAGGGTCCCGCTTCAATTTCCCATGACCCACACATGCACCCACCCCCTGCCTTCTGTTATAAACCTCAGTCAGTATTGCAGTCCCAGTTATCCATCCCTTTTTATCCCCACTCCACTCACTCACACTCACTAGATCTCATCGACACTATCTTTCGATATTTGATCCTCCCAGTCCTCCTATACAAACTCACTACAAGCGCAGTGGGAGTAGTATATCTGGAAAACGACCAGTCAAGAGAAAGAGAAATATATAGAAAGACAGTTAAGACAAAATCCCCACGCACGGCCAGCTCTGCTGCTCTCTTTCTTTCTTTGTTATTTTTAGTGCATTTTTTTCCAAATAAATGTGTTTGCTTATTACAGTCTAGTTTGTGTACTACTAGTAAGTTTTGAGCAAGAAGAAGAACATCATGATGAAATCACGTGCCATAAAATTATAGTAGCAAATTCCACTGCTGATGGATGTGACTCTATGTAATGAAGGGACTAGTTTGTTTGTTTTCTTTTTCTTCATCATCAACTACTAATAGTGTTTCTTTTCTTGTGCTTACTAAATAGTGTTTCTTTTGTTTGTGCTTAATTGGGGATTTAAATTTAATGAACAATAATATATACATTTCATATTAATTATATACACCATGTACTTCCGTGCCCTTTCAATTTTTATTGAAGTTGGTTGTTTATTTATTCATTCATTCAAGTAGTTAGTAGTAGTACAATAATAATCTACAATCATTTTTAACAATATCTAACCATAATCCATTAAATAAGTAAGATCAAATTTTGAGAAACTACCCATTAAAGATACGTGTTGTTCATTAGGAGTTTTTCCTTTTCTTTTGAGAAAGTGAGTTAAAATATGTATAAGATCAGAAGTGATATATGATATGATCATTTGAGAAAGAAGAAAATTTGGTGTCTGTATGATGATGAAGATAGAGTTATAAAGAAGCAATGGAAGCTTGTTTTCTTCCATTGCTTGTTTTCTTTCATTAGAGAGAAGAAGAGACTATCTAGTGGAGAGGAAGGGGAGGCAAAGACCAAGAGAGACTCTCGTGCTCACACTCAGCTCATAGAGAGAGTGAGCACGTGGAGTGTTGAAGAAGAAAAGAGGACAGAGGGACCCATCCACCGCCCATGCGCACGCTGTCTTAGCGAAGCCTCTTCTCTAATATGGGTGTGTATTTGTTTCTGACCTAACCCTAACCCGAATCCAAACTTAACCTCTCTCAACCCAAAACTAAAACAGACCCAAACACTGTCATTCTCCTCATTTCTCATTTGCTCTTTTCTTTCTTTTCTTCAACTCTCTCTCTTCTTCTTCTCTTTCTATATTGAACAACCCTTCAACCGCAACAACAAAAAGAGAGAAAAAAATTCAGTATCAGTAAAATTGATTAATATTAGCTAGAGAGACCAAAAAAGATGAGTGAATCAGCTAGAAAATTGGTGGGTGATGCAAACAAAACCTTAACCTTCTTCTTCTTTTAATTAAGTTATTGGTAAAGAGCTAGTACTACTATTTACTCATATTCTTCAAACAACAAACAACTGAAAGAACCCAAACAAAAGGGATTAGATTACTATACCCTCCCTTTAATTTCATCTTCTTTATACTTTTTTTCTTTAGCTCTAGCTCTAGTCTCTATCTCTTCTGCTGTCTATCTAGGTTTTTCATTGAGTTTTTAATAGATAGTACTCCATCATCATCATCAACAGAAGCAACAAATTTGTTTATGTAAAAGAAGAAGAAAAGGCTTCTGAAAAGAAAAGAAATATGGATCAAGTAACAGCATCAGCTCATGGTCATTCACTACCACCTCCTTTTCATACAAGAGATCTTCATCTACATCATCATCATCAACAGCAGTTACACCAACAACACCAACATCATCTTCAACAGCAACAGCAACAGCAGCAACAGAATTCTGAAGACGATGAAGGTAGCAGTGGTTTAAGAGGTAAAAAGCGTGATCGCGGTGGCGGCGGCGACGAACATAGCGATGGAAATGGACAAGAAATGGTATCAATCACTGGAGAAGGAGAGATCACAAGAAGACCTAGAGGAAGACCAGCTGGTTCCAAAAACAAACCTAAACCACCTATCATCATAACAAGAGATAGTGCGAATGCACTCAGAGCTCATGTCATGGAGATCGCAAATGGGTGCGATGTCGGAGAAAGTGTTGCTGCTTTTGCTAGACGGAGACAGCGTGGAGTCTGCATTTTAAGTGGAAGTGGTACTGTCACTAATGTTACACTAAGACAACCAGCTGCACCAGGTGCAATTGTAACTTTACACGGCAGATTCGAGATCTTATCACTATCCGGTTCATTCTTACCGCCACCAGCTCCACCATCGGCTACCGGATTGACCATCTATTTAGCTGGTGGACAAGGCCAAGTAGTTGGTGGTAGTGTTGTTGGTCAACTTCTAGCATCGGGTCCGGTTGTAATTATGGCTGCATCATTTGGTAACGCTGCTTACGAGAGGCTTCCTTTAGAAGATGAAGAGCCTTCATTACCATTACAGAGCGGCGGGATAGGATCGCCAGGAGGTGGGGGAATGGTGGGTCAACCACAACAACAGCCACAACAAAACCAAAATCCAAACCAACAGCTTTTGCAAGAACAAAACCCAGCTTTATTTCATGGCTTACCACCAAACCTTCTAAATCAATGCAGTCAATTACCAAATGAAGCTTATTGGGCGAATACTGGTCGCCCACCTTTTTAACCTAATTTTAACAACAATCTATCTTTGGGTTTATTCATCAAATTTTACTATCCATTATCTCATGATCCTTATCATTATCATCACTACCTTTTTCTTTAAAGAAAGATTGCTTCGAAAAGTACAACTTAATTTAGCCTTGCAAAGAATTCAAGTTGAGGAGAGAATCTGTTGAGAAGTACTGAAAGGAGATTAATGGATGAAGCTGCTATTATTAGATGATTTTTCCTTCTTTTGAATACTACTACTACTTCTTCGTATGTACCGATGTTGAACGTTTCGTGTATTTGGGGAATCATTTTTCAACAATTCAAAGCTGCTGGAGGGAAAATTAAGCTGCAAAAAATTTCAACAACTAATCTTGGTGAGTTTTGATTTTATGTGGGAAATGAAACTTAGCCCCTTTTCCTCCTCATCTTATTTGACAAGAAAATCGAAGGTGAATTTGAACAACAAACAACACACAACATCGAAGAAGAAGATGAAGAAGAAGAAGAAGAAGAAAAGAATGAAAGGCATCTTAATAATTTCTCTCATCTTTCTTTTTATCTATTTCTCATTTTTCTATTTATTGTCTCAACATTTTCTTTTCTTTTTTCTTTTTCTTGTTGCGGCAGCTCTTTTGTAGCTAGCTTGTTTGATAATTCTTCTTCTACTTCTCTGATTATCTACATTTTCTCTGCAAAAATCTGACGGTTTTTGGTCATTTTCCATAATTTGTAGTTTGTCTTATAGTTTTTAAATTTTTGTACCTGAAATTTTCAGTTTCTTTCCGTTACATTATATATGGTTTACATTATTTCAAAAGTATTGCTATATCCAAAAACAATCAGCATGATCATGAGCAGCAGCATCTCAGTCTTCATAGTTACTCCAAGAAAATCCCCATACGTATAGACAAACCCCCACAAAACACCATAGTAAAATATTTTCTGCTAAAACCCCATTATCACACACACACACGCACACATGATCGATCAAAAAACACTTGTGCAGTCACCGTGTATTGTTTTGTTTGTTTTGTTTAATAATACAAAGTGTTGTTGATGATGATGATCTAATCTTGATTTTGAAAGTAGTTAGTAGTAGTGATGAATGGTGATATGACAGTTACAAACACGAAGGTATGGGCTTAACTTGATGGAAATTTCTAGTTGAAAATTTGCAAATTTCAATGTCTATCTAGCTGTTGAAGTGAGGACTGAGGAATAGAATAGAGAGAGAGAGGAAGATGGATGGATATTGGGCACTGGGGATACACGTGCAGTTCTCTGAACAAGTTCTTTTTCGAGGCAAACCGCAACAAACATCAACACTTACACTTTGAATGAAAAAAAGGTAACAACGAGAACAAAGACTTCCCCTGGCTGTGATGAGCGTTAAAGTTCTCACTCTCTCTAGAATTTCTCTTAGTACTACTGGGAGGTTGGTTGGCAGTGTAATAAGAAGAAGAACATAATAAAAAGGAAGAGGGGAAAGGGGAGAGGATCGACACACAAGTGAGGACTGAGGAGGAGGTAAGTGAATTAGATTCAAGGTTGTTTTTCATTTTTTTAATAGTATATTTTTTTGTTTGGATATAATGGGCTAAGTGAGTGAGTGAGAGTTAGAGAGAGAGATAAAGAGCTATTCACTCAAAAGAACCAGCTCAGGTTCTCTGTATTGATCATGAATATTGCTAGCTCTTTCTCTCTCACACACTACACTCACTAGCAGCTACTTTATGATCACCATTGAGATTTTAGCCATGCTTCCTAGCTTTGCATTTGTCTTTGATCATAACTTCCTCCATTCAACTTTTCCTTTCTCATTTTCTTCCACTTAGTTCTTTCAGTTTCTTGCACCTACACTCTCCTACTTTGTTTTCAACCTTTAGTTCATAAGCTAGATAAGCTAGTATGGATTTTATGCAGACTCTAGCTAGTATACCTTGGAAGTGGTATAGTATCAAGTAGCTAGTAACTTCTGTAAATTTTGGCTTCATTTCAAAGTGTTTTTTTTCTTTTCATTTATTCTTATAGTTCTCCACTCTCTCTTTGAATCAACCACGTACCACCAAGGAGTTCTCAGAAGGAAAAGGAAAAAAGTTTGAATGTCCACCCCTAGTTGCTTCCGCTTCCTTCTTTTATTTTGGGTAACTCACCCTTGTTATTGCGCTTCTTACAAACTGATTGTTTCAGTGATCTTGCTAGTTTTTTAATACGTACTACGTAGTGTGTTTTAACTCTACATTCGGAAGGTTTCTAGAGCTACCTAGCTGTATATGTACTAGTCTACTGAAATTTGATACCGTTAATTTGTTCATTCATACTCATCATATCACATTAGTCTAAGTGCAGTTGAAAGCTCAAGCTCAGTAAGTTGTTTAAAACAATCTGGGCATATGCTTGTTTATTTCTCAACTCTTTAGATCCTTCTCCTCCTATTCATGATGTTGTTTTCGAAAGATATTTCGTGCATAATTCTTAAAGTACATTTTGGATCAGTACAGTGCAATTACTCATTCACTATCCAGCTTGTTATAGATTCTATGGGACCTTCCTTCTCACCCTAATATATAAACAAAAAAGCTTGTTTTGATTGACTTCTATTTCTTCTGCTTCTTCTCCTTTTTTTATATCTATTTTATTTTCTTCTATTTAAATTTTTTATGTCAGAAAATTCTATTTCCATGGCTCTTATCTTCTACGACCCTGTGTTCTAATGATTGATTATCTATCATGTCTATCTAGATCCACGTAGACGGTATGGCTTTTTCGAGTTTAACCTAGGCGAGCTAAGGTTTTTTATGGATATGATGTATATGTTAGAATATGGGTAAAAGATGAAGATGTCTGTTTTGTAGGGCCAAACATGTTTGATGTTCTTAAGGCCATTAGTGAGATATATATGGTTGCTAGTAGTAGTCCACCATTTAATTTTGATTCAATTCATGTATATATCAACTTTAAAGAATACATCCAGTGAATCTACATTGATTGAGTTTAGGCTCCACACACACACACACTTGCCTTAACCAGTTGCTCTATGTCCCTATGTGTTTCTTAAGAACATCATTACAGCTTGAGAAAGGCAGATCTTAGTGGTTTGAATATGTTAGTTTACTCTTATTATTGTTACTAGGGTGAACAAGAAGAATTTTCATGATTTTATGGAAAGTTTATCTGAGTGTTCTTCCAAATGATGATAATTTTGTTTCATCTCAAAAGAAAAAGATTGCTCAACTGCTTGTATAGTATGTTGAACCAATTCAGAAAAGAATAGGGAACAAGAGCAAGCACTATGGTGAAGATTATTTTTTCAGGAAAGCTTTTGGACGTGAAAAGCAACCACTATGAAGGCATCTCAGTACCTGCCATGGAACTTTTTCCTATGCCACATTTTCCAGTCATTTCTCTATCACAGTGCTTGCAATTCCCTACTTATTACAAAGTGGAGTGAGATATATACGGTGCCCGCTCTAATGGTAACACACTGCGTATAATACATAATGAAGTAGTTTTCAATAGTGTTGAGTATCAATGATCCATCAATAATTTACTGCATCATTCTGCGAAACATCAAACACGTACTACAAAAGAACACCAAATGCTAGAGCTTATTTATCGATGGAGAGAGCCTTAATTTTCTTGTAGTCCTAACACAATTCGGCTTTGGTGTAGAACTACTAAATCACGGATACGTCACATATATACACACACATCATCTATCTGGCTATTAATTCCCTCCCCAACTGGAAACTTCCTCTACCCAGTAAAAACCTTGAAACGGCCATCATCATCGAATGTATACGCGAGCTAGTAGTTAACTGCAAATACCACGAGACCAGAATTAACATTAACAAAATATAAGGAAAGCAACCAAACCATTGAGGGGCCATCTTAAAATTGTATGTATAAATATTAGAGGCAGAGACTTTTTATTTTTTCACATTCGATCATATCATTTGAGATTTTAGAAAAGAAGAAGAAGAAAAATTCGAGACAAAAAAATATTAGTGCGAGTAATCTCCAATTATTATCAACACCATAATCATTCATTTCTATTGTATTGTAATGATGTATTTGTGAGAAATTATGGTTCGGTAGGTAGTAACAATAGAAAATCAGAGAGCTTGAGCGTTTTCTGAGACTGAGAGAGACTGAAAGGATTAAGAAACTTGTTGGGACACCAACACCAATCAGGAGAGTCTAGTTATTTTAGGAATTAATATATCTTTCCTTATTTGTTATTATCTTATGACTCAAGTTATGTTCATTATATATTCATAGTTTGTTCTAGGGTTTAAGATATCAAAATCAATATAATTAATAAGCTTTGCTTAAAATGGTGGCTGATCCAATCAACGGATCAATTTATCCCTTTTAGTATCGGTATCCTAACAAAACTTGATGATGGTTTTGTTTATTTTGGATTTGGAGAGATCATATAAGAGAGGTTTCATCCTAATGTTATCACCATCACTACACTGATTAAAAGGTTGCGTCTATATGAAAAGACTGATGTTGCACTCAATATGTTCGACAAAATGACTGAGGCAGGTAATTAACTTAATGCTATTTAAGTGTAATACACTTATCTCCTGACTTTGCAGAACTGGTAAAGTGAGTCTTGCGTAGGAGGTTTAGTTGATCAAGCTTTGGTTCTCTTCTCCGAAATGTTTAGAGATTTTCAATGTTGTACCTCGATGTATTTGTGTACTGTTCTTTGATTAACGCACTTTGCTAGTCAGTCCGGTTGAATGGAGCAAAGAGACTGACGAGATGAGATGGTTAGTAGAGGAATCTCTTCAAAAATTCTCTTTGCCTCATCTAATCGGTCTGAATTGCAAGAAGATATTTCGATGGAATGATTGATGGAGGAGTTTTATAGTGAATCGGTGTTTTATTCTTTCTCTGGTTTTCTCTAGTTCATAGGATTTCATTCCTGAGTTATAAGATATGTTTTTATAAGATTAGCAACATAGTATGCGTTTATAGTTCGTCTTTTAGTTATTCAGTTTAACTAAAACTCACTAAAATAATGTTTAAACTTTGAGCTTGTGCAGAAACTGTCGGTGGCAGATGCAAGGTTCCAGGCTGATGCAGCGGTTAAAGATGTTGGCATGTTGCTGTAACAAAACGGGGATTTCTTCCCGTTGATGACAAGAGAAGCTTAACAGGTACACATTTATCTTGATTTTTTTTAATTTTTTTGAAGCATCAGCAAAAACCGAATTGGTGACAAGGTGGAGTAGACTTAGATTAAAATTAATCATGATATTTTTTTGTCATTGGCATCAATTTAAGTTTTTTAGCTTAAGTAATGCATAATATATTAGGAGTCTGTAATGTGCCTACTGTAGTCTCTTTACGAATTAATAAACAGCAAATTTACATCAGAAACATATTCGAAAATTTTCATCAGCAACTATCTAGTAAATGGAACTGAACTTCTTAAACGGAACCGAAATTTAAATGACAGTTTCATAATTTTTCACCAGAACATTATTTCATACAATTAGAAAATAAAGCTGTAAAACTGCTAGACCGTGATTAAGAACCTGAACACCACGTCATAGTCAAACATCATTTAGAAACAACCTAATACTCTGACCATACCATACTGGCGATGTCTAGCCGGTGTCCATTATATTGTTATGAACCAAAGATCAATTGACACTGTATGCAGCTAAAATTTGCAATAAAAATTACCCCAAGCATCGTTAAGATAACACTATTTATCATGAATAAGAACCCTAAGCATCGGCCATGTCCTGCTCCAACCATAAGCTTCTACCGCAAATAGTTTTCATAAAATATACAAGTCAATCAGAGTCCTACTGATTTTCCCTATGACTTCTTCTTCCTCAGGGCTGTGGTTGATTTTAATGTTAAATAGCTTTCATGCTCCTCTAATGTTTTGTTTTTGTGTGTGACCACCACTATGCATGACCCGTCAAGTCCAACAAGTTTTTATGTTAGATAACTCGCAGCTAATTTAGGTCGAGCTTTGGTGTATGATCGACTTTCACATTGCATACCAGTTCTTCTTCTGTTCTTAATTACTAGTCTCATCAGCTAATTTCTTCCAGTTCTTGCTTACTATTGGCATGATGTAGCCCGTGTCATTAATTTTAGAGAAACGACAAAAGATATCTGGTTTAGTAGTGTCTGCTTTATTTATTCCCTTTCCCATTCAGCCAGGGAGTGTGGCGGCTAATAACCTGATAGGAATGGTGTATAAGGACCTGTATGGGCATTGAGATAATCGTAGTTCTTGGCCATTCTGAAGTGTCTTACGTTGGAGTTCATTTCTGACATTTTTGGATTTGATGTTTCTGTTTAGTCAGGGATGAAGGTTTTGGAGATACTCTTTCTGGTTAGGGTTTTTAGAGCGTCCACAATCATGAGACTGACCGAATACTAAATACCAGACTAAATCCTTTTTTTTTTGGGTATTTTTAGACGTGAAGCACAATGGGAAAAAGACTAAATTTAGTCAGGCACACATTATACTTGCGTTCGGCGTGGGGAACATGTTATACTTGCGCTTGATGGTCAGGCGCACATCATACTTGTGCCTGATGGTTAGTATAGTTGGTTAGGCGCACGTTATACTTACGCTTGATGGTTAGGCGCATATTATACTTATGCACAACATTCAAACGATACTTTAATGTACGCCCAATCCTAGACGCTCATTATACTGACGCCTAATCTAAAACGCTTGCTATACCTACGCTCGGGTATATTTGGTTTTGGTCAGGGTTTCAGACTACCTTTGGTCTCAAACCCTAGAAAACCAGATCAAATATGGGTTTAGTCTTCTTCACTGTGATTGCTTCTCACACCAAATTTGGGTAGTCCAAAGATTTGGTCCATGAGTGTGGACGCTCTTATAGGGGAGTTGTTGAGGGAAGGAGCAAAATGTTTGAGGGTTTAAGGGTTTTAACTTGTAAGAGAGAACTAGATACTAGACTGCTAGATAGACGTGTTGTGTACTGTGGGGGTCAAGGTTAAGATGATCAGGGAACAAGAATAAGTGTCACCTGGATAGTTTCTCACGGAGTGTCCACCAAAATGCACTCACTACAGTGGCTTAGAAATATTGCAGGTCATACGACCAATGTTTTAGATTCTGGCCCATTATGGGTGCAAGCGGATGCTCCCCATGTATTTGGTGATTAGCTATTAGCAAGCTCTAGAGGTTCCTAGTGAAATGAACTATCCTGTTAGCTAATTTTCTAATACACACCCCTCAAGTAGCAAAACAAAATGAATTAACATGAGAGTTGTGGACATTAACATGTTATAAGCTTATACAATCATGTATAGCTTGTAAACATCTCATGTATAAGCAATTTATTGAAATGAAATATTGATTCTACCTAATAATACGAATCTGGGTAGAGAAGTTAGTTTGACTTTGATTTCTACCAGTCGTTTTGACCGATACTACTATCCAAATTCTAGACTTTCTGATGATGCATAGAAGAAACTTACAGATATGTGTCCATGTAATCTAGTAGCACAGTCTTAATCTGCAAAGTTGTTCCTGTATCATATAATCGCTTGTGGGAAATTCAAGAATTTTTGGCTGCAGCCAGCATCTCTGCTCAAATCTGTTTTGTTATGAAAGAAAAGCCCAGTCCTGTATTAGTACCCATCACGCTGCAGCTGACCTTTCCTCCCACGCAGGCTATTATGGCTAGGATAAACACCTTACATTTGTTGGTGTTAAGTACCTTATCTTTGAATTCAGTTGTGGGCATACTAAATGAATTATATGGATTGTAATTCAGAGATCAAATAATTTTGAAACAGAATCCTCTCTATCAGAAATGCAGTCGCCATTTTTGTTTTAATCCACTAACTGACCGAGGTGTATTTTGTCAGTTAGTGAATTGACCTAAGGTCTTCCCATTGAATTATTGGTATTCCATATCCATTGTTCAGGCTCTCGCATTTGCTTTCTCATGTATTTCATATCTACTGGAGTCCAAAAATATCAAAACAAATGGCCAAAAGTAATAAAGTTTTGTATTTGTAACTTAGTTGTAGAGTCTTAATCCATCAAGTCTTTTCGTTGAATTAGTGGTGTTTCAAGAAATTATCTCTGGCATAGATTCTAAATTGGTTTATCTCGTGGAAACTTCAACCAGTTGTGGCTGTGGCCATTATCTTTTCTCAAATCTATTTCAGTTAAGCTTGGCTTAAGGTCTTTCCATTAAATTATCAGTCTAAACATGTGGTTGTCAATGGACACTCAATAACTTCATTTTATGCTTCTTCCTAATTTTTTGTGCTTTATAAGTAGATAACACTCTCCCACAACATAAGTTTTGATCAGAAAAAAATATATGCAAAAATGCCTTCATTATTACCTGTCATCAGCCGGCAGGTCTTTTTGTATATATTGCTAGTAGTGCCGCTCTGTGCATTAGAAGAGCAAGTGGAAGCTACAAGATCCGCACAGGCAGCATCGGCACCAGCAAAATGGGTAAGTTCTAATAGTAATGCATCCGGTCCTCCAGACCTATCTATTAGTCTTCCGTTCGTTGTGGAACCTAATATCGACAAATATAAGATATCTAAAGGAGGTTGTAATAGTAAATGTGGGAATGTATTGATAGCATACCCATTCGGAATGGATACTATCAATTGTTACCGCGATCCCAGTTTTAAGATCACGTGTAATGATTCTCACATTCCTTCTGTTGCTTCACTGCATACAGGGGATGGTCAGTTTGTTGTCGTGCATCTCACGCTAGATTATGTTCGTATCAGTATGCCTGCGCCAGTCATTTGTGACAGTAATCGTATTAATCATACTTGGTCATCAGGGCCCTTTCTTCATGGAACACCCTTCACTGTTTCCTATACTCGAAATAAGTTAACAGTCTTAGGTTGCAACGTTTACGGTGACAACAGACCAATCGTTCCAGTTACTGACGAAACAACACATAGTAGGTGTGCATCCCTGTGTGAGAACGTCAATGGGTCTCAAGACTGCAACACCGCAATTCCTAAAGGACTACAGCAATACTACATACAAACAGTACAGCTCAACCCTGGCAATGATCATATTAAGAATCCATGTATCCGTGCTTTTTTGGTCGACCACAACTTTTCTGGGGTTCATAATTCAAGAACGTCTAGGGAAGACTTCTCGGTACCTGTGATCTTAGACTGGGCGGTAAGGGACCTCCCTTCATGTGAAGAAGCTAGGCAGAACAGCAGCTCATATGCTTGTGGCGCAAATACTATTTGCCTTGACTCTCAAAATGGTCGAGGTTACAGCTGCCATTGTGAAAATGGCTATGAAGGAAATCCTTATCTTGGATGTAAAGGTACATATACACATACACCAAATATCTTATAAATTGTGTTCATTTTCCATTTCAATATGAGTGGTATCTTTTCATTTCTCAGATGTTGATGAATGCAAAGATTCTCACAAATGCAAAGACGCAACTTGCTTTAATACGCCAGGGGCCTATTACTGTATTTGTCCAGCTGGTAGAAAACCGGAAACAATTAGTGAAGGAAGATTGGGATGTACGCCTGACAAACGAAACCATTTCATCGTTCTTCTTTTATCGGCAGGTATATAACGCTATTCTTTATCAAGTGAATTCTATCCCTAGTTGGTAGAAATTAACAAAATTTACTGCAAGGTACTTAACCCATTTTTGACCTGATGTACAGGTATTGGAGTAAGCATATTGATTATAGTCTTCCTTGGGACGAGTTATAGTTTGTACACTAGACTTGTCAGGAGAAAGAAAATGAAAATGAAGCAGAGGCAATTTGAGAGGAATGACGGGTTGTTGTTAAAGCAAAAAATCAATACAAATGATGGTAGAGTAGAAAAGACTGAAGAATTTGAGTAGATGCCAGATGATACATGTACATATACGGTAATCACTCCAAATTTGGCTTGTAAGATGCATATATTAAAATCACTAGTATAGTACATTCACGTGGAATTTGTTAGCTCCTGTTATAAGTAGCCTTGAATCGTCAAAGCACAATAAAATTACCTGTCCAAATTGGGGTATCCAAATTTTGTTCCCCACCGTAATAGTGTGCTAAGGGTGTCTAATATGTATGAAATTACTTAATTACCCTTCCCCTAATAATAACCAAAACTACTCACCTTCTTCTTTTGGTTTTAAATCCAAACCTTATTATTTTTCTTTTCCTTCATCGTCAATCTATGATCAATTCCTTTCTTCTTCTTTATATTTTATGATTTTCAGATGAAAAAAAAACCGTCGATTAGATTTTTTATTGTTGATTAATTCTTTAAAATTCTATCTAATACTTTGTTTTGTTGTTTGAATGACATATTAGGTCGGAAAAATTGAAATTGTTGGATTGCAGTTACATGGTTGTCATGGGATCTCTTCGTCGAGCATGACAACTTTTCATATTTATTTGTAGTCGTCAAGGTTCTAAGATAAACAGCGTGACGACTTTTCAAAGAATTTTATTCCTGAGAGTAACATTTACAGGATCGTCATGATCTTCATCCCTAAACCTTGACGACTAGTGATGTAGTATGAATAGTCGTCAGGTTTTGAAAATCTAAACCAATTTTTTTGTTCTGATGATTAAACTCTTAAAAACACGTTTTCCTGTATCCAATTTGGTTGTTGGTCGTCATGGTTTTGTAAAAATAACATGACGACTGATGAACAGTCGTCAATGTGCTGCATTTCTTTACCATGGCGACTAATAAATGCGAAAAACTAATGTTTGGTCGGCATGCTTTGTTTCTTGCTGAGCGTGCCAACTAAGTTTGGTCGGCATGCTTTGTTTCAGTCGAGCATGCCGACTTTTCATATTGTAATTTATGAAAGTGTTGATTTCTTTTGTAATTTGGAGAATGAAACCATTAAACAGCTGTGCAATCCCCTTATTTGAAGTGTTTGGCTAGTGTGGTGTCATTTCCGTTATAAAATAAAAATCTTAAAAATACTTTTTTTCTCAAAAATCTTCCAACAAAATCCATAATTTCAATCTAACCAAAACAAGATTTCATAACTTTTAATTCAACTAATTAATCTAGTTAACTAAAGAGGTTGATTAGTACTAATTAATCAAGGACGGTTTAATCATTTTCAAAAATATATGGCTAAGGGGTTTTATGTTTTACTTCAAAATGACCCTATTTTGTCTCATTAGGTATACCCCAATTAATCTGGGTATACCCCAATTCGTCCAGGGAAAATTAAGGGATTGTTTTCTTTTTGTTTGACACTAGAAATAACATGTGCCGTAAGGGCACTGGTTTGATCGTGTTTTCTTCGTGTTAAAGAATATATTTGTCGTGCAGCAACATAATTATGAGATTGCAAGTTTAGATTTTTGGTCAGAAATATCAAAGTGTCGTTATACGTCTTCGGATTTGTAATAATTGCATTGCACTAACTTTGTCTATTGTTTGTGGTATTGGGAAAATTATAATGCCTATGAAGGTATTACGTTTGCATTATACTTAATGGCTACTGGTGCTTTAAGTAAGTTCCCGGTTGATTTGGGAGTAATCTGATCATGAATTTTTTTAGTAATCTGATCATGAACAGTTGTTGGTGTTGTTCCACCTAAGTCTCTTTGGTAAGTTGTAATTTGTATGACTCCGTACAATTTTATGTATATGTCAAGGATTGGGTTGTCGCTTTTTCATCCATGTAGAGGGGTTAATTTTAGCGCGTATATTTGGACATTAGATCTACACGATACAAAATGCAACTAGCTTTTCATCACATCAATTTTTCTAACCTATAGGTTGGTAGAGTTCATCCAAGTTTTCAGCATTGGAGGATGGATGCTAAAATGAAAAGAAACTAATGGAAAGAAAATACACATAAATTATTTTTCAAAATGATATGGGATTACTATCTAAAACATTGTATCTTCATTTATTTTTATTTTGTATACGATCCGCACAGTAGACAGTGATATTCAAATCATATGAAATCAAATCTTGGTATCATCAGTCAAAATTGGTCAAAGAGAGTAAACTCAAATCTCTTCCTCGCCATTAATGAATCATTGAATACAGATCTGTCTGATTCTAGTTATTAATTCATCTGTCTTGTTTTCTTTTCTTTGTCTGATCTCTTTTTCAGTTGCTGTCCGAATCTTTTTGTTTTAAATGTCTTAATTGTTTTCTCTTTCATTTTTCTGAGTTTTGCATGTATTTAATCTGATCATCACTGAAGTCTGATTTATCTTTTACCCCTTTGTTTTGTCTTATGGCTTGCAGGTGTTAAGTTTCATGCCTGGTCTTTGTTGCCTTGTATAGGTACAAATTTGTAATTTCAAAAGTTATCCCCCCAAAGGTTGTAGTTTTCAAAGGTTCTACTGCTGTGTAGTCAATGGCGGAGAAAACAAACTGCTTTTCAAAGCCTCAATCCTCCCCAAAAGGTCTGTCCTATGTAACTGTTTCTTGTTGGAAGATAAGTGGCAATAGATCTATGACAACATCAACATGTTTCACTTATTTTTCATGCAAAACCTCTTTAAATTGGAGCTTCTACAAACCCATTTTCATCATCGCAATCATTCTATCATTATTCAGAACAAACCCAAATCATCTATCTGTCCTCAAACCAATGGATCCTATCATGGGTGACATGAAATATCTAGAAGAGCAACTGATATCTACCAGTCTGGAAAATACTGGTTCAGAGGAAATTAGACAAACTTTTGTGTATTCAAGTGTCAATCTTGACAAAGGCATTTCAAAATGGTCTACAAGCATTGTAGGAAAACTGTTTTCTTCTGATCCTATGAAGCCCGACACTTTAGAATTTCACCTCAAAAATCTCTGGATAAAAAGAGTGAAGAAAGTTCAAATCAGAAATCCAGCACCAAACCATTTCATTCTCAGGTTCACAAACTGGGATCATGTTAACTGGGTTCTGGAAAATGCACCATGGTCAGTGAATGGTTTTCTTTTCATGGTGAAGCCTTATAACTCTTTTGTCCAGATTCATAAGATGGATTTCAGCATCAAAGAGTTCTGGGTAGACTTTAAAAATTTACCCCCTGAACTATTTGATAGAGAAACTATGTTCAAGTTTGCAAAAATTCTTGGAGAAGTCAGGAGATTGACCCTGAAGATGGAAATCCAGTAGATTCAAATGCAGTCAGTGCCAACATCAGGATTAATGTGAAGACACCACTCATCAGAGGTTTACTGACAGAGAATGGAGTTGGTTATACACAATGGATCTTATTCTACTATCAGAAGCAACCAGGAAATCTTTGTCCAGCGTGCTTCATTGTCGACCATGATGAAGATGAATGTGAAAACAAAGCAAACTTTGTTAGGGCTCTTGCCAACAAAGCACTCTTCAAGTTTGGACAAGCAAACTTATCTCTAGAAGATGTCATGGCCATGAACCCAAAATATGGAGATGGTTCTCCAATCAAAATAAACAAAAAAATTTCTAAGAAGAAGGCTGTGGCTGCTAACAAAGTGGTCTTTCAAAGACCTTCTAATGGATATCATGTTTCTCCATATACTGAAGAGGTAGGAAGTCATTCAAATGCTGGAGAAGGATCGAGCATGAGGAAAAGCAAGATAAATAAGGAAAATGCTGTCAGAAACATCGACTTTGACAATGCTGTCAATATGGATGATAGCAGTGTAGCTGACTACAGTGTTTACCAACCGGCTCAAGAAATGCAAGACAATGACTACAACCATGGGGGTGACTGGGATCATTACTGCAATGCAACTATGTACATTGGAGCTACAGGGCAAGAAGACCAGGTATATTTCCACTTAATCTCTAATAATCACTTGCAAGTACATATAATTATTTCAGATTCTACTTTAGTTTTTAAAAAAATTTATTTCCATCATAATCATCTATATTATACTCTCTTAAAAATGATTTTTTTTTGCATGGAACTGCCAAGGCATTGGTCAAAAAGACACCAAAGATCATCTTAGGCACTGCATTCAAAGTAATAATCCTGACATTGTTTTTTTATCTGAAGCTAAAACTAATAATACCAAAACTATTTCTTTCATTAGACATTTTGGTTTCCCTAACTTTTGAGCGCAGTCTTCTGTTGGTCTCTCTGGAGGAATTGTCCTCCTCTGGAAAGATGGATTAAATCTGAAAATAGTCGATGAGCAGAGAAATCAAATAGATGCAATGGTCACAGCTGGTCCCAAAAATTCTCAATGGCTTCTAACTTGTCTGTATGGAAGCCCAAGATATAATGAAAAGAAAACTCTCTGGGAAACTATCTCAGTTAGAAGTCAGAATATGCAAATCCCGTGGATGATCATTGGAGATCTAAACATCACAATCTCAGACCAATAAAAAATATCAAAAGCAGCTGCTTCACAATCCTCTCTCAACAAGCGCATCAAAGATTGGCTCCATCAAACTGACCTGCTCGACGTCAAATTCTCAGGGTACCCATACACATGGAATAATCATAGACAAAGTAACCATCTTGTTTTGGAAAAACTAGACAGAGCACTTGCTAATACAAAATGGCACGACATCTTCCACTCAGCCACCATCTACAGTCTCACACCATTCGGCTCAGATCGCTCTCCAATCCTCCTGCATACAAATCCATCTGAGAGAGACTACAAGAAACCTTTCAGAGTTTATGAAAATTGGATACAAAAAGATTCATGTAAAAAATTAATTTCAAAAATCTGGAATCATCCCCTGAATGGTTCAGCAGCATATCAGATGGTTACAAAGTTGAAGATTACTAAAAAGGAGATCAAGAAATGGAACTATGAAGTTTTTGGAAATGTAAATCAGCATATCAGAGAGGTTGAGCAAAAGATCCAAGAAGTCTAGATGCAGCAACAACAAAATAATGTCAGACTGATAGAATAACTTCAAAAAGAACTAAGATTTTGGTACAAAATGGACTCAGACATGAAGTATCAAAACTCAAGAGAAAACCTAATAAAGAAAGAAAGCAAAAATACAAAGTACTTCCACTCAAAAGCAAATTTCATAATGAGAAGAAATCACATTGACTCTCTCAAGGATGATTTGGGTATATGGCATTCAGAAAGGAAAAATGTTGAACAACTTCTAAACAAGCACTTCAGCACCATTACAACAACCTCAAATCCACATAAAAATGAAGAAATTCTAAGCCTCATCACTCCTTGCATCACAGATGATGATAATGCTAGTCTAACTTCCATTCCAGACCAAGAAGAAATAAAAAATACAGTCTTTCAAATCAACTCTTGGGATGCTCCAGGTCCAGATGGATTTCAGGCAGGTTTCTACCAACAATGCTGGAATGCTTTAAGTAAAGATATTACTCTTATGGTTCAAATTTTTTTTAGGACTGGCTATCTACTCAAAGAACTCAACTACACATTTCAAACCTTGATCCCAAAAACTGAATGTCCTCAAACACCCTCAGACTTCAGACCAATTAGTCTTTGCAACATAAATTACAAAATCATTTCTAAAATCCTTGCAAATAGACTCAAACCAATCCTTTAAAAAATTGTATCCCCTTTTCAAGCAGCCTATGGCCCAAATAAAAGTATCTCAGACAATACAATTATTGCTCATGAGATAGTTGATCATATGAAGAAAAAAAAAGTAAAAACAAGTTTGGTGAAGTTGGCATTAAGCTTGACATGTCGAAAGCTTTCGACAGAATTGAATGGAAGTTTTTATTAGACATCATGAAGCAGCTTGGTTTTAATAAGAAATGATGTCACATGATTAATCAGTGTGTGGGTACAACATCAGTCTCTTTACTTCTTAATGGATCTTCATGTCAACCATTCAATCCTTCAAGAGGTCTTCGACAGGGAGACCCAATATCACCATATCTCTTCATCTTGTGCATGGAAGGATTCTCAAGAATGTTGTGCAAAGCAGAAAGTATGAAGAAAATTCAAGGAATTAAGCCTAGCCAGCACAGTCCAAGCATCAATCACCTATTATTCGCAGATGACTTCCTCTTATTCTGCAAAGCTAAAGATCAAGATATAAAGAATCTGCTAGATATCATCAACAAATTCAGCACAACATCAGGTCAAGTCATAAACTTCAATAAATCGAGTGTGTTCTTCAACAAACATATGTCTCCTCAAAGATGCTCTCACCTGACAGGATTGCTGCAGATAAAAAATATGGGATTAAATGAAAAATACATTGGTCTGCCTCTCTTCATTAAAAAAAACAAGAAAGAAAGCTTCAAACCCATAGAAGACAAAATTCAAAACAGATTAAGCACTTGGAAAGGAAAAATCATTGATCAAGCTAGAAGGTCAACTCAAGTTTAATCTGTTCTGAGTACAATGGAAAATTATCAGATGGGATGCTTCAAAATGCCAAAGAATGTAATTGATTCCATAGACAAAGTTCAGAGAAGATACTGGTGGAATAAAGACAACAAAAGAGGAGCAAACCCAATTGCTTGGAATGCTATTTGTAAACCAAAAAGACTAGGTGGTTGGGGTTTTAAAAACACAACAAAGTTCAATGGTGCTCTACTAGCAAAGATGGCTTGGAGGATGATCACTGAGAACAATACTCTCTGTGCCATAATTCTAAGAGCAAAATATTTTCACAAGAAAGATCCTCTATGTGATAAAATTACCTCTCAAGGCACCTGGATTTGGCAAAGCATCTACAAAGGTTTACAAATAGTGAAAAAATATTATATCAGTTTTGTTGGAGATGGCTTAAGTATCAAAATATGGAAACACAACTGGTTTGGAAATATAAAACCCTCTCAGCTCTCCCAGTCTGACAATCACTCAACAAGCAATGGAATAGTTCAGAATCTTATTCAACAGGAAAGCAAGCAATGGAACATACAGAGAATCAATCAACTCTTTAATCCAGAGGAAAGCAGAGCTATCCAAGATATAAGAATAGCTGGAAATGCAAAGGATGGTATTCATTGGAGCTTAACCAGAAATGTATCTTCGCAGTTCAATCCACATACAAAACTTTAACTCAAGAGATCAATGGCAATAATGTTAGAAAAGAAGAGCAGAAATTTTGGTTGAAGATTTGGCACTTGAAACTCCCATATAAACTAAATATTTTCTTATGGAGATGTTTAAAGAAAATTCTTCAGACAAAATGTGTAATTGGAAGATATACTCAACTAGATGACTACAATTGTCCTTTTTGTTCCCAAGTTGCAGAAACAAATGCTTATCTACTGCTGAAATGTAATCTAGCAAGAGTTGTTTGGTTTGCCATCTTGCCAGAAGCTATGCATTCCCAGCATAATTTCAGTTCATTACAAGATTAGATTACTTGGTGCCAAGATCAGAGCATCATCTCTTTCCAGAATGAACAAAGTATCATGTTAGCCATAGTCATCATGTGGTAGATTTGGAAACATGGATGCATTAAAGTCTTTGAAAGCAAAGACACTCATCCAAATAACATTATCATGTGCATCAGGAAATTTTGCATGAAGTATAATATTCTATCTTGTGGCACTAACAATGATTGCAGGATAAAAGTGTTGAAACCAAAGAAAAAGTGGGAAAAATCGCCAGTTCACTGGAAGAAACTAAACTTTGATGCTGCTTATGATAAGGAATCAAAAATATGTGGCATTGGTCTAATTTTAAGGAATTGTGCAGGAAGATGCTTGGAGGCCATGGTGAAAGTGACAAAAGCAAGAGACTCGGAACAAGCTGAAGGGCTAGCTTTTCTAGAAGCTGTGGAATGGTTCAAAACAAAAGGCTGGAGCAACATCATCATTGAAGGAGATTGCAAAACTATTATTGAAGCAGTGACTTCGAATTTTGGAAATGTTTTTTGGCAAGATCATAATCTCCTTTCGGATATTAGTAGAATTATAGAATCTCTTAGTAGTATTAAATGTTTTTTCGTTCCTAGGACTAGTAATGAAGCGACTGATGGGTTAGCCAAATATGCCAAGAAGTTTGTTTGTAACCAAGTGTGGTCAGAGCAACCACCTAGATGTATCCTCTCTATTTTAGAGATGGACAACTCTGTGTAACTGTTTTCCCCTAGTAATGAATTTGAATTTATGATCAAAAAAATAAATAAAAAATCTTGGTATCATCGATTGAATAAACCAAAAAAACAAAGTAGTCTTATTTCATTTTTATTAAGAAAAAACTTTAATTAATAACATATTAGAGAAAATGATTAATTATGAAGCTACCAACAAAACTAATATGCTTCAGAAAAACAGGGATAAAGAAACAAATCAAAAAAGAAGAAACTTCATTTTTAAGTTCTTGTAATAGTTTAATGCAAAGAGACTGGTAAATAAAAGATTCACCATTTTGGACAGTTCCACAAAAAGATCGTAGTATCTTGGAACCTGCGAAAACAGAAGCAATCCAATCAAACTTATAAAATTATACATATAGGGAGAAAATAAAACAGCTTTAATCGGCCCGAATAAATGGAAAATATAAATTGTGAAGAAAAACAAAAAGGGTACGTGAAAATGATTTCTCTCTTAATCAGGATAAAGTATTGCATTAGCCTTAAACACAAATACGTAATACTTTTTTTCTTCTTCAAAACCTTACTCCGTAACATAGGCTAAACAAAAATCCTTACACAACATGTGAGAAATGGATTATAAACAAAATACAATCTGTCACATGTCTGAGAAAGTTACCTACCGGGATAAAAAATTCATTATTAAAGAAAGGAAAACATAAAAAGACCTGTTAATAGAGAATTCAACCAAATACAGTCATGAACGAAGAAACACAAATCGCCTATTACCGTGAAAGAAGTGTCCATTTGCAATAGGCAACGAAATAATAGTTGTATCATGCTTCAAATCAATTCAAAATTATAATTAAACATATAAACTCATGATTCAATCAATAATGTCTGTCACTCCATTTTATTCATTATCAAAACTCAACGAAAAATCTTTACTGGATATTAATATATTGAATATTTACCGGGATAAGTGAATTGAGATTTCTATAGATTTTTAAGAATAACTGTATTGTGATCATAATAGACAATCACTGAAAATATAAAAGTCACATATCGATATACTAAAATAACGCCTCGGGGTGCCAATTTATAAGAAAAATTAGGATTCATACAGAACTTTGGTTGGTAACCTAGCAACAAGCTGGGACCCAACACTTTTTTGAATAGAAACACCCAATATATAAAAATAATAATACTGCTTAAACCACTACTAGCATCATTACTTACTAGACAATTCTTCAAACGCTTAAAAAGGCACAAAGTATCCTCACTAAGCTTCCCCAAAGTAGAGAAGGCTAGAACGCCCAAACCATATCCATGGGAGACACATTTGTCCAAGTATTTAGTTCGCTTACTTAATACAGCATTCGAAATGGCTTGGCCTGGGATGAAAGCACGAGTACTTTCACCAGTGAAGGGTGAGACGCCTGTGACATCCATACAAACATCTTGGCCATTCTCCCAGTTATAAACAAGGATATCTGCAGGACATAAAATATGTTATTATCCGACAAAAACCCCAGAACCACTTCTTTGCGTGCAGGCACACCGGCCTTGTAACAAATATCAGCGATTACATCACGTATGAGGTCATGACGAAACTTGAGTCCAACATCCTTGGCATAATGGAGCGTGTGATCACCAAAAATATCCATAGTTATATTACATTTTGAGCACAAACCATCCTCGACGAACAAGGGGATGCCAAGGTGGTAGCAAACTACTGCTTTAAACTGTCTAGGCCCAAGGAATTGATTAATCCCACTAATGGCTACAACCAATAGATAATCTTGCGCATGTTTAACACATTTACATTGCCACAGAATGGAATCCCTTGCAGGCATTGAAAATTTGATGGATATTTTCTTCTTAACTGCATCAAAATAAGTAACTTCCAGGGAATGCATAGAAAGGGGGGCAGTATCATCGACACAATAGTTAGAAGGTAATCCACATACCTGGATGAAGTTCTGAAGAGCCAACTGATAAACAAAACATATATATGTAGATAATAGCCTGGCTCTGAGAGGCAAGATAACAGTAAGTGCGAGTATCCGTCATAGTGTAAATACCGAGACCACCATCTTTGATATGCAATGTATCTAATCTATGTTGTAACATACCAAATCCAGCTCCATCTCCAGTAACTAAGAGACTCAAATACTAGAATAAATGATCATCAAAAAGATCAGTAACTCGTTGTAGAGCTGCAGGATTGGTAGTACACATTGCAAAATATAATCTGGACACACCGGTGCAGTTGTGAAGTAATAACATTTCACTATGAGGGTCTTTGAGGTTTTTGATGGCGGACATTAGTTGAATGGTCTTGTTCACCCTGCTCAACACCATGTCACTAATAAAATTCAAGTCCAGACTCACAGGCCCTCCAAAAAGTTTAACGACATTAATAGGTTACCAATATCATGAGGGAATACACCTTCGGCAATGCTTATGGGATCAATGGAAAGCCAAAAGACCTCAGTTTTCTTTATATTGAGATGTAAACCCCTACTTGGCCCTTCAGATTCTATTATGCTCAAAGCCTTGGCCACCTCAAGTGTATCACCGATGATTGTATCATTAGCAAGGTACCAGGCATGCAAATCAAGCTTACAACGAGATGCAATAGACTTCACGAGGGAATGAAGTTTAAGAGAAAACAACAGGGGGCCGAGGGGATCACCTTGTTGGACACCAAGTGCAGAGGACAAAATATATTGGTCATAATAAAGTCTAGCAGGCATGGCGTAGCAAAATTCTACCCAACGTGCAAAAACCCGGACAATAAAGTCGGAACTCCTTGATGAAATGAGATCTGCACACCATGTTGAACGCGTTAGAGAAGTCTATAGGTAACATTGACGTCTTGTCCGAGTGGCCTTTCATCTCTAGTAATCCATTTACATCGTGTAAAATACTCTCACCCCCAACCAGCACACCAACACCAAATTGGTGATCCCCCAAATAAGATGTCATGGCCTTACCGACGGAGAAAAACTTCAATAATATGAATCCCTCAAGCATAAAGTTACTCACCTTTAGAACAACTATTGACTTCTATAAAACTTCAAATATATTGTCAAAAGATTCCTGATTTAATGCATACGAATGGAAGATGTTCTCATAACATTTCGACAAAAGGGATGTATTGGATATTTATGGTATATTTTCTCATTTTATATTCGAAGACTCCTCATGTTTTGCAGCGAAAAAAACACGTTTTCTGAAGAAAGAGAGCAAAAACAATATTTAATTTGAGAATAATAATCACATTAAGATCCCATTTATTTGGACGTTTCACCATGCATGAGTTTCTAATGATTTTTTCATCAAATCGTTTCTTTTGAAAGAGACTCTTCATTCCAAAATTAAAATGGTGAGCGATATTTCAGCGCACAATTTGTGCGGGTCGTTATTTTTCTTCTCCTAACATCATTGAGTTTCCCAAAACTAAGAACTTTCCTAATCTTTCACACCCAATACGTCTTTATTCTTTCTATCAGTCAAACCGTTCAAATTCTAAAGGGATGCATTTGTTTTAAAAAAATAAAGAGATGCATTCAGCTGAATAGGTTTTGAATTCATTCTCTGATATTCCGATCTTCTCACTAAATTAATTCAATCCCTTGTTTTGAATCATTTATACGAAATCATATTTTATAATGTTTGTAGGGGTGCCACTAATAGTTCCAAAACCATGATGGAGGCCTTGACGCGCACCAAATGTCTCCATATGACTAAGGTAGTTTCAATACACTTTTTAATTTTTTGTTGTTTATAGATAATATTTTCAAGAAATTTCTGATTTTTTAGGATGTAATTGGTTTTGTGGTGATTTAAAAATAAAAAATAGACATGTTATCATTTTTTTTTTTTTTGGTTCACGTTTTAGCTAGAGTAAGCGATTTTTTTTTTTTTTTTTTTGATAAAGCTTTTAAAAAGATAATTGTTTTTTATGCACAATTCTTTAAGTTTTGGAATTTAATATTATTATAATTATTTTTTTATATCATTGTTGGAGTTTAATAGATAAAGTCTTTGAGATTGATTTTCTTTTGCAGGATTTAAAAGTTTTTTTTTTCTTCACTTGATTGATGAAGAAAATTCTTTACAGATATGTACATGATGCTTCTAACTGCGAATTCCAAAGAACAATGAATACTTTTGAATTTTTTGTATCACACTCATAATTTTTTTTGGCATTTAGTTATGAGTGGAAATCCAATTAATACAAATTCATAATGAGGAGAGGTTACAAATCATATGACCGTCTTATGTCTATCGCTAAGATGAGACTGGGACGTTTAGCTTATCTGTTTGTCTCTCAAAATGTTATCTGACTGGCGGTTACTCAAAAATCTATGTTGTTTTGTATTATAGATAATTGCGATAAGACTATATACAAAACTCTAATTCCACATACAGTTCCTTTGCATAATAGATCAGTCTTCTAGAGAAAAGATAAATAGCTTCGATGTGTATATCTTTTAATGCAGATTTTTAAGAAGTTAGGCTCTTGATGATTAATATTCTAATACCTTTTTTTTTTGTTAATTTATAATAACTTGTTCAATCAAGCTACATTTGTGCTTTAACCACTCAACAAGCACAACAATAGAACCTCATTTGATGAAGTCTAATCACGGTATGTTTAGTAGTTACACACTTGAAGTACGCAAAAGAAAAGTGAGACTACAGTGTATATAAAGCTGGACTATGACACTCACTCACTGTTAGTTGGAACTAAATTTAGTTCAGAGATGAGGGTAAAGAAAAAGTGTCAGAATGATTTGTCTGTGCATAATTTGTTGTGCACTTTTCATATTAAACAATGGTAAAAGATAGGGTTTGGAATCAAAAATTCTTTGTATTTTTCTCATACCTATGCTATTGCATGAATCTACGTTGTTCTATGTAACACTCTAGCATTCAGCTAACAAATGGGTAATGCTGTGCTAGATTCTTTTCGATCATGGCAACTCAAGCCACTTTCCTAACCAAGTATACCTACACGCACAAGTATATATAGATGAAGATGTTAATTGGCGAGTCGCGCCTTAAGTGGATTAGGGAGATGCTTGATACCCTAGCTATGTCATTTAGAAAAAACATAGACAGAGACCTAGTTTGTGCTTTAACACACACAATCTTAACTTGAGGTTATCACAAAAATTTGAAGGCATTTTAAGATATGGCTTTGTTTATAAAGAGTAAACAGATCTTATTGTGTGCTTTTGATATTACAATGTTATCCATCTCTTTATGATTTTATTAGGGAGAGCATTTGGGATCAAAACTGTGGATCTGAAACAGCCAATACGCTTCTTCTTTTTTTCCTGTTTTTTTTTTTTCTTTCTTTTTTTTGGAGGGTGGGTGCCCGTCCGATCTGCACACTAATAGATTTGATATGGGTGCGAAGTTAGAAATCCATTAGACATTAACATTTGCTAAGTTTATAGTAAAAAAAAATCGGTATGCTCATATTGTTCACTAATGTTGATATTAATTGCTTAGTTCAAGTACCTACTATATAAATTTTCGGATATTATTATATTAGATATAGATTTGTTAATATTAGATGAAGTTGATGAGTTTCTTTACTACAATTTGATGAGAGACGAGTTTCTCTTTAGTATATTTACTAGTATTTGATGGATGAAAAGGAAATGTTAGTAAAGATTATACGTATTTGACTTAATATTAGAATTCGCGGTAATGATAACGGGATCTTAAGTCATTTTTACTAATTCTGGCTTATATATTTTAGATATTAATTATAGAAGAAATCCATTGAATCACGCACATCCAACCCTTCGGATGTTGGATCAGATGCGGACGTCAAAATTGAAATCTTTCACGCATTGGATTGAATACGAATGAGGCAAAAATGGGACCAATCACAACCATGCTCACTCCTAGTTTTTATTAAACTCTTTCTAATAATTTTCGTTTTTATCTTTGTTTTCTTTTGATTATATCGTTTTTGCTTTCTTTTGATAGGTCAATTTGGATTACACAAATGTGTTGGGCTGCCTATAAGTAATTTACTATTGAAATTGAAAGGGGGAGGGTACCAAGTACACCACCAGCTTTTTCGTTCGGACTTATAAGACAGACCTAATACTATCAACAAGTAGACCTTTAGAAAAGATCCTTGTATATGATTGTACATACGGATTATCTTTCTTGTACAATCAATAGTTTAGATCAAAGATCCGTGAACCTAATTGTCTACAATAACTCTTGGACGATCTCAAAAATCAATAACCAAGATTAACCTAGTATGTGCTGGAACAGTGCACGAACCGAATTCCAACAAGAACAAGTCTTGTGATCTATATTTCAAGATAAGATTCACAAGAACAAGTCTTGTAGGTTATATACAACTTTAATTAAAAACTGTCTAGGTTGATTATCAAATCACTTGATTTTACTTTAATTATATCAAACACAAATATAATGCGGAAGTAAAAAGTAAAGAAATACACAGTTTTGTAGTAGGGTAAAAGCTAATTCTGGAGAAAAGAGTAAAAGTGGGTAGGTCGATGAGAAACGAGTCTAGACCCTAAACAAATGTACTGCACATGAGTACTTTAGATTCGAGATATCAATCTGAACAATTACGGCATAAACCAAGAAATGGCCGTTCCAGTCTTGCTTCGGTCACAAAATGAAGGAGAAGGGTTGATCTTAAGGAGGGAAGCAGAGAAGGTGTTGAGATCAGAGAAACATGCTCCGTAAGGTGTAGTTGTGTATGACTTATCTCAAAAAATTGAACTTGCTTGTAAAAGATAGAAGTTGCGAGTTCTCTTTGTTCTCTGTAAATTTTTGTGTTAGTTGTTCATTGAATAGATTGAAAATCTATTTATATCAAGTCATAGTCGAACACCTTGATCTCATAGGAAGTGGAAGTAGTTGAGTAGTGAATAGGTGGAGATCGTGTCAAATTGTGAGAATCATGTCCCTATTGTGAAGGGAAGACTGGTCGGGTTTACATCCACTACTCCTCTACTTTTGTCAACTGTCTTCCTTTCCTGACACTATCTCATAATGGGCGTGTTGCATGCCGCATGATGTAAACCTCCAGATCAATACCCTGATGACCATCCCCCAGTTTGTGACATGTTTGATGTCTCGAGTATTTTGGTAGAAAATAATACCTAATCGTGACTTGCATAGTCATACTACTTTCATGGTAAAATCTATATGATATGAAGCAAGTTACACCACAACTAATGAAAAGTGGAGCAAGTCCCGTATGGTAGTTACTGAATGGCCCACCACTATGACATGTGATAAGTGGTCATGAATATATTATTATTCCAGAAACTAATCATATATCAAGGGTTTTGTTTGTAAAACCTAAATATTTAGACCAATCATGTGCAAGCTAGGCAGCAGGTGGCTATAAGTGACAAGTCAAATCGTATGAATGGGACTTTCCGTGAATTAGTACTCAAAAATATCATATGGTGCTTTTGGTTAAATAAATAATTAAATAGTTAAAGATCAGTATTCGTAAGCAACTCAAAATATTCGATGCATGTAATGCATCGTAGTATAGAGCCTGCTTGAATTAGTCACGGATCTTAAGGTTAAAAAGGTGACGCAACCTCCCTTCTTTGAGCAACTGTCGGGAGCCGTACAATCAAGTTGGGGATGAGGTGATCGGTCCATCTAGGAGAGGGATGACCGGCAATACTCATGGCACCTCGTTGGTTGGCTCAAATCAAATCCAAGTCGGTCAAATCAGCTAGCCAAGTTGGATGGTTGAGATGATTTGCGGAAGCTTTTTATTATCATTTAACCTAATCAAGACCCTTATGTGCAGCGCGACTAGCCTACTTTGGGCGACCATTCGGAGCAAAGCAGGTAGGCTAGGAGCGACCTGATTGGCTGAAAAAGTAAAGGGCCCGCAGGTAGCTATCATGGAGCTTGCTCGGTCATGCCTGGAGAGGGCCTAGCTTGTTAAATTGACCGGCCAAGTCGTGTGGTCGTGATCATTTCGTGACTGACTTGGATGGACTAGATTTAATTTCTTATATACAAGAAGCAGCTCGACTAGCCTACTTTGGCCAACTATTTGGAGCGGAGCAGGTAGGCTAGGAGCGATGTGATTGGTCTAGGCAATAAATGGGTGGCCGGTCATCATAACGGCACCTTATTTGCCGAGCTAGTAAGAATTAGGGTTAGCTAATTGAGTCGTCCAAGTTGTGTGGTCGTTATCTATTAACGACTGACTTGGGCAACCAAGATCTATTTTCCTAAGAAATTAAACGCGTCGACCAGCCTACTTACATCTTTAATTTAAAGTGGAGCTTGTAGCGTAGAAGCGATATGATTGGTCGACAAGGAAGAGGAGCGCTCGGGGGATAACACGGAGCAAGGTTGGTCGGCTATGGAGGGCGTGAGCTAGGGAAAACCAGTCGGCCGAGTGGCGCGGTCGTGCCCTATCGTGACTGACCTAATCAGTCAAGGTTTCCCCTTTTATTTTATTCTTTTCACTTCTGTTAGGATTTTACTCCTACTGGCTCTTTGATGAGCCAATTTCCTAGATTGCCTAGGTTTAGTCTCGACCAATAGGGATCAAGATATCGTGCTTGCACCGTTTTGGGGCAAAAAATCTAATTTTTGTAAATCGACACAAAATTAGGTTAAAAATTGAATTTTGTATATTGACACAAAATTAATCAATTTTGGTGAATTTTGCACGTTGATGCAAAATTACTAATTTTTACATTTGCGAGTAGCGCATCTCTGGTCTCACTGGCACAGCTTGCACGCTTCTGATTAGGTACCTTCATGCATATCTTAATTCTGACACTTCGGAAATTCATGTTACTCAGCTAAGAGTGATTCATTAATCGTCATGTCATGTCAGCACTAAGAGTTCAACAAGGAACACAGCATAGAATATATACTCAGCAGGCTCTGCATTAGTGAATAATTCAAATAGGAGCTCAATAAAATTTACAGAATACTTGGGATTTCTGCAATATGCACCAATATTATTCTAATAAATTTTGTATATAGAGAAACTAAATTAATCAGTACATATGTAAGCAGAGAGGCATAGGCACTCATCAGCTTTAAATGGCTCTACTTCTTTACAGAATGAAGGCACATAAATATGGTTTTGGCCCTGAACTAAAAACCACCATCAACAAGGTTAATGACGAAAATTGCACCTTAAGAAAAACCCCAGGACCTCGTCTAGCTTTGAACACCAAACTATATTAAGCCTCTATCGACACTAGCCTACTATTAGACTTCGGATTAGATGTAGTTGAGACAAATTAACCCTCCAAACGATTCAGCTGCAGTCGTGCTCCTTATGTCTCTTGAACCTCGCGAGGCTCTACACAATTGATTCTCTAAGATGACGTCCTTTACAACCTAAAAGTTGTTTAAACCTAAGTGAAGACTATTAAACAAAAAATTGATCGGTTGAACCCGCCAAGCGTTGGTATGTCAAGGTTGGTTGTCATATTTTAGTATCAAAACTCAAAATTCGCTTGATTAGATCACTAGAGTCAACTTCGTTAGGCTAGACTACGAAATCTAGAAATGTTAAGACATACAAGTATTACTCTGAAGGTGTGAAAGTTTTGAAGATGTATCAACATCACCGAAGACATCATCCTTCTACTTGAGGTTAGTAATACAAGACTTGACTTGTTTCCGTTTCTATGTCTTTACTTTCAATGTTCAGATTGAAAACATAACATGTTATATACATGAAACTCTAGTATTAGAGAATTGATCATCTTATGATGACCAAAGTGTCAAGGAAGAATATACAAGTTGTTTTACAACTTAGGTATATTGAATTACAAAGTATAATGCTTATCTTTTGTACTCCGTAATTAGGACATAAACATAATCTTCTTAAAATTTTTACTCCAATCGTTTAATGAACTTAGGATCGATTTCATGCCTAAAAAACTATGTTTGATTACATGAGTTTAAGGAAGTGGACTTACAAAATTGTTTCATAGTTGAATGAAATCAATAGGATTGGTGGTCCGATTTTCATTGAAGATCTAAGGAAGGACCGGTCCCTACTTATGTTGGGAACCATGGTGGAACCGATCCTTACGTATGTTAGGAGTCAAGGTGGTACCGATCCTTACCTATGTTGGGAGTAAAGGTAGTACCAATCCTAAACTATATGGAAATCAAGGTAGAACCGATACCTACCTACATTGGGAGTCATGGTCGAACCGATCCCCATATGCAAAACCAATTTCTATAGACACGTTCAATTCAGGGTTTGTGTGATATTGGAAATTGGGTTTGCAAAATAGGAAAGTTTAATATGTCGACATAGTAAGTAGTTTAAACATGTACATAAATCTTATATTTTATTGTTCAAAGATATTCCTTGATACTCAAGGTGAGATCCCAAACTGAAGTGTTTGAAAATCTTTTATTAAGATTTAAAATATATATGTTTGGTTTTTCCAACAAACAATACATCTCTTGTGTGCTGGCTAATATTAAGTTGTATCCAAGAGATATTTTGGTTATACATTTAGATATTGCTTGGAATTAGATAAAACCGAATCTAGGTGCATTGCATATTTTAAGAATATTTTCGGTTATGGAAATTCCTTGATGTCCGAACTACCTTGGTATAGAAATGGTGAAGTTTGTTCTTCTTACAAACTTATCCTCAGGACGACACTTCTCTTTGTAGTCACTGCTGTATCCGACTAATAATATTACTTGTAATACTATCTTAGAGAAAAGAGTAACCTAATTAAAATCTCTTGTATCTGCTAGTTTAAAGACTTCTTTGGGATAAAAAAACGGCTACTAGTACCGTTGGTGGGAAACTAAAATTGCAATGTTATTTTAGTTTTCAATTATTGATTTGATTGACTAACAGTTGTTAACTCTTGATTGCACCTAGTTTGATTATTCCTAAGAGCATTCTTTTCTGACATAAGGTCACTCAAAATAGATCAAGAGATTAGCGGTAGTTCAAATTTGTCTTTAAATATGACGTTGACTTGTGAACATCCATTGGTAACATACTTTGTTCTGCGTATGATCGATCATAAGTTGAGTTTGGTTTTGCAGGTGCAGAAAAAGACATTTAAGATATGAAGACAAGAAGATTTCTTATTGGTTTCGTATCTTTGTGATTCGCTTGGTGCAAAAACTTGATCAGCTGGGATCCGACTATATCTCATTTATCTTTGATAGGCGATTGATTGAATAGTCAGAGTAGATCAGCAAGCTATCATTTGGTGGTATTCTTCAGTATCTGAATCTGATAGCTTGTAAATCTAGATATGATTATCTAGGTAATAGACCTTAATTGATCTAAACTGGACAAAGGAGTTTATTAATTTAAACATCAGAGCCTTTGCCGTACTCAACATAATCTCTGATTAACTTCTTGAGATTGATAGAGCGGTTACCAAACAGATTAGTCATTTACTATTTGGAAGACGATCCAAAGGAGTTGAGTGCTTGAAGTCTTCACAATGGTTAAAATAACTCAGGATAGTGGATTCGCGTGCGTTGTCCAGATTGGTCGTAGGGGTAGATTAGTTGGTAGTATTCTTTATATAGGGGTAGATTACTTGGTCTCAAAACTGGACTAGGTCCCGAGGTTTTTCTGCATTTGCGGTTTGCTCCTTAACAAAATCTTGTTGTGTGCTTTTACTCTACTTTTCGCATTTATAATTGTTTAAGTTATAACTAAAGTAACTGCACTTGTACGTTAATCAATACTTGGGTTGATCCCTATAGTTTAAGGTTTGGTTTCGGGCTTGTACTATATACCAAGTGTATACCTTGTGGTTTGCTATCTTCTTGACAGTCTCTATCTATATTATATCACACAAGGTATAGTACTTATAGTTTGATATCGACAGGATTGTGGTGTACTTGGTACCCTCGTCATTTCAAATTATATCAGATCAGGAAAACACGAAAAGATCTAATAATATGTGTTTGGTGCGATCCAACCTATAAGATATGAGTCGAAGTAAGATCAAGGCAAAGAAAAGAAAAGACTCAATTAACGTAATACAAGAGGTTGTTAAATTACTCTCTGAATCCAAGGTTAATTACAAACAATGATAATGGTTTTTCCTCATTTGAATCAAGTTCTGAATGTTCTTCCGATATTTTCTTGAACGAGTACAATGAATCTCCTGATGAGTTAAAACTAAGTTATGTTGGCATGTCTGATGACTCAAAGAGATACCCTTCTAGGAATGATGCAAGTCGTGTGGATATGTTATCCTCTAAGCTGAAACAGGCATGTGAGCAATTGCTTACTTCCAACTATCACCTAAGTATGTCTCTTAAAAAGGAAAAGAAATTCCAAGGTGCTTTACAATCAAAGACTATTGAATGTGAAAGGCTTCGTCAAGATCTTGAAAGGTTGTGGGAGAATGATTCTCAACAAACACAGAGTCTTGAAGACAAAGTAAGTGCTAGTATTTCTCAAGAAGAAATCTTAGAGAAAGATGGAGATGCTGCTCTCTAAAAGATCAAAAGGTTAGAAGAGAAACTGTCTTTAGATCTGACGTTGACTTATGATCATCCATTGTTAACAGACTCCGTTATGTGCATGGTCGATCATAAGTTGGAATCAAGTTTGGTTGTGCAGGTACAAAAGAAGACATTGAAGATTTGAAGACAAGAATATTTTTTATTGGTTTCGTATCTTTATGATTTACTTCGTGCACAAACTTGATCGGATAGGATCCGACTATATCTCGTTTATCTTTGATAGGCGATTGATTGAATAGTCATAGTATATATGAAAGCTATCATTTAGTGGTATTCTTCAGTATCCGAATATGATAGCTTGTAATTCTAGATCTGATTATTTCGGTAATCTAAACCTTGATTGACCTAAACCGAACAAAGGAGTTTATTGATTTAAACATAAGATCCTTTGTCGTACTCAACATAATATCTAGTTAACTTTTTGAGATTCATAGAGCGATTACCAAACAGATTAGTTCATTACTATTTGGAAGACAATCCAAAAGAGTTGAGTGCTTGAAGTCTTCACAGCGGCTGAAGCAACTTAAGATAGTGGATTCTATTTTAAGATTTCCATGCATTGGCTAGATTAGTTGAACGCGCATGGATACTGAGGAAACTAGGTAACTAAGGGTAGATTATTTGGTCTCAACTCTACGAAGTTGGTAGTGTTCTTTGTATAACGGATTAATTCTGAGAGTATTCAAAACTTGACTAGGTCCCGGGGGGTTTCTGCATTTACGGATTCCTCGTTAACAAAATTTCTGGTGTCTGTGTTATTTCTTTTCCGCATTATATTTTTATATAATTGAAATATCACAGGTTGTGCGTAAGTTCAATCAATTGTGAATCCTTGGATATACTTTTCTTAAGATTGAGTCTGACTGTCTAGTTGATTCTCTTGAAAGTATATTGGAGTTAGTCCATACAGATTGCTAAGCGAAATATTGGGTGTGGTTGTTAGACCCCCGATTTTTCAATTGGTATCAGAGCAGGCAAACACGTTTAAGACCTCATAAGTCTGTGTTTGTATCAATCTGACTCTATGGACAGAAGTGTTATCTCTATAAATGTACCGCCAGTCTTTGATGGCTCGAATTACTTATGGTGGAAAATTGTTATGTGTGCCTTTCTTCAAGCACGTGATTTTCAATCATGGGTTTATGTTGTTAATGGTTATGATCCTCCAATGTTTATAGTAGACGGTGTTTCTATTGTAAAGGATATTGGTAGATATGAACCTAACGAGATACTCGCTGCAAAGTAAAATTCAGATGGTTTAAATGCTATCTTACATGCCATTACCCCAGATCTTCAGCACCATGTGACTACGTGCACTCGGCCTAAAGATGCGTGGGATATCTTAGAAACTGTATTCGAAGGGAATACCTCTGAAAAAGAAGCTAGGCTTCAAAACCGAAATTCTGATTGGGAAAACCTTCGTATGGCTGATGAAGATTCATTTGATGAGTTTAATCACAAAGTGTCTGAAATTGTTAATGCATCTTTTGCATTGGGTAAGACTATTCCTGAAAAGGACATTGTGATGAAAATTCTCAGATCGTTTCCGGCCAAATACGATTCTAAGAAACATGCCATCGTTGAAGGAAATAACCTTAATACTTTATCTAGAAATACTCTAGTTGGAAAGTTGAAGATCTTTGATCATGAGCATACATCCAAATTTGGAAAGGATATTGCTTTCAAAGCACAAAAGAACACTAAATTACTTGATGAAGGTAAAAGTGTTGGCATCCCTGAAGATGATCCTTCTGAGACTGATTCATCAGATGAAGATCTTGACAAGTCAGTCTCTTTGATCACAAGACAATTTATAGATCTTCTTTTGAAGAAAAGTAAACGGTTCGTCAGAGATAAACCTAATTCATCAGTTAAACCTCATAATCGTGTTCCTCCTAAAAACAGGGATACTGACGATACTGATGACGAGGATATGCCACAGTGCTTCAAGTGTAAAGGTTTTGGTCATTTCGCAAATGAGTGTTCGAATCGTAGAAAATACACTGGAAACAAAGGTCTTGCTGCAACTCTTGATGAAATGTCTGATCACTATGATTCTGATGAAGATGAAAAATCAAGTGTTGCACTCCTCTATGAAAATATTGATTTTGATAATTGTAGCAATACGTACATCAACCTCGATATTCTTCCGGGAGAAAATTCAACCACTCTAAAGGATGAAATGGATTTCTCTTTGTCTTCTGGAAATTCTATTTCTAATTTTACAGGTTTTACTGTTTGTCTAGCAGCTTGCACAGCTATGGCGTCTGAACCATCCTCTTTATTGACATGCTCTTATTGTACTCTCAAGGGTCATGTACCCTCCAACTGTTTCAAGTACAAACATAAGATAAGATATGTCAATAAACTTCAACGAAGAGCAAATTGGTTAGCAAACAAGATCAAACTTGTTTAGAAGTCGTCTGAGGTATGTAAAATTATCTCTTCTCCGAAGAAGTTAATTTCCAAAGATAAGAGTAGACCTCTATAGAAAAGAGTACGGTCTAAACAGTCTGTTAAACAGGGTTTTAAGTATTCTGTTCAAGAAGGTTATGGTGGACAGATTATAGTTCACCCCAGCACAACTTAATTGTGTTGGATGTGTATCTTGTCTCATATGCCTGATTCAAAAAGAGACAAGGGTTTGCACACTTTAGGCTTTAGGAAAATAGAAAAAAAAATTGTTTTTTTTTTCTTTTCGTTTTCGCCGGATTGGAATTCTTCCATCTTTTCATATCTAATTGATATTGAAAGGGCTTTCTCTGTTTGATCAATAAAAGAGGGTTAAAATCGATAATTCTGCCTTTTTTAAGGTTGTGAGTTGTGCGTACGTGAATTCCTTTTGAGTATAAAGGTTCTGTAACCCTGCATTCCTTTTTCCTTCTCTGAAAACCTTTTTTATCACAAGATTTCTTGTTGAGCCTGATTTGTGAATTCCTCTCACAATCTTATACTAGTATGGAGAATCCAAGCATTATGTCTTCTGATGGAAAAGATGTTAATATGATTGTTAAGACATTAATCATGGAGGAAAAATAAATATCTCTTGTACCTTCAACTTTGAAAAGAAAAAGGAGGAATGTGAGGAAACCAAAAGATGTTCCTTCTAATCTACAGAAGTTTTCTGGGTTCTTGAAGAGTTGAAGGAAACAAGAAAGGAGATTCAGCAAATAAAGGCTATTGTCTTGAGGACTCTCGGAATTCAGAAGGCCCTGGTTCGGCATCAGTCTAGAAGGTTTGTTGGGATTGACTCCTTTCTTCATGAACGTTATGTTCCTATGGCTGTTGACGACAAGGAGTTCGGGGACGATAAAGAATTTTTTAGAGGCCTTAATGTCTAGGAAACTTTGTATGAGAATTTATTCTTGTGTTTTAAGAATGATAACTAGGGTTTGGAATAGCCATTATTGTGAGTACACATAGCTATTGCCAACGATTTTCATCTTGCAATGTTCTTAGATTTATTTATTTAAATTCAAAAGTTTATTTGGAAGATGATTTTGCAGTATTAATCTTTATTTGTTTTATATATTGCAAAAAATTTATGAGATATGTGTGTTTGCGTCTGTGAACTATGATTGTCCTATATATGTCAAAAGTTAAGCCTATTATGTCATTATGCAAATATTGATGAAGATAGGATGAACTTTTGATTGCAAAGATTACGTCTATTATATGTCTTTATGCAAATATTGATCAAAAATAGAACGAATCTTTGTATATTCCGCAGTATTGGTCTTTCCCTGATCCACTTCTATGTGAAAGTACTGTGTGGCTCCGTAAGTTCTCTTATGTTGAGCATTTCCGATTAAATTAATCATGGGTTCTCTTGTGGAAACATGAATTTGTTAATGTCCAAAAAAATCCTTCTTTTCTTGTGAAAGTAAGGTCGCTCTTGTTGTTCTTTCGGGAATGACATTATATGGGGGAGAGTTATTAATTGAACTTGTGCTTAATTGCCAAATCTTTGTGGGGAGTGCGGCTGTGAAATATTGTAGGAGTTTTCTTGTATCTTTATGAACTCCTTGATGAATGTATTTAGTTTCGACTATATGATTGCATCTAAACAAAGTTTATATGTTTTCTTTTAGTCATGAAGTATCTCTATGAGAATTTCATTATGATCCCACTAGTTTTTGTACCTTTGCCAATTTATATTGACAAAAAGGGAGAGAATTAATGTGTAGTTCACACTAAAAATACATATGGTTTACGGATCATTATGTAAGGGGGAGTGGTTTTCATGTGAGATGAAGTATTGACTAAGGGGGAGTGATACATATCACCATAGTATTGTTGTCAAAGTTGTGATACAATTGGACTTTGATGCTGTGTAATGATACTATGACACTGTATAACAATGATTGAGAGCTACTGTTTTCTCATTGTTATAGCTACGGATCTTCAACAACTATGATGCTGAGTTGAACATGTTCATAATCACTGGAGTACTTGGAAGTGACGAAGATTTCGATTAATGTTGAAGAACCAAGGAAATCAAGCATTTGGATGAGAAGCTACAAAGTTTATTTATTTTGTAATCCATATGTATTGATAGTTTTGTCACTAAAATTGACAAAGGGGGAGATTGTTAGAGCACTACTCGGTCTAACTCGCAAGCGTTGCTATCTCAAGCTTGTTGTCAAGTTTAGTTGCCAAAACTATAAGTCTTTATTTCTAGTCTACTTATAGCTAAGTCTCGGATTAGGATAGAAAATGTAGTTGAGCATTAGACTTCACGGCGTTCATCGATTGAAGACGAAGAACTACTAAGGGGATCTTGTGGAACTTCATCAACCAAAGGTATGTGAAGACTTGAACTCATCTATCACTCAAAAGTTTATCTACTCTATCTCCTATTTGAGATAAAAGTCGTATAGCTATATAGACTTCGATTATACACATTTGATATTTCGAGCTGAGTTTAACTCGCTTACATATTTCTAGAAATATGTGTTTGTAAGCTTTCGCTTTAACCAAGTTCATCTTATATTCTTGACGAAAGTCAAAAGATGATCATGTGAAAATCGCCTTGTAACATCTTACAAGATTTGTGTGAGACAGTCATTTGATGTAGACTCGGAATGTTTCGTATTGATCATTCGATCACTTGAAAATTGCTTTGAAGCTAATAGCTTGTGTGAGACAGCTATTGTCGTCTTCTGAGAATGTTTCAATGATTGAAATGGGAGTTTAGAACACTTAGTGCGTGCACTTAGCTATTGTCAACATTCAATAAGTGCACGCACTGGAACACTTATTGTTTCAATGTTTCAAATCGAAAACTAATAATACTGCAATTATCTAGTTTCCCATCAACGGTACTCGTAGAGATTCTTGATCCCACAGAAGTTTTTAAACGAGCGGTTGTAAGAGATTTCGCCTAATTAGGGTACTTTCCTCTCCGAATAGACGGCTCCACCAGTAACAACACAACTAGGTGGTTTTGCTGGCATTTAGGATAGTTTACATGAAATGTAAACTTGGGTATTTATAGACCAAGGAAGTTTGGACACCAAGGAATTTCAAAAACTGAAATATTCTTAAGATATGCAATATATTTCCAAATCAGTTTTCATAATTCCTAGAAATGCTCTGTCCAAAAATAACTGAAATCCTACTAAAAAATCTCCAATTAGTAAATGCACATTACCAAATTTTTTATTCTCCAGAGATATGCATTTTAATTGCTGGTAATTAAAAGCATATAAAAATTAACAACCTTAATTAAAAGATTCTCAACTTATTTCGGTCTGGGATCTCCTTTAGCTAGTAAGCAATATCGTTGAACAATAAAAGATAAGAGTTACTGAACATGTTCAAAGTATGTTGACATCTTAATTCTTTGTAAATCCTCTTTCATATTTACAATCTTGGAACCGATTATACCACACTTCCAAACAAGTTTAGAACTGGTTTATCTGATTTCCAAGAACTATGTGATTGATCAAATCAACACACTAATCATGGGTTTACGGTTCTACCAAACACAAGGATCGGTTCTACCTTAATATGGTTACTGGGACAGATTACATCAGTTACCAAATTGGTCACATCAATTACCAGGACCGGTTACCATATTCTCATGGTATTACTTGTGATCAGTCACACCAGTTACCAGGATCGGTTACACCAATTACCAGGACCAGTTACACCAATTACAAGGATCAAATACTACTCTTTTGTGATCGGTCACACCAATTACTAGGATCGGTTACACCAATTACTAGGATCGGTCACACCAATTACAATTATCGATCATACCATCTTAGGTGATTACTTAGGATCGGTTACACTAATAAAAGTCATACCAATACATAAGTCAGGCATTGTGACTAGTTTTACCAAGATACATAACAAGTTACGATCGGTTCTACTAACTCACACATATTGGTAATCCAAAGATATGCAATGAATAACAATACCAATATGCCTAGCGATTTCCCTTTCAATTCATAAAACAAGTTCATGAATGTACTTCCTTTAAACGAATGTAAACATTGTTTCCTATGACGAAATCTTCACCCATACCCATACACATAATCATAATAGCATTCATACGATTATGTCGATGTCTTATATATGAAGTTCAAAAGATAAGCGTTATACTTCGTATTCTAATTCCTTAACACTATGTCTACTAGAGTATAATCATTCACAGCTTCGAAGTTATGTTTTCAATATAGCACGACTTGAAAGATACGTTGGGAATGAAACAGTTCAAGTAAAAATATTACTAACCTCAAGAGGAAGGATGATGTTGTCGATGTAGCTTGTTACTTCTTCACATTCTTCAAGTCTTCAAGTAATACTTGTATGTCTCATTATCCTAATCTTTCTAGCCTAACCTATACGAAGTTGTCTGTAGTACATAATCAAGTGACTCTTGGATTGAGTTTTGATTCACTAAAATATGACAACCAAACTTGACATACCAATGCTTGGTGGGTTCAACCGAGCTATGCTGTAACAGATTGCAAACCTTGATTTGAAGACTATATATGGGAGAACTCTAGCAACTGGGAAACCTAATCCCCACACCTCATGTGTGATACTAGTTGCGACTAGAGTCGATCTCCTTTAACCTTAGGTTTTTCACGAAACCCTGTAGGTTAACGACTTGAAGACTTCATTGGGATTGTGAAGCCAGACCCAACTATTTCTCTGTAGTTGTGTGTTATGATCTTGCTGTTTTCTATCGTATTGAGTATTATCTTCTCTAAGATTTGCTCGAGATTTATTCTCCGATAGGAAAGATAAAAAGTAGTCATAAACATCTTCGTCCCATCGTTTGTGATTCCACAATATCTTGTTTCGCTACCATAGGATTAAGATTATTGTGAGGTGATTGATATTTCTAAGTTGTTCTTCGGGAATATAAGTCTGGTATATCAATTGGTTCATGTTCACCTTGATTTATCAAAAGACGGAACAAAAACTTCTAGGTATTTCTATGGGAGACAGATTTATCTATTCAATAGACATTTCTGTGTGAGACAGATTGGTTTATCAAGTCTTCGACTTTGGTTCATAGCAACTCTTAGTTGTGGGTGAGATCAGCTAAGGGAATAAAGTGCGTAGAGTCCTGTTGGGATTCAGAGGCATAAGGAACGCGACTGTACCTTGATCAGTGTGAGATTGGTTAGGGCTCATCTACATTCCAGTCCGAAGTTAACTTGGAGTAGGCTAGTGTCTGTAGCAGCTTAATACAGTGTGGTGTTCAAATCTGGACTAGGTCCCGGGGTTTTTCTGCATTTGCGGTTTCCTCGTTAACAAAATTTCTGGTGTCTGTGTTATTTCTTTTCCGCATTATATTTTTATATAATTGAAATATCACAGGTTGTGCGTAAGTTCAATCAATTGTGAATCCGACCTTTGGGTTGTTGATTAAATTGATTGACACTTGAATATTGGTTTTTGATACCGTCCAAGTTATTTCTTATATTCAATCGGGCTCGCAAATTCCTATTTGTTTGATTGCAGATTGATTTGAGAAATAGAGATATAACTCTTGGATATACTTTTCTTAAGATTGAGTCTGACTGTCTAGTTGATTCTCTTGAAAGTATATTGGAGTTAGTTCATACAGATTGCTAAGCGAAATATTGGGTGTGGTTGTTAGACCCCCGCTTTTTCACCTTTTATAAGGATCCTATCGTGAATCCTACGGCTTTACCAAATATTCAATATCATACTAACATAATATGTGCGCCCCAATTCTCGTGCTTCCCTCACGGTATACATAGCAGGGAATTCCTTGGTGAGGATGCACTTACAACACACTCAAGTTGTGTTGAGGTGAACAATATCTTTCTCACCACAAGTGTCTTTTGGATTATCATGAAAGAGATCTCTTTTAGAACCTTTCACATCCAAATCCATCTTTCCAAAGAACTTTTTAAGTTCCAACATCATGGATACTACCTTCTTCATAGTCATGGAATTTTATGGGAGATCATTCCTTTTCACACTCAAAACATCATTGACTTTCTTTGGTATCCACTTCTGAGTGCGTTTAGGAACAACCGGAACCTTTTTCCCATTACTCTCTTCTAGAATTCTCGGAAGAGAATTGTATTGACTATTCTTTTGCAAGTTAGTCTTTCTCCAATTGGGGGCATCGGATCTTGTCTTTGTCTTTACGAAGTTATCCTTTTGATAACCATTACGATTGTGAAAAGGATTCGTATGACGTTTATAGGCAAATCTAGGTTTATCACAGCACTGATACTTTTGCCTAAAGGTTGGATAGTTACAACCTGTAATGTTAAGGGAATTAACCTTAACATAAGATCTTGGTTTCACAACTTCTTGTGATGCCCAAACAAGAACATCATGAAGTTTCTCATTCCTTATACGAAAATGACATCTCCTTTCCAGGTGACCTTTGTTTCCGCAATAATGACAAATATAAAGAACGTTCTTACCCGGATTCATGTGTGCTGTCTTTGGAGGTTGATATACTTTGCTCTTTCGAACCTTAACTGCCGGTGAAGGAATTTCACTTTTTTCATCAGTGGAAACCTTTTGTTGAGAAGAATCACTAGCCTTAACAAATTTTACCTCTTTGCTAGTACTTGGAGCATTTATTCTTTTATAGCCCAATCCTCGTGTATCACGATGATTTTTACTTGCTCCTAGCATAGTGGTTAATTTGCTTGAACTAGTATTGAAAATTTTCAAGTCATCTTCTAACATCTTGATTTTATCAAGAGCAGCAGCTAAATCAGCCTCAAGGCGTTTTTCTAGAGCGAGATAAGCACTTTCTCTGTCATCAAAACTTGTTTGCTGGGAATTAATCCTTGCTTCTGTTTCTACAAGTTTCTCTTCCAACAAGAAGTATTTTTGATAAACATTATCACATTCAAGTGACTTTCTACTCAGATTTTCCTCAGAATCTTTGAGGATCGATTCGCAAGAGCGATTCAAAACATAAAGACCTTCGTAAATCCTTTTCAATTTCTTGTTTTCTCGATAGAGATGGGTTATAAAAGGAGTGACATAAGAAGTCGTCAACTTTTCCACTGGTTTCAACAACTTAACATACTCTGAGATTTCCTCATCAACATCTCTTTCAATATCTGAGTCACATTCATCAGAGAGTTCATCCAACTGTTTTTCTAGGCGTGTTTCCTAGTTATCAACAGTTTCTACATTACAAGGATGTTTAGATTTTAACCTAGATGCGACATTTTCCTCAAGAGAATTTAAGCTTTGAAAGACATCTGGTAATTTTTTAACTGGTACGTTATTAGAGATAGACTCGTCCATAATATCCAGATTGCTACAAACACAGACTTATGAGGTCCTTAACGTGTTTGCTTGCTCTGATACCAGTTGAAAAAGCGGGGGTCTAACAACCGCACCCAATATTTTGTTTCGGCAATCTGTATGGACTAACTCTAATATATTTCCAAGAGAATCAACTAGACAGACAGACTCAATCAATGAAAATACATCCAAGAGTTATATCTCTGTTTCTCAATGTAATCAGCAAATCAAACAGATAGAAATCCGCGAGCCTGATTATTATGAGAAATAACTTGAACGGTACCAAAGACCAATGTTCAAGTGTCAATCAATTTATATCCACAACCAAAGGTTGGATTATCTAATTGATTGAACTACGCACAACCTGTGATATTTCAATTATATAGAAAATATAATGCGGAAAAGAAATAACACAGACACCGGAAATTTTGTTAACGAGGAAACCGCAAATGCAGAAAAACCCCGGGACCTAGTACAGATTTGAACACCACACTGTATTAAGCCGCTACAGACTCTAGCCTACTACAAGTTAACTTCGGACTGGAATGTAGTTGAGCCTAACCAATCTCACACTGATTAAGGTACGGTCGCGTTCCTTACGCCTCTTAATCCTAACAGGACTCTATGCACTTGATTCTCTTAGTTGATCTCACCCACAACTAAGAGTTTCTACGACCCAAAATCGAAGACTTGATAAACAAATCTGTCTCACACAGAAAAGTATATTGAATAGATAAATTTGTCTCCCACAGAAATACCTACGAGTTTTTGTTCATTCTTTTGATAAATCAAGGTGAACAGGAACCAATTGATACACCGGACTTATATTCCCGAAGAACAGCTTGGTAATATCAATCACCTCACAATAATCTTAATCGTATGGTAGCGAAACAAGATATTGTGGAATCACAAACGATAAGACGAAGATGCTTGTGACTACTTTTTATCTTACCTATCGGAGATTGGATCTCGAGCAAATCTTAGAGAAGATAGTACTCAATACGATAAAACAAAGTAAGATCAGAACACGCAACTACAGAGAAAATAGTTGGGTATGGATTCAGAATCCAAATGAAGTCTTTAAGTCGTTAACCTATAATGGTTTTAGAAAAACCTAGGTTAAAGGAGAATCGACTCTAGTCGCAACTAGTATCACACAGGAGGTGTGGGGATTAGGTTTCCCAGTTGCTAGAGTTCTTCCTAATATAGTCTTCAAATCAGGATTTGCAATCAATGTTACCTTGGTAACAAAGCATTCAATATTCACCGTTAGATGAAAACCTGATTAGATTCAAGCTAATATCTGTCAACTGTTAGATAGAACTTAGCTTGTTACACACAAATGAAAAGTGACTTCATTTAGATATGGGTAACCGTACTTAAACGTGTACACCTTGTTAGCTCAACAATAGTTAACCGAAGTTAGCCATATGAACACTTTCATATCAACCTTGTTCATCTCAATCACAACTAGTTCAAATGAAACTAGTTCTAGAGTTGTTCAATTGTTTATATTCTCATAGAAGTATACAAGACACAATTAAAGCAAAAACGATTTTGATTTACTCGAATCAATTCATGAACATTATAGCCACGGTTTGCAAAAGATTGCATTCCTTATTTTATAAATGTATTAGTTCATGAACAAGCCGATTTTTGAACTTAACCCACTCAAGTATGCAAACGGGTACGCATACTTAAGTAGCCGAACTTGGTCTGGTGATAGACGCATTTATGTGTCTATTTTCATCTCTTTTGTGTGTAGTGTTAGTACCCATTTTTGTACTAATTTTTGTATTTTATTCCTTTGTAGGTGTTTTTGGAAAAATAGGCTTTTGCGGCGAAAATTGGCTCGAAAAGTGGTTTTTGCGCTCATGGGAGAAAATTACTAAGGGGCACCCAGATTACTAAGGGGTATCCACTTGCTATTCGCACCCCTGGTCCGGATAAGGGGAGGTCATCCCCTTCGTTTGAACTTAAATTTTGGCGGGAAAAAATTCTTCACGCTGCGTAACTTTCTGGCAGCGATTTGGGTTGGATTTTTTCACGGATATGGATCATTATGGGCTTGTTATGATTAAACAGGGAATGTGACGTGTTTTGGGAGTTAAAAAGAGGGATCAAATCCTCTTATTTTTGGTGTTTTTGTGAAACAGGGAAGAATATCTTTCATCTCGGCAAAACAGGGAATTTTTCTGTTATATTTGGAAGTTACGCGTAGTTAAGGGAAGTTATGTCTTATGGGATTCTTTTGAGAAGATTAGGGAAGGTTGGAAACATCTAAAACGCGTAGGCAGAGAGAAAAAAAAGAAGAAAAAAAACGAAACTTGAGGTGAAAGAAAAGAAAGAATAATCGAAGATTAACTCGAGAGATTTTAGGTCTGGTGGCTATATATAGGTTGATTCGAGTCATAAAAGGTAGGACGTACACTGGAGAGATTTTTGGGGGAAGTTTAGAAGAGAACGGAGAGCTGAAATCACAAGTTGAAGTTTTATTTCTGCTGCTGCAATACCAAGAACACGAAGAACATAAGACGCACATGCAACAGTCGCAGGGGCAGACTTATTTTCAGTGACAACGAGTTTCTATCGTTTCTGTCTGCAGTCACCGAAGCCTTTCAGCAATGATTCAGTCTTCTGTTTTAGACTTTCAGCGACTACAGTATACTCTTTTCTCCCTTTTAATCAATTTTTGAGCCATAAACATGTATTTTGAGAACATGATTAATATGAGGAGCTAAACCCCATTGCTGAGGCGATAGAGGAAGCTATTTTTCCAACAAAAAGTGGTATATTCTATTTTATTTATTTTATTGCAATTATTTTATGATTATTTGCCTTGATTGAAAATTGTTTGAGTGATTTTTGTTGAGCAATTGTTATTTCTTTTGATAGAGCATTCTTGGACCTAGGTTTTTGATGTTTTATGCTTCGGATTTACACTTGTTATTTTGAAAATCTACATGTTGCAATAGTTTAGAATCAAATTGAACGAGAAAATTGCATGAATATAAATACTAGATTAAATCACTTTGAACTTGGAAAATAGTGGAATCTCAGCCTCAGTATTCTTTTAATATTGATATCAACTTTGTCAGTGTTTGCTATAATTTTTAGTGATTTTTCTATTTAGTTTTGAATTTAAGTCTAAAGTTATCCTTCACAAGTTCGAGAATCGAATCCCTCTTTTTACTGCAACTAAAATTCACATCATCTAGGTTCACCAGTATGCGAACGGGTACGCATATTGTCATACAGCCAAACTCAGTTGAATTCCCGGACTTGAACTGTTTCACCAGTACGCATACGGGTATGCATACTAAATTCCCGGACTTCAACTATCAAACCAGTACACATACGGGTATGCATACTATGGTTCCCGGACTTGGAATATCTTGCAACAGTTAGCATACAAGTACGCATACTGTGCTATATCTAATCAATGGTTAATTGTTCTAAACTCCCATTTCAATCATTGAAACATTCTTAGAAGACGGGAATAGATGTCTCACACAAACTAATAGCTTCAAAGCAATTTTCAATTGATCAAAAGATCAATACGAAACATTCTGAGTCTACATCAAATGACTGTCTCACACAAATTATGTAAGATGTTACAAGGCGATTTTCACATGATCATCTTTTGACTGTCATCAAGAATATAAGATGAATTTGGTTAAAGCGAAAGCTTACCAACACATATTTCGAGAAATATGTAAGCGAGATAAACTCAGCTCGAAATATCAAATGTGTATAATATAAAGTCTATATAGCTATACGACTTTTGTCTCAATAGGAGATAGAATAGAAATAGACTTATGAGTGATAGATGAGTTCAAGTATCCACGTACCTTTTGTTGATGAAGTTCCACAAGCTCCCCTTAGTAGTTCTTCGTCTTTAATCGATGAACGCCGTGAAGTTTAAAGCTCAACTACACATTCTATCCTAATCCGAGACATAGCTATAAGTAGACTAGAAATCAAGCCTTATAGTTTTGGCAACTAAACTTGACAAACAAGTTTGAGATAGCAATGCTTGCGAGTTCGACCGAGCAGTGCTCTAACAGAGATTATTTAAATTTTTATATTCCATGAAGATTTCAATTTTTGTGAAGGAGAGTTTTTTGTTGGTCAGAATTATGAAGCTTTAAATAAGGAGTAGAGTCAATGGGAGTTTGCTGGGTTGTTATCGGTCAGGCACAATCCCTCCTGAGGTATTATTTCTTTATTGGGCTATCTTTCACAAATTTATACTACTAGGGTAATATTTTAGCAAATGGGGTGGCAGATACTTCTCGTTTTTTCTGCAACGGAGAGGGAAAAAAATTTGCAACATTTATTCATTCATTGTTCATGGGTAAGACAATTGTGGAACTACTTTATTGACACCTACAAGGTGTGATAGGTTATGCCATACACAGTTGATGTTTTGATTGGTGTTTAGAGGAATATGCATCTCGGAGATAATAGAAAGGAGCTCTGACCTCTTATGAGCTTTGCAATTATTTGGGAAGTTTAGAAAGAATGTAATGGGAGAGTTCATGGTCGCTAAGCAAGGTCAATGGAGGAGCTAAAGACGGTTATCAAGCAGACAATATGGTGTACTTATGGTCTTCTAACCCGGAAATGTTCAGTTGTTATTCCATTGCGCAAGTGAATTTTAATTAGGATAACATTGTTACAGTGTAATAGTTCATTGCATCTTCTCTTTTCATAGGCTTTCTATGTAAATATTATACGTACCTTTTTTCTCTTTAATATATTCTTTTATGGGGTAGGATCCGTTGATATGGTTATATTGACATAATTTTGACATTTTAGCGCCATTTTTCTACCAATCCCAACCGGCAATGAATTTAAAGCTAATTTTTTGATGACATGTTCTTCTTATAAGTATCTACACTCCCACCAAAAATGAGAGCATTCGAATCCATTCTTTCCCTCCTATTAACAGGACTCTTCTTAATAGAGTGCCTACCTTAAGAAATCGTTCTCTCACATTTGGGTGGGCCTCGCCTTCTTTAGATCAGCAGGGTGGTTTTGGGTACCGCTTATGTGACTAGGCGGCATTTTTGTTGTTGGTGGTGTTGGTTTTTTGGACGGTTTGTCAATCCTTTTTGTGTTTATTGGTTGCCTTTACACATTGAGGTTTTTGTTTTACCCGCTCTATCAATCCTGGTCTCGTGGTTGCATAGCATTTACTTTGTAGTGCTGGGCTGAATATCATGGAAAACTGATTCTGAATTCCATACGTATCTAAGCCACATGGTACAGGATTCTAAGACAAGGTCGAAGAATATTAGTAGACCAGAATTTAGAATTTGGTCTCGTCAATTTGCTAGGAGCTAGAGTATATCTTATCAGATAGAATAATTTTCTGTATATAAATAATCTCACAATTTCATCTTAGCAAAAAGTAAAACCCTTTTGGATTCCATTGATCAAACCTTCTTTTTGCGATCACATCTATCTATCTTTTATCCCACCTTAGTCCCAATTAGTGACCCATACAATACTATAAAGATCACATTAATGCAGCTCCTTTTTCCCTTTTTCTTTTGGTTATTTTACACGAAATGCATACAAAATGCCAACTAAACGTTCAGACTAAATAATGCACATTTCATTTTTTATTAGAACAGTTCTAGGCCTACCGGGAAAATTTCCAAGGAAGATCCCGTGAACTTTTTTTAGGCAAGTGGCTTAATCTCACCCGAAAATAATAAAAGAGTGCACGAGACAGATAACAAATACACATCTGAAGTTAAAATGATCCATTTTGGAATCTGTATCATATACTAGTCAGTCATACAAAGCCTCATTTATGCTATTTCAGTTTTTGAAAAAGAGATACTATCACTTTTTTATTTTAGCCCAACTCTTTTTCAGAAATGGAGGGAGTATTTGTCACCATGCACTTATAAGCATTTCATCCTGATTACTCACTATCATCAGTTACTAGATTAGAATCAACAGCAATCTTTCACAAAATACATGCTTTCCTGTTCTTGTAATCACATTAAAAACACTAGCTAACTAAGTAGCTAACAGTCTCAAAGAAAGAAAGAACTATATAAATATAGAGACTAAGAGACTGATAAATTAACCCATCTACCTACTTCGCACATTAAAGATGTCTGCAACTCCACTAGAAGAAAATGCAAAAGAGAAAATCTCTACTCAAGATCAAGAAAAGGCAACACCTTCATCATCTCCATATGTCACTCTAAGATGGCCAACGAATCTCAAAAGAACCATCCTTACAGAGCTACAAAAACAAAGAGGTATATGTATTCCTTTAGTGGCCATGAATTTAACATGGTTTCTGAAAATAGCTGTAACGACGGCGTTTTTAGGCCGGCTCGGTGAACTCCAACTAGCTGGTGGAGTTCTCGGCTTAACATTCGCTAATGTTACTGGATTCTCTGTTTTGAATGGATTATGTGGAGCCATGGAACCTATTTGTGGTCAAGCTTTTGGAGCTAAAAAGTATAAACTTCTTCACAAGACTCTTCTCATGACTACCTTTCTTCTCTTACTCGCAACACTTCCTATTTCTTTTTTATGGATTCATGTTGATAAGATCTTAATTCACTTTGGCCAACAAAGAGATATATCAATTGTAGCTAAAGATTATCTTATGTTTCTTCTACCTGACTTGTTTATTACTTCATTTCTTTGTCCCCTTAGAACCTACTTGAATTCTCAAGGTATAACAATTCCTAACATGGTAACATCTGCTCTAGCCTTAGCTCCTCATGTTCCTCTCAACATCTTCTTATCGAGATCGAAGGGTCTTCAAGGAGTTGCAATGGCTGTTTGGTTAACCGATCTTTTCATCGTAATTTTTCTAGCAATATATGTGTTCCTGACAGAAAAAAGAAATGGAGAGAGATGGAAAGAAGGAGGTTGGTTGGATCAGAGAATCCATGATTGGGTTAGATTGGTAAAGCTCTCTGGATCATGTTGTCTAACAACTTGTCTTGAATGGTGGTGCCTTGAGATCTTAGTCCTACTAACTGGACGACTACCTGATGCTAAACGATCCGTTTCAGTGTTAGCAGTAGTGTTAAATTTCGATTACCTACTATACGCGGTCATGTTATCACTAGCCACTTGTGCATCGACGCGTGTGTCTAATGAACTCGGAGCAAACCAGGCTCAAATTGCTTATGAATCAGCTTATGTTTCTTTGGGTGTCAGTGTTTTTTCTGGTTTCATTGGTGGTTCTGTAATGGTAGCTGCCAGAGGAATTTGGGGTCCTATATTTACCCCTAATAAAGGAGTTGTAGCAGGTGTGAAGAGAATTATGCCACTAATGGCTGTGGTGGAGCTTGTTAATTTTCCAGTGGCAGTTATGGGAGGTATCGTGCGAGGAACTGCTAAGCCATGGTTAAGTATGTATGCGAATCTCGGAGGGTTTTACTTGATGACTTGGCCTCTAGGTGTGATCTTGGCTTTCAAAGCTGGGATGAATTTAAGTGGTCTACTGTTGGGATTTTTAGTTGGGATGATTTCTTGTTTGTTGCTGTTGCTAGTTTTTGTTGCGAGGATTGACTGGGTTAAGGAAGCTGATAAAGCACATAAACTTACTTCTGTCATCGAAGAAGAGGTTTCTACTGCAGATAGGAGTTAGGACTCTCGTAAAATATGCATATTGTCTGTAATCCGTGAGTGTGAGAAATCACTAATTTTTATTTGACGAACGAAATTCTGTTTCATATGAAGCCAAAACAATAACAGCACAGTGTGAAGACAAATGATTTCCCCTCTTTCTGTTTCACATCATTGTTAATAGATCCTGACAAACCTAAAACTTGGCTGTTCTTAAGTCGACTGAACGATCATGAAACTGAAATCCGAAATCCTGACAACACGTATTGTAACAGAAAGGAATTTTGTTTTGGGAAGTAGGATTTGCATGACTGCTAAACTTTGAAATTCTATAAGAAAATCACGTGACGTGAATATAACTTCTAACATACAACATTGAACTCTGAATAGATGCTCTCAACCTATAGAGACAAATCCATCAACACTTGGGGCGCAATCAAAAACATTCTTCTTACTCTTCATACACTAACCTATACTCCATATGGTGATTGCAAATGATAAACAAGAAGAAGAAATACAAGAAATCACAAAGAAACAGAAAAGATATCATACAACCTCAAACTGAAGCGGCTTTCGCTAACCTCAACAGGACTGAAGCAAAACTGGACCCACTGAAGAACTGAGCATGTCACCCAGCGCCGTTTGAACTTCACCTGACCCATGTTCACAACTTATCAAGCTTGAAAATAGTGGGAAGAAATTAGTCAAATTCTTCTTGAACAAGTCTTCTCTGAATCCACATATAGCTTGGAGAGTAGCAACAACAAGAGGTGCCCTTGCCGCTAACTCTCTTCTTTTTGCTGAACCAAGTGGGATTGACCAGCGGGGTTTTTTATCATCTGAAGTGGACAACCCAGATTGCTGATGTGGCTGTGCTGTGTCAAGGTAAACTTGCAATACTTCTCTACAGAGATCAATAAGGTAGGTCTCAACTTCAATGTCCTCTTCACTGTCGGGCCGATCTCTTGCAACGTTTTGTAACAATGTGAGACATATTTGGTAGGACTCATTTTCTAGACGTAGTAAAGGAGGATCCTGCATTTGAGTCATGGGACCCAGTTCTTGTAATTTTGATCGAAGATCACTGTCGATGTTTATCTTGTGAGCATGAGATGCGACGGAGTGTAAAGCTTCATACAGAATAACTGTGTTCTGTGCTGAAAGTTGAGTCCTATACATGTTGTAGATCTCCATCATGGCCTGCAAGATAGTAGAATAAGGTCAAACTAAACATACATGCATAAAACCAGAGCTAATGAGTAGTTCAATTTTGCGCTACAAGAGAAATCAAAGCTCCTCGGAAGCTAAATAAAGCTACACACCCAACTGTAAGTATCGGTGAGGGTGAACTAGAAATTATTTAGTCACTTTTTCGATAACTAGTCAACAGGGGGATCTAATGAGAGTGACCTGGTTGAGATCTAACTATTCTTAAGACGACTCTTTACTTGTGTATATAACATCCAAAGTATTCTTCAGAGCACTAAGTATTTTCAATTTCAGATATTTTTAATCATTTGTCGAACTCTTTAACTCAGTGCCACTTAAAATCGACGAACAAGAAAAAATTAACCACCTACACTCCAACTTTACAGTTAGGAGAAAAAAGTAGATGCCTCTCTAGTAAAGTAGAGAACATGAACTTAAGAGTATAGCCATAGATAAACGAAAAATATAAAACTGCACTACCTGAATTAACAGAAGCTGAACAGCAGCACGACACTTGGCATCATTAACTGATTGATAAATCCTGCGAGATCTCATATTCTCTAGATCATCATCAGCTGCAGTAGAATCAGCTGTTTCACCATTCGCTAAAGTGGTTGAAGAATCCTTGCTGATTCTAGCCACATTGTCTCCATCTAGGAGGACATAAGAGAAATCAGGAAGCGTGGCATTTGCCGCTTCTTTTAAAGATGATACCACATCTAACCACTTATCTTCAGAAAATAGATCTCCTGAATTGCTCATCAGACGAACAAATGCAGCAATTCCAATGCCGGCAAGGCTCTGATGTGGACGCTTGACAAAACTTATTAATAGCTGCAGCACTTTACTTAACAACGGATTAACGGTACCATAAAATTTGACGAAGAGATCGATAACTAGTTGCAGGGACAGTGTGCACGTCTCGTAAAGCCATGCATCTTGATCTAGCTCACTTGTATCAATTTCAAGTCCATCCCCTGGTAAGGGTCCACCAGAAGGATCAATGGCGTGCCGTACATAATCAAAAATGGGAAAAAGAACTGAATCAAAAACTCTTTCCCACAAAGGCAACGTGAAATGATGCCCATGGTTGCGCAAAGTATCAAACAGCACTTGCAGAGCGCTTTTCCGGACCTCGGGTCTTGTGTCAAAGCTAAGTTCCGACAACCCTGCCAAAAAGAAACAAAGAAAACTCAATTACCATGTTTCCAATGATATGCTTCCATATGCAAAGAGAATGTATGAATGTCCCAAATGTACAACTCTAACTGTTAGGCCACAAAATTGACCGGGATCCCCAATATCGAGCACAGCGGAAAAATCGATTTTATCGAGGACAATACACCAAAAGAAGGACCAGATTGAAGGTGGTCAAGATACAGTCTAACGCTGTGTTCTCTATTTTTTTTCTTTTTCTGATGAGCATATATATGTCTGTAACTGTCAGAAACGGAGTAAACTACAAAATACTATGACAGGAATCCAAGACAAATTTTCGATACATCATAACCCAGCCAATATCTGCACGTTATATGCCTAACAACCACAACAGCAAACACTTGTTCAAATGCATGTATCTTACCAGCCAACAAGGGAAACCAAAAATATACGTGATCAGGGAACTCTGCACTATGTTGTTTTCCGTCTTTCCCAGGAGATGCTGCAGTGATCTTTCCAAAACCCTCCTTGTCCTTATTCCTAGAGGAACCAAGATCTCCTTCCGCGAGTTTTGCCGCGCAGAAGCGTAGGAATGAAATTGCATTGAGGCTAATCTCTTTATCGAATCTACTATTAGTGAAAGCAATTAAACAGTTCACGCAGTCTGTAAATGTGGTTGTTTCTGTTTCAGTTATATACGGGAAGTAGTCACGAACAATCTTCTCAATGATCTCAAAAGCGAGTAATACAATGTTTTTGTGGTTGTCAGATGCTGCAGTGGTGAACACCTGAAATTTCGGAGTGAACAAGGTCACAAACACTCATTAATTTTCCTTTAACGTTGAAAGGGTTGTGAGCAACAAACACTAAAAAAATATATATATAATCATGAAGTAGTAAAAAAAGTTTTCTTTTATGGTACGCAAACTCTTACCAAGGAAAGAACAACAATGATACACACATAAACAAAACAAAAAAAGGGAGCTGAATCAATACCATGAACATGCTTTTCCATCCGGATTTGACATTGTTGACACGAGACAAAACCATTTGAGAGACACATCTGATGATTAATTCTCTGATTTCAACAGCACTGCTCTTACGCATGACAACAACAAACGGCTTCATGAACTCATTTTGGAAGTTATAATTAGCCAATTCTTCTCTGTCTAAGAACTTCATAGCAAGTTGACGCAATGAATCCATTGCAAAAATAGCAATTGAGAGGTTCTCTGAGCAGCCAATGGTTACAAAAAAATCTGATAGTACAAGCCAGATGCTTGACCACACAAGTCTGATGCGATTCATGTTGTAGTGGCTGCAAGAGAAGAAAGGATAGAAAAAATTTCACATTACGTAAAGCTGGCAGCAGTATAATCTAGATGCATTTGAATGATGTATGTCAGACAGGAAACAGAACAAAAAAGGGGATGCTTCTTACGCAATTTCAACAATTTTGGTAAGGCTGAAAACTCGTGGATCAGACGTAGACCGCAATTCATCCATGGACACCTTACAGAGAGCTTTGACAAAATCAATTATTCCCTCACTGTTTAGCCTCTGGCTCCGAGCAAATATGCGATTCATTTCGGAGCTTTCTACTTGTTCCAACATGTTTAAGTTAGAAACTAAATTACTCATCTGTTCAGATGTAACTGATCCAGAAGAGTGGCCACCAACACCAGCACTATCGTATGATCCCCTTCTTGCAGCTGCAGCTGCATGCTGAATCTTTCCAGGCCCTTTCTTTTTCAAAACTGGAAGCATTGTGGACTTGGACTGCTTTGATTTTTCTTGATCATTTTGAGGAACTGCAAAGAAAGTTGCGTCCGGAGGAGCACCCTCTCCTAAGAGATGCAAATGTTCAAATCGGGATACACAAGTCAAAATATGCTCCCAGGCTTCTTGTAAGTAATTTCCATCTTCCTCTGCGATGGTAACAATTGCCTGTGGATTGCAACAATAGTGAGCTCACATCTATTGCAGTGAAAGCACTTCATAGTCATTGAAAGACTATACAATTCAAATATTTATCTATTTGCATGACTGGCAGAACTGAACTCAAAAAGAGAAAATCAGAAACAGTGTAACTCGATAAAGCTTGACAAGCATAATGTTAGCCTAAAAAGTAGTTAATGAACATGACATAAAGTTCCTTGACTTCGCTGTAGGAGACCAAGCACATACCTTGATTGCATCTATATTTTTCTGCTTGATATCTGCAGGTGAGTGGAGACATGTGAATTTTGCAAGTGATGTAATGAAAACATCTCTATGAGTCTTCATGGACATCACAGCAGTAACATGTATTGCATAGCGGAAACCTTCAAGACACTTAGCTATCACTATTTCATCATCACTTTGATCAAGCGGAACACTAAAGGCAGCCAACATAGGAGCCCAGCAGACCTCGATCATGAATCTCAAAATCACCACATCAGTTGCTGCATAATAAATTGACCTACAGATTGCCAAAGGAATCCAATCAAGAACATACTTTAAACAAGTTGCAAAGTTCTGCTGATAAGATTGCAGAACGGAGACTGGCTTGGAAGAAGTGACGAAAGAAAAAAGTTTGTCGAACAACTTAAGAAAAAGATGTTCTACCAGCATTTATCAATTGAAAATCAGTTTTTCCTGCGCTCATATTTGACCTATTCATTTATCCATAATTCAGTAAACTTACTCAGATTTACGAGCCTTTTCTTTGAATTGCTCTTGCATATGCCTGATAAGATCATCACTAGTCTCCAAATGTTCTTGGCCTCGCTTACGGATAACAATATTCAAAATACCATCCAAGCCTAATATGCTGTTCGAGTTCACAGACTGCCTCTGCTGAGGAGCCAAATCATCTTCTTTCATCTTAATCTCGTTTCTCGAAATGCGATCATATAAGGATCTCAAGTACTCCTCAGGTACATCCTTCCCATCGTCTATGCCGCGGTTATTCCTTATAAAATCATCAGCTGACATCTGCATCATAAATCACAGATAAAGTGCTCATATTCATATGTTCTCTAAACCAATTAATTTGTGGAGAAAAAATACCTTTTTCTTAACCATGGGATTATGTGCGTCAGTGTTGAGCAATATCACCGAGTATGCAAGAACATATGCAGTATCTGCACTGGTAAAAGCATTCGGATTACATTTCCAGAAGCGCTCAGCAAATTTTTCCATGATACGATCGATTTTTTGTGCTTCACCAGGCAACCTAAATCCTTGTAGAAAGACCCTGATTGCCTCGTCAAAATCCATTCCTTGAAATTCAAAGGAATCAACGTATGCATGCATCACTTTTAGAGGTATGTCTTCTCTCTCTCCTATGTAATCACCAATCAAAGTCTTGTTCAAACCGGATGCACTTTTGAGGAAAGCAGCTATCTCCTCTGGGGACTCGCCTACTTTCTTAGCATTGATAAGGAAGTCAATACCCTTTTTAGGTTTTCGATTAAAAAGAGAAATACCTTCCTGCCAGAGACTTACATTAGGTCAAACAGAAACATAACCAGAAGCACAAAACTGCACAAGAATAGAACCAAAGATATTGTATGTGGAAAGAGTGTATGAATACCAACCTGAAGCTCTAGTTTGTATGCCCGACGCTGCTCAATAGATGAAACATCAGAGACCTCACTGGAGGTTTCAAACTGAGAATCTGATCCTTCAGCAAGCTCACTACCATTACCATTTGCCAGAGAATGAATTCCAGATTCAGGACCGTTCTCTGGTGTCTCTAACTTCTTGGAAAAATGAGCATCAGGGATTCGCAATTGTTTATTCATCCAATCACCCATTGATCTCAAAATTGCCACTAAGCACTTCATCGCCTCAAGCTTCATGGTGGCTTCCTGTGGTGGCAATAAGCTAGTGGAAGAACCAGCAGGTACACCTTGAGCCGTTTTCAGAAGTCCATTAACCATCCTATAAGGGACAGCGAGATGAGGAAACATGCTAGTCAGTATAACAGTATGACAATAATGGTCAAAGTTCCTGGGGGGTTAAAGCTAAAGTGGCAATGAAAAAAATGGTAAGAAAAAGGAAACAATACCTCTCGAATATATTTGATGAATGAACATCACAATCGTAGTTAATAAATATATCCACTAAGATCTGTGAATCAACACAAAGCTTCTCCAGAAACTTCAGCACAATCATCTTCTGTGGAAAGTTAGGCTGAGCAACATTTTCCAAAACTCTAAGAACAATCATAGGAAAAAATACACCAATTTCTGCTTTTAGTCCAGCTCTAAATCTCGAGACCAAACTAATGAAAATGGAGCAAGAAAGCTGGAAAACAATCATTAGAGTGGACGCGCTGTTCTTCAGCAATGATAGACATAAATACTGCTTAATAGCTCCTAGGAACCTGTCCACAACAACCAAAATTCATCAGAACTTGTATCATAATCCAAGTATCCAACTGACTCGTCTAAAAAGTTCATAATCGAAGTCACTCGCTTGATTGATAATTTCAAAGGTAAACCTTCAAACTGGAACAGCCTGTGAAGGACAAACATACATATACATATATATTCACACACAATAAGACTGGACATAAGTTCCTCAAGTGACTTAAGGTCCAATGATCATAGAGTTCAGAAAATAAAATAAAATGTATCTCCAGAATACAGTTTCAGGATATCTTTGATGTGGTGTTACGTTAGTTTTTTTTTTTTTTTTTTTTTTTTTTTTTTTTGACAAATAGAAACCTATATTGGACAGGAACTGGCAATAAAATGTACAATTTTACAGACTTATTACATGATTGTTTCGTATGCTATCTTGTCTCTTGGATTTATTCTTGAAGTAAAATAATGCTAGAGTTAAGATTTGATAGATCAATGGCTGAAGAATATCATAAGGTGTCTGCACACACTTCGAAATTTAATAAGTTAACAGACTTTATATGTAATTGATGGAAGGGCGACAACTATGTATGAAAAGGATGAATTCTTCGAGCAGAGGCGTTGCACCCTTCTAGATACCAGTATAATGTTGTATTTTTTTTTCCATTCTTAAGAAAACCTTCTAAATTCAGGGTGACAACTAGAACAATGGTGTTATGAAAGAAACAGTACAGCCTCGTTTGAAAAACATGGTTGTAACAGTCGTATTATATCCATAATTGCAAAGCTAGAGATAAGTTCTTAGTATTCAACAAGATAACAAAATCTCTTCTTCATGAAAACTGTTGTGAATAAGGGCATGTTGCTATTGTTTGTTTTATATTACCATTCAATCTTCTTCATATTGGAGAACTATAATGATTGATGAAACACGAACTCTAGTCAATAATTCATAACGTATTCAATAAATACATTGACTTTTGACTCAGTAGACAACAATGCTCCTAACAGGACCTCATCATTTGTTTGATGACTGGGGCCTTTCAGGATTTAACCTTGTTAAGCTAGTTAGTACTCTGGATGGAACCTTAAGAAATGGGAAAAATAGCAGGATTCAGAGACTTTTTACATGTCAGATTCAAACTATGGCTTTTAGTTAATCAAATCATAACAGCTTATTACAGTAGAAATTGCTATCTATAGCGGGACTAAGATTTAGCTATATACTTATAACATGACTGAACAAAATACACAGAAAGAGAAGTAAGAAGTAGTAAAACTTGTCACTATCAATCCACCAATAAGGTTTGCCAGCATACCTGAAACAAGACTAAGTTAGGAATCTCTACTTCCATGTGCAACTGTATATGACATTAATGTTTTGTGTTTTTATTTATCATTACACAGATGAATATAAGTTCATAGTCATTATAAAAAGAAAAGTAAACCATAAGCAATACATTTTGCAGTGATAGAGAAATTCTACTCATTTATCTTTTCTCATGTAATCATTATCTATTTTCTACTGAGTTGTATCTTGAAGTATTGGGAGTATTAATACGCGTGTCCGTGTAAATATGTATTGACACGGCTGAATTTGTTTTTTAGGCGTGTCCTTGTAACACAGGATTTAACAACCTTCTGAGAGATTTAACTCTTAAGCTAGTTAGTACTCTGGATGGAACCTTAAGAAAGGAGAAAAATAGCAGGATTCAGAGACTTTTCATTTACATGTCAGATTCAATCTATGGCTTTTAGTTAATCAAATGATAACAGCTTATTACAGTAGAAATTGCTATCTAAAGCAGGACTAAGATTTAGCTATATACTTATAACATGACTGTACAAAATACACAGAAAGAGAAGTAAGATGCAGTGGAACTTGTCACTATCAATCCACCTATAAGATTTACCAGCATACATGAAACAAGACTGTAAGTTAGGAATCTCTACTTCCATGTGCAACTTGTATATGACATTACTGTTTTGTGTTTTTATTTATCATCATATGCAGATGAATATAAGTTCATAGTCATTGTAAAAAGAAAAGTAAAACATAAGCACATACATGTTGCAGGGATAGAAAAATTCTACTCATTTATCTTTTCTCATGTAATCAGTATCTATTTTCTACTGTATGTCTTGTCATGTATGGGTGAACCTAAGAGTCTAAGACATTATGCTAGACATGGTTAGTGGAAACCTAAAGCTCAATCAACAAAGAAGCATCAAATGCAGCATTAACACAGAGAGTCTGGAAAAAGTAAGAAATACCTGTCACTAGTTCTAAAGATAGCTCCAGCATTCTCTAACAAAATCTTCAGCAATTCCAAAGCAACAATTTTGCCACGCATCAATTGTGGATCAGCCAAGGCCTCTTTAGGGGGTGTTTTCATGGATAGTTTACAAAGAGCTCTAAACACTAAAAACGCATCCCTTCTCAACTTATTACCAATCTGTATTTCCAAATCATCGTCTTTATCCACTTCTCCATCTGCTAACTCTCCTTTTCTCCCTTCCAAAGCAGTCTTATACATACTAATTTCCCAATACTTAGCATCCAACATATCTTTATCAGTTGAATCCAACAAATCCGCAGGATTCGTGGTCTCAACAGTCGTAGTTTCAAAAGCACCATCATGTCCACCTACTCCGGAATTCTTCCCAGGTGCTACCGGATTCAAGACAACATCAATATCTTGCATAATCTTAGTAATAAAACCTTGTACAAACTGAGTCATACTTCCATCCACATCAGATTTCTCAGACGGTGTCATCAACTCCGCCACAACAATCGGCTGAACTGGTACAGTAGAAGAATCAGCTTCCATTCTTCTAAACACAATAACTAACATCTGAATCAAAGACGCTTTTGCCGTAGTCTGATTCACAACATTTTTACTCCCCAAATAAATATCATAACAAGTTCTCACAATCAACAACAAACAATCACCATGGATCCGTAACGAAATCGAAGTAACAGCAGACAACAACGTTCTCAATACCATTAATTCAACAGCTTCATCACCTAAATCATGACATTTACATACAGCTTCCATCAACTTTGATAAAAGTATTGAATCTGGACCACCACTTGGATCAGCTTCACCACGAATATAACCATGAGCTATTAACTTCTGTATCGCATCTAATGCCGGATCAGCAATTTTCAAAAACCCCGATCCACAAGCAGTAATCAATGGACTAAGAATCGATTCAGATTCAGATAATGTAAATTCAATTGGTCCTCCATCATGTAATGGACCAGGTATATTAGCTGTATTCAGTTCAGATTCAGTAGGAGATTGAGGTGTTGATGGAGATTTAACCTCATTCGCTGCTGCCGATGATGATGATGATAATCGATCGATTACAGATTTACATTCGTGAGCAAGTTTAGAGTGTTTTCTCCATGAAGCATTTTTAATAATCTTTTCTAGTGCTGGAGTTAGTACCAGACTTAAACGGGAATCGGCTTCCGAAGAAGCCATTCCCTAACTGAGTTTTTCTTTTACAGATCTTTAAAAAAAAAAAATGAAAGAAAATGTAAAAGGAAAATTTGATGAAATCAAACTTAGTTTTTCTAGGGTTTTAGAGGGGAAGGGAATAAAGTTTGTTTAAGCTTACTTACCTGATTTGAGTAATTGAGTTCAGATCAATGATGTTTTCATGGCTGTGAATATATTTTTGATTTTTCTTCTTCTTCCAAGTAGAGAAATAGTGTACACAGAGAAACAAAAACAAAAAAGAGAAAGAAATAAAGAAAAGATTGTGTTTGTTCAGTGTGAAAAAATTTCAGACTAGATTTACATTTTCCAAAAATGACTAAAACACCCTTAATGGAATTTTTATGGGAATTAACGGAGTAAATGACGAAATGCGGAGGGACATCGCTAGGCGCTAGCTGTCGGGGGGAGCATCTCACTCGTGGGCATCGGTGTTTATTTTGGCCGGTCGGTATAAATTGTGGCACTAGCTTGTTTATTTTGGCCGGTCGGTATAAATTGTGACACTAGCTTTGTTTTGATCAGTTGGTAAAGAGTTTGGTGCTGGCGAGTTTACTGGTATTATCACCCAGCTACTGATACTACACTTGCATATATCAAGTAGGAACATCTATCAATTTTAATACTGTTTCCGGAAAGATATCCGTACTAGCAGCACAAAGTAACGGTAAGTTGCAACTTAAGATGGGTAACTGACATTTAATGATGGTCATAAATTTCGTACTAATTTGGCGTCATATTGATGCAAAGATTTTTGGTACACTAATGGAAAGAATTAGCTGTGGATTGACAGGTGATTAAGAAAGTGTAGTGGTAAGTAGGAGGGCTAATTTGGGGACCGTGGGTTAAGGTCTCGGTGGAAGAGAAGTGGTTGACTGCGTGATTTTTTGTGGATAATGTATTACTCTCCAGTCCCAGACTCCCAGCATCTCCGATCAATCTGATTGGATTATTAATAGTTTTCTAAGCAGAGTTTCCATCACAAGTGAAGTGATAAACCAATACTAGTGGACAGACAGACACGTATTTTGCACGTGCATTCCTCCATTTTCATTAAAAAGTGCAATTTGTTCTGTAATTTCTTGACAGATAACCCAGCCATTTCGAAAACAATGCATGCCCTGTGGTGGAAATGGGTAAGTAAACCTTATATATAGGTCCTATTATAGCGGTCTACCCACCCCAAAATGGGTTTCGTTAATAGAGGAAAGAAATGGGTTTGAGTTGAGGAGAGAAAAAAGTAGGGTGGAATTTCAATGTCAATCTTTTCATTTAATAGAATTAATTTAGTGATTTGTTTGTTTGTTTTTTATCACATAGCTGGGGTTAAAGGGTTCCCCCGAGTAATTTGTTCATGTTAATTATGTTTTTAATCTAAAATTATTTTCAACTGCTCGATCTTTACATTAAACTCCCATCTTTTATTCGCCTTGAAGACTCTACGATCAACAACCATTTGATAAACAAGAATGATACGGAAAAGTTGAGTTGAAAATCGGAATGTGGTAGAACCTATTCCTCCATGCCAAAAACCTCGAAAGTATAAACTCGAAGTCGACAATCCATCTCGTAAATTGAGTTTCCTAAGTTCTCAAAATTTGAGAGTCTTGTTCCTTCCGAAATAAAATTGGTAAAATTATAACATTAGATTTGTGTTTTACTTATCAAGGGCTTTAATCGTGATGTATTAATGTAATCTCTAATTGTCTAATATAGTTTCGTCTTTGTTATTTGAAACGGAAATTTCAGACAACTAAGTAAATATTTTTGATGATGTAAAAAAATCCTCAAATTTATTTCCACCCGATATATCTTCATTCAATTATACTCCACGTTTTATTCATCTTTTGTCTTGGTATTCCTTAGGGGGAAATCGGCAATCTTTGTTATTTTATTTTTTGTTAAGAGAAAAATGGGGCTTTTAGCGGCCCTTTTATTAGAATACCTCGTTCGAACTGAGGTTTGAGGAAATACAAGGAAGATGGAAACAAATTCCAACATTTAGTTACATTTTCATGCATTGGATATGGACAAAATATGTGTTGTGCAATTTATATTTTTAGGAACTGACTGGTATATCACATCTTCAAACTCTATAGTTAAGTCCAGGACTTTAGCACCAAAGATTTTATGTTCCAAGAGATATCTCTAGAGTACCTTAAAATGGCTTTTCTGTAATATTTGTTGCATCCTATTTTAAAATGATTTGGTTTAAGTTGAATCTTCTAGCCAAGGCAATTTCCAATTTGACAGTTTCAGCCTTTGTCAATAATGGAGAAGTTGTATCAAACGTTATTGTCCGACAACTCATAAACATGTTTAAATGGTCTTTGGCAATAGCACCACTAGCAACCAACGGGGATTATCCCAGTTGGCCAGGGGTTGAACTCCCAAGTTATACATTAGGGGTTCAATTTTTTCTGCTGATCGATAAATAAAAAAAAACACCACCGGTACCTTGATTTGGAAAAAAAGTCACATCTACATTGATTTTAATATGAGGATTTGTTGGAGGTTTTCATTGTTGAAACTGGAGACTGGAAACATTTGTATCATTATTGTTAATTTCTGCGTAAAGACACAGATCAAAATCTCGCATTGTCTTTTTTTAAAATCATCTCAAGTAGAAAACCTTGTATTTGAAAGGACTGTGCCATCTTTCATCTTCCAAAGGTTGCATGTTATGCATAATCCTAGCGGGGATTTGGTAATATCTTATTCATATCCATTGAACTAGAATTCTTTTGGGGGGTTTTCATCATCTTGTAAGAGAACCAAATGGGTGTTAATGGACATCGTTTTAGGTCAAGGGAATTTGAATAACAAATGAGATATTGATTCTTAACCTTGTTTACAAAAAATGCAACTAGATCCCAGTTGTTGGTAAATCTCTTGATATTTGAATTAACTGCGATTTCATTACCTATTACTTTCCAAGTAAAATAGTGAATCTTTGGAATAATATTCGAGTAAGACCAAAATAGTTTCCAAGAAAAATCATGAAATGCCAAAGACGACACGATAACATCTGATAGCATTTCGCAGAGAGATTTTGCAGAAAAAATTTCAAACATGGTTAAGGTCTAAGTGAAATAGTATTTTACATTATCTTCATAGCTAATATATATATATATAGCTCCAACTACCTCCATAATATTATTAGGAAATATATTCTCCAACAACTCAATATTCTTACTATTACTACCAAGGATAATAAAATCCTTCATGTACTCAATGTTTAGATATCCATCCTGCTAATAAGGTGTTTCAACTGATTTGGTAATTGTGGATCCTCTCATATCTTAACATAATTGCCATTAGATACTTGTCAAAACATTTTATTTTCCAGGGGTCTAATTGCGAGCAAACTATTTCAAATAGAAGAAACTCTTTTGTTTGCATATGCATTCCAGAATGACTGATCATTTATGTAATTTGTTGTCAAAAAATTTACTCGTCATTCTTTTATAGGAATCTCCAGTCCAGTTTACAAACAAGAGATGTATTTACCCATTCAATATTTCTAATACCTAATCCTCCATTATTTTTATTCATACACAACTTTTTTCAATTAATAACATGTGTTTTCCTTGTATTAGCTGGATGTCTCCACCAAAATTATCTTTGGATCCTATTAATTTGCTGAGTTATTCCTTTTCGCAACAAACATATAGAATGCGCGATTGGGGGATAGAGAAAAGGGACAAAACGGGATTTAAATATCAAATCAGGGTCACCCCTTATCTATGTATTTTAACTAATTCTTAATCTACCCCTCACTAATCAGGTTTAGTGTTTAATTATAATTAGAAAATTTATAAGATTATTTGATAAATGATTAGTGTGTATTATTATTTGGGTGAGGTGAGAGTAGAAGGAGGGGGGAAAATTGAGAGAAAAGTTTTTTTTTGGTGAAAATGGTGGATGATAGTGAAGAGAGAATTGTTGTTGAATCTTTAGCTCAACTACAACAAGGAGTATATCTTGAATCTTCGGCAAATGATAATGATTCACAATTGCAATTATTTGTGGAACCACAACACCCTTAGATCATGATTTTTATGAGCATGAAGTGTTTCGTGAAGAACCAACACAAGAAAGTAAACAAGTTCAACATACAATCACTCCCAATGCTCAGGTAATAAAAGGTGCCAATGTGTTGAAATTTGACTTATTTCTCTTTGATTTCGCCATTTTTACAGCTGAAAAAACTCTGTGCCAGCATGGACGTAGTATGAATACAACGCCGTCAGCTCCCATACCGGCATGGTATTCATACTACAACCATGCCGGCCAACAGTATCCCCCATTTTGAAACGCATGCCGGCATTGTATTCAACCAAAAAAAACATGCTGGTAAAAAAGTTAATTTTTACCTACCATAGAATATTCTACATAATATGCTACCGGCATGGTTAAATGGTAAAGATACCATGCCGGTACCTCAGAAAAAAAACATACAGGAATTAGTGAGTTCCAAAGTTAAATATCGGTATGGTTGATTGTTTATCGACCACGCCGGCACTGTGTACCGGCGTTGAATCTTAGGTAACGAGCATGCCGGCAGACACATTTCCGACGTTGATTTCCAGTGAAATTATTATGCCGGAAGTGGTTCAAATTTGGTCTTCAGTTTTGATCCAGTTCGAGCATGTCGGAACTGTGGTCGAGCATAGTATTTTTATTTTTATTTTTATTTTTATTTTTATTTTTATTTTGAACTAATTTAATTTTCCTCTCATTTGTTCCTTAGATTGTGACATATATTGATCCAAAAGATGCAAGACCATTTGGTCGGGATACGTCGGAATACTATAAAATTCCTCCGGTATGTTACCAAAGAATACTTTTCACCTAGTATTTTGAACTTTACTTAGGGATTGCTTATAATGAACCTTATAATCTCCCGTGGTTGTCCTTATGTAGGGAATAAGATCTAAACAGGAAGCAATCGATTGGGCTAAAAAGAAGGCTGATAAGAACATGCGTGTGCTAGTGAGGAATACCCAAGGTTCAGATTATCGGTTCAAGATGGTTTGTGAGAGAAGTGGGTCGTACAAGGAGAAGAATAGCCACAAGAGAAAGGGTTATGTATATCCAAAGAAGACTAATATGGTATACAAGACTCATACGAGGAAGGATAATTGCCCCTTTAAGCTTGTATTCAATTTAAGAGACAAGGACAATGGATGGGAATGTGCGGTGTGGTTTGGCCTCCATAACCACGAGGACCCGAAAAGTTTTGTTGGCCACTCATTAGTTGCGAAGCTAAAACCTCATGAAATGGAAGATGTGAAGAGATTGACCCAAGCATGTATTAAACCAAGACAAATTCTCAGAGGCTTCAAGAAAAAGGATAAGACGAACGTTTCTTCTCTGAGTACAATTTGTAGTGCACAAGCAACTATTAGAAGTGTGGAATGGGAAAGTAGGACGGTTATGCAAGAATTTGAGAAGATAGCCTGGGATCACAACTACACGCGTATCATTAAAAGAGGGTCGGACAAGAAGCCCCTTCAAATATTCATTTCGCATCCTTTGATTGCACAATTGGCTCATACATGCTTTGGTGTTCTTATGATGGATTGAACCTACAAGACAAACAAATACAATATGTTGTTGTTCAACATCGTGGGGCAAACATCGGACAAGGTATCATCCACATTGGCTTGGTGTTTGATGGAAAACGAGAAGGATTATAATTATAATTGGTCACTATGACAATTGAAATTACTCTTCCGGGAAAATCATCTTTCGATGGTCATCATAACCGATAACGATGACTCATTAATGAATGCAATATCCGACGTTTTCCCGGATGCACAAAATTTCCTATGTACATATCATATACGTCAAAATGTGATAAAAACTTGTCATGCTTTGTTTGAACCCACAAAGGGGGATATTAAGAAGAGAATGATTGCTCAACTTGAGGAAGAAGTTCAGACGAAGAAACTATCACCGGAAGAAGAAGAAAGAGGAAAGATCAAAGAGAAAGTGGACAATGAAGCCAATGAAAACCATAAAAAGTGGTTGGAATTTCAAAGAGATTGGGAGAAAGTTTATTGGTCTCTTACCGAGGATACGGACGAAAAGAATTTGGATAAGTTTATTGCCAATTAGAACAAAAGGTATCAAAGTGTCGTCTTGTATTTTCGGAAGCAATGGTTGGATAAGTATAAGGAAAATTTTATACGTGCATCGAAAACCGGTATAGACACTACGGGAATGAAGCATAGTGTAGCGGAGTCCGCTTATGGGAAATCTAAAGATCTCTTTTGAAAAAACGGGGGTCTAGCAATCACACCCAATATTTCACTTAGCAATCTGTATGGACTAACTCTAACATACTTTCAAGAGAATCAACTAGACAGTCAGACTCAATCTTAAGAAAATTATATCCAAGAGTTATATCTCTATTTCTCAATTCAATCTGTAATCAAACAAATAGGAATTTGCGAGCCCAATTGAATATAAGAAATAACTTGGACGGTATCAAAAACCAATATCCAAGTGTCAATCAATTTAATCAACAACTCAAAGGTCGGATTCACAATTGATTGAACTTACGCACAACCTGTGATATTTCAATTATATAAAAATATAATGCGGAAAAGAAATAACACAGACACAAGAAATTTTGTTAACGAGGAAACCGCAAATGCAGAAAACCCCGGGACCTAGTCCATATTTGAACACCACACTGTATTAAGCCGCTACAGACACTAGCCTACTAGAAGTTAACTTCGGACTGGAATGTAGTTGAGCCCTAACCAATCTCACACTGATCAAGGTACAGTCGCGTTCCTTACGCCTCTGAATCCCATCAGGACTCTACGCACTTGATTCCCTTAGCTGATCTCACCCACAACTAAGAGTTGCTACGACCCAAAGTCAAAGACTTGATAAGCCAATCTGTCTCACACAGAAAAGTCTATTGAATAGATAAATTTGTCTCCCACAGAAATACCTAAAAAAAATTCTTCCGTCTTTTGATAAATCAAGGTGAACAGGAACCAATTGATATACCGGACTTATATTCCCGAAGAACAGCCTAGAAATATTAATCACCTCACAACTATCTTAATCGTATGGTAACGAAACAAGATATTGTGGAATCACAAACGATGAGACAAAGATGTTTGTGACTACTTTTTATCTTGCCTATCGGAGAAAAAATCTCGAGTAAATCTTAGAGAAGATAGTACTCAATACGATTTAAAATAACAAGATCAGAACACGTAACTACAAAGAAAATAGTTGGGTCTGGATTCACAATCCCAATGAAGTCTTCAAGTCATTAACCTACAATGTTTCGTGAAAAACCTAAGGTTAAAGGAGAATCGACTGTAGTCGCAACTAGTATCACACATGAGGTGTGGGGATAAGGTTTCCCAGTTGTTAGAGTTCTCCTTTATATAGTCTTCAAATCAGGGTTTGCAATCAATGTTACCATGGTAACAAAGCATTCAATATTCACCGTTAGATGAAAACCTGATTAGACTCAAGCTAATATCTTTCAACCGTTAGATCGAACTTAGCTTGTTACACACAAATGAAAAGTGAATTCATTTAGATATGAGTAACCGTACCTAAACGTGTAAACCTTGTTGGCTCAATAATAGTTAACCGAAGTAAGCCATATGAACACTTTCATATCAACCATATTCATCTTTACCATAACTAGTTCAAATGACTCAAGTTGTTCAATTGTTTATATTCTCATAGAAGCATACAAGACACAATTGAAGCAAAATCGATTTTGATTCGCTCGAATCAATTCATGAACATTTTAGCCACGGTTTGCAAAAGATTGCATTCCTTATTATATAAATGTATTAGTTCATGAACAAACCGATTTTAGAACATAACCTACTCAAGTATGCAAATGGGTATGCATACCTAAGTGGTCGGACCAAGTTTGGTTCGCCAGTATGCGAACGGGTACGCATACCCTCCAAAACTCAGTTGAATTTCTGAAACTTGAAACTCACGCCAGTACGCATACCGGTATGCATACTAAGTTCCCGGACTTCCATAACCAACCAGTACGCGTACGGGTATGCATACCATGGTTCCCGGACTTGGACAACACATATGCAAGTACGCATACTGTGTTATATCCAATTATGGTTATTTGTTCTAAACTCTCATTTCAATCATTGAAACATTCTCGGAAGACGACAATAGCT
>JAJJMB010005286.1:569025-581840 GCA_023531105.1 Papaver atlanticum | reverse complement strand
GTCTTCAATCGATGAACGCCGTGAAGTCTAATGCTCAACTACACTTTTTATCCTAATCCGAGACTTAGCTATAAGTAAACTAGAAATCAAGACTTATAGTTTTGGCAACTAAACTTGACAACAAGCTTTAGATAGCAATGCTTGCGAGTTCGACCGAGCAGTGCTCTAAAGTCGTCGAGTCTAACCAAGGAGACGTGGTTCCGGTCACTGTGGCAATTGAGCAATACTTTAAGAGTGATATCGATAGGATCACGAAGGCTTTTGAGAAAAGCTCAATGGAAAGGATGACTGAATATCTTCAATATGGTAAGTTGCTCTGAGGAATATAATTCAACGTATCTCCGTGGGCAATAAAACATATGATGAGAGAAATACAAAAGGAGATAAACTACGGCAAATAGGGTGTTGTGTGTATTTGTCCCGACATGTCTTCATTGGGGATTTTGTGTCGTCATATGCTTGTGAAGTATGAAGAAGTGATACCTATTGAGGTTATTCATCCGTTTTGGAAGCAACTATCTTTCAACCCTCCCGCTACGGAAGCTCCCGGACAATCACTATGGGATACGAACGAAGCAAAGGAATTCTTCGACGCTTACTCACGTGGAAACTTGGCTAGCCGACAAGTCTTATTGAGCCAATTAAGGCTAATTACTCTCCCATGGACATCACAAAGTGAAGAACCAACAAAGGGAGATCCTCCCGGTAGATCACAAACCAAAACGACAAGAAGAAGACAACGAAAAGAATTGAAAGAAATGAGTCAACGTGAATGTGAACTTGAGGCAAGTAAGAAACGAAATCCAACCACATGTGAGATTTCATAAGCAAGGTTCACGGAAGTGCCGGCTCAAAACAAAAGGGGTAGGCCGAGGAAGGAACCGCTATCAAGTCAACAACAAACAATGGATTCCGTATCCACACCAAAAATCGATGGAGCGGATGTTCAAAAGAAAAGGGTTAGGCCGAAGAAGGTACCCATATCGAGTGAACAAGAACAACAAGATGAGCATTCTGAAGCCACAACCATAGTTGATGGAGCGGCGGTTGCAAAGAAAAGGGGTAGGCCGTTGAAGGTACCAACATCAAGTGACAAAGAACAACAAGGAGAGCATTCCGGAGCCACACCTAGAGTTGATGGAGCAGCGATTGCAAAGAAAATGGGTAGGCCGACGAAGGTACCTACATCAAGTGACAAAGAACACCAAGGCAATCATTCCGAAGGCACACCCATAGTTGATGGAGCGGCGGTGGCAAACAAAAAGGGAAGGCCGAATAAGGAACCTACATCAAGTCAAGCACAACAAGGTGAAAATTCCGAATCCATACCAAAGATAAGTTATAGCAAAGGGAAGTGACCCATATCTAGTGAACAACAACAAGATGGTGACAACTCCGTAGTCATGACCAAAGTTGATGCAGATCTGGTTCCAAAGCGAAGGGGTAGGCCAAGAAAGTACGCACTCCCATCACATATTGTACCAATTGAAAGTCTAGAGTTTGCAGAAGATGGATTGGAGATAACTAAGCAAAAAAAATGGTAATATGAAGATGTATAAGGATCCCAAAACAGGTAGGACCATTAGAACTTACAATACCAAAATACAGTCGTACGTAATGCAACTTCCCGAGATTATTCGCGGGTATATTGTATATACGGACGATGTCGATGGAGATGGAAATCGTGGTTATCATTCTGTGGCCGAAAAATTAGGAATCTTTGAGACGGCGGTTAGTAAAGGGAGGACGCCATGCCGATATGCTAGAACAAGGACGACCGCTCAACTTATTAATAAGAAGAGCTTTTATGAGAAATTGCTCGGTGATGAAGAAGGGTTTGATAGTTTGTATGCTCGGGTGTTAGGGCCCAAGAACGAGATGAAGTTCCTTCCTACTCAATATTGGATGAGAATGTCGGTTTGTGGGCATCTAGTGGCAGATACATTTAATTGTGTTGTTCATTATTTTACCCCCACCGTACAAGCAACATATACACCAAAGTGGCAAAAGTGCAAAGGATCTCTTAAGAAGAGAAGAATTTTTTTGGCGTTCGTGAACGGGAATCATCTCATTATTCCAAAACTCAAGGAAAATTATCCATTGCCACCGGTTTGTGCATTGACAAAAAACAAGGATATAGCTCCCAATCACTCTGAGGAATTGATGAAATTGTATAAGGAGAATCACCAACTTTGATATGCGTTGGCCCTATCAATTAACCGAGGGAATATACAAGTTCATATGTGTGGACGCGATGATGAGTAATTTGGATATATGTGGTTCACTAATACGCAACATTTTTTTTTAAAGTTTGAATTGTAATCATTAAATGATATTTTGACATTTCTATGGACGTGCCAATGCCGGCATGCTTAAGTTTCAAGATTACAATGCCGGGAACAGGTCCCGGCGTAGAACTTAACTTTTGTAACATTGTCGGAAATGCAGAAAACATATACAGAGAAATAAGTACATATGCCGGCATTGGAATTAAATTGCCAACCGTGCCGGAACTCTGCCAAAAAGATTTTGTGTTTGGAAAATGCAGACAACCGACATGGTTACTAAAAAAGTTTCAATGGCGAAACTCTAAAATTTCTGTGATTTTGAAAATTCAGAGTACCGGCATTGTTTTTAAAATTTCGACCATGCCGGTACAGTCATTAAAACATTAATTCTGCATTTTTAGAGATTGTCGGCATTCCACATGTATGCCGGCAAAGGGGTAATTTGACATAGATTTACCAACATAAACGATCAAATAACAACACTAGATTGTTTAACGAAACCATCTCCAAAGTTAAGATGTTACAAACCGAAAACAAATCAAACATAGACCAAACAAGAAAAGAGTTTTACAAGACAAACAAACAAACACAGGTTCAACGGTCGGGGATTAGCCATAACGTATCCCTTTGGGTGGAACAACGGTCCATTGTAAAATACAACGTTAGCATACCTCAAAAAGTTGAGGTTTTCTCTAGCCTCCTTGTAAGGGTCGAACACAACCTCTTTGGTAGTCATCGCGTCCAGAGCCAATCTCATATTTGTCAGTCGACGATTGTTACCGGGCTTCGTAGTATTGTTGAACTCGTATCTCCGAGCTCTAGGCTCATCGGGTTTGGAACTTTTTTTTATCGTCAAGGATTTTTAGTTCGTGAACAATGTTGGGAAGTGTTCATAAGCCCACACCTATGCCAATGTGGAATGATACATGATAGGCCCAAAACCCCACAATAATATACTGCAAGCGCACAGTATCTAATTAATAGACAATGGCAAGCACAGGTCGTTCCCACGAGGAGTGTGAAAATACAACTACTAATTAATATCAAGAATAACTAATCAAAATTGAATATTTCAGAGATTGTTATACTACGAAAACAATAACAAATTGACTCAAGCAACTTTATAACAAAATGTAATCAAGGATGTGGAAGTATTAGGGCTACGGAATCCGTTGTAGGCTAAGGCTTCACTTATGTTCTATCACAAAGGTCTCATTTAACTCATGTATGATAGCAAACCTAGCTAGTACATGAAAAATGTGGCGTTTAAGTTTTATCGAAGAATTATCAAAGATCATGTTTGTTCTCAACCTATTAGGTAGACATCCTAAGCACTAATCATACAAGGCATAGATAGTCATAGGATAATCATAAATCATAGATCACCAAGGTTATCAATGGAGTATTGTTCTAGAACTCAATTATGAAATATACATGGCATAAGACATGAAAAACTCATAAAACAATCAACCCACTTTTGAGAAACACAAACATTACGTTAAGCTTTTATTTTTGAAACCATTGTTTGAGAACATAAATAAATAAAACCTACAAGTTCATCTTTCACCCTAATGAGGAGTTTAGCTAGACATGGTTTTCTTAAAAGCCATGGAAAATGATAAACAGAGTATAAAGCTAAGCATATGAAAAATCAAATAAAGCTAAACCTAGTTTCTTCCCTTATTTCGGCGTGCCCTTCTTCTCCGTCCACTCATGTATAAATATGAGCTGTAGAAAATCTAGTATGGACCCAGCTGTAGGTGCCAGGCCCAATCCAGGCAGCAGAATCCAACTTAAACTTCCGGCCACAGCACCCTTCTTTTCTTCCTGAATCTCAGTTCACTTTCCTCCAAACTCGGCTGCACTACTCCCAGTTCAATCAGTTCAACCATCTCAGAAACGAGCCAGACATGAATCGATGGCAATAATACAATAGCCAATGAAATGCAAGCCCCAAATCTGCTGACGCTGTTAATATCTCCATTCCACTGCTGCCTCCTAAACTCTTCTACCATCACCTTCTTAACTGAACCGTTCCCCAACTCCGGCCACAACAACAACTCCTTAGCCTCTCTGTCCATCTATGCATCACCTCCACCAGCCCATTTTGGCTTCACTGTAACCTGAATTCCCATCATTAACCACCAGCTGCCTACAATTGTTGCACCCTATTACTACAGCACCGTTTATCACAGAGAGTTGGTAATATGGAATCCTTAGACACCACTCGACTCAAGCAACCAGTTTTTCCATTTATCAATCAAATTCAGTCACCACACAGATCCATTGTACCTAATTTGAATCTAAAAGTTCATTAAACTACAGCAAAACATAATCCAACATCTGCTTCTTTGCTCCCCTACCGACACTCCAGATTTGCTACCAATCATTCATATCGACACCATCTGCAAATCGATTAACCAGAGAACCCATACAAACCTTCTCCCTGCTCCATTTAACTTCAAAACCCAAAAGTTGATGATGTTAAGCCATCACGAAATGACGAGACTCCAACCTGATTTCCGCCATTAATAATCCATTGTTGCTGTTGCTGTTGTAGAACCCTAGAGAGACCACCACTGATGCCGATGCTGTTTCTCAACTGTATCAATCGATGTCAGAACCCCCAAATTTGCTTCTTAATCTTCTCGTACACAGCCACATATAAACCAGCTCAACCCATTTGATATAAAGCTTCAATCATCTCCATTCAATTCTGCAGATCCGCATACAACCACCACGACCAACACCATTGTTTATAGAAACCCTCAAGACCTAATGCTGCTGTGAACACAATACCTCTTCTTCAAATCAATAATTCACAGTAACCAGCTATACCTTGTCTGCAATCAATAAGAATTGTTGTATCCTGGGTTGATAGAATACCTTAATACGAGCCACGGATTGCCCCAAAATTCGACCTCAATTCATCATTGAACTCAGACACTTTCCTTCCCCTGCTGTTCATTCTTCTTCCTTAAGAACGTTTAACGAAACCCAACAGAAATTCGAACGGAAACTACTTGAAATGCTCCGTTCACGACGATGCTCTCAGATCCCCTTTTCTCTGTTAATGACTCCATATAGTTGATTAGGAAATGAACTTTCCTTCTGTTTTGTCAAGAACGAAGAAGAGGTGGAAAATTGGCCACGTCTCACTTGCTATGCCCCCTTGTGCAGATCACACGTTTGGCAGAGGACATTTCTTTCTTCCACTGAAGCACAGCTCCGGCCGTGTAAGTTTAGCCTAGGTGTGCTACTAACTTGTCATCTCTGCTGTCAGTGATTAATCTCTGCCTGCCTCAACTTGCAAATGGCAATTTAGCCTTTATTTTCCCGGTGAACAGATTTTTCTTGTAATTCCTGTAAATGACTTTAAATAATATTATTAGCGAAATATAAATGACCTAGCTAGTATAAATGTAGGTATAAAACTGTTGCACTTACGTGCTTATCAATACATATAAGAAGCAGTAATTTTGTTTCTAATAATAAGGGTACATGTGAACAATATATATAAAAACATAAGTTTAAAAACAAAATTACCTGGAGTAGAGTGAAATTCCCGACAAATTGGTTGGTAACAGCCTTAGAGTCCCTTCTCATCTCCGCCATCAAATGTGCCATTACCAAAGTGCCCAAAGAATAGCTACAGACCTCTTCCAACGGATCCAAGTATTGTAGGTGGTTTGCACTCACCCTATTCCCACTAGCGTCAGGGAATACCTTAGTGCCCAAGATGAATAACAGTACGCAGCGGCTGTATAACGAATTTGTGCGGGGTCCCATCCATCTTTCTTTCGTCTCTCCTCTGTATTTTCAAACCTCTCCTTAAGCATCTTCAGTTTGACGGTCTTTGTCATACTACTCTTAGATACATAGAATCTTTCCAAAGAAGTTTTGTAGTCCCAACCAAACAACTTGTTATTCAGAGCGTGTAACTTCGACCATTCTAGGTCAGGACACTTATCTCCTTCTGCAATTGATTTGTCGGTAACCCATAAGCTTAGAATGTTCTGAGCATCATCAGGGATCAAGGTTATCTCCCCAAACGGGAAGTGCATGGTATCATTTTCACCATGATACCTCTCGACGAATCAATTGACTGTCACAGAATCATAATTCACATAATTTTCAACCAAAGGATATAGCCCAGAGTCCTTTGATAATTTTTGGACCTCTTTACATTCGATAGCCAAATTCCAATGAGTCGCAGCTTGCTGTCGGAAAACACACACAACTTTCTTATGATCCTACAATTAGGAGATTTTACATAAATACAAAATTATACATATGCACAAGATAAAAATTCTTACATAGGTTTGATAGATAGTACGAGCCCACGTGTCCTTGTAGCCAAATAGTGGTATCAGATCGGAAGCTTAACCCCAAAATTTTCTACCACCAAGGCCAGGTATCATGTCATCAGAATGAGGAAGGTGCAAACCTTTTACTTTGACTACTTTATTCTTCTCTTGATCTCCTTCCGCCGGTTGTTCCCCTTGACCTTCACCTTGTGTCGGTTGTTGACTTGGCCCACCGTCTTCCTCTAAAACTTCGCTTTGGGTTGCTAATTGTATTGGATCAACCTCATTATCTCCCTTCTCGTATTCCTCTTCATCATGCTCATCATCAACTTTTCTAGTACGTTCACGGATTATGAGTTTTCTACGGTCCCCACCACTCTCCTAATTTTTCCCTCTTGTAGAGCCTGCCCCCAAACGCTTTTTGCGACCAAGATCTTTGCCTCGAGGAGGCAGAGACTTGGGAGTACCAAGAGCGTTTTTCTTTCTTTTCTTAATGCCAACATATATCTTTAGTTTTTTCTTACTTAGCTTCCTTGGATCTAGCCCTATATCAAAAGACACACGAAATAAATATAAAAGACCTAACAATCATATCTGATGCCGGCATAGATATGCTGAATTACGACATTGAACCATAAATGCCGGCATTGGTTTACGAAATACCGTCCATGCCGAGACCATAAAACGACATTGTAATATAAAAATAAACTACGTAGGGACACGAAGCCGGCATTGTCGAGAAAATGCAGACAATGCCGGTAGTCTTAGGTAATTCCTAGGTTATTCATGTATACCAAAAGAGCATTGCCGGCATACATGTAAAAACAAAAAACAATGCCGTAACAATGTCCTGGCATGGTATTCATCCTAATTTCAATGCCGGAACTAAACATTCAGTTTCAAGTGATTTTAGTTTTGTAGCCGGCATAGTATTCAAACTAAATTCAACGCCGAAACAAGCTAACGGCGTGGTATTCATACTAAATTCAACGCCGAAACAAGCTACCGGCGTGGTATTCATACTAAATTCAACGCCGAAACAAGCTACTGGCGTGGTAAATCAGTACCGGCATTGTATTCGTATTAATTTCAATGCCGGGATTGACTGTAACTCAACTGTTTGAGTTTGGGTTCACGATTCTAACCTAAACCCACTGCCTTAAATCGATTAAAACACTTACAGAACAATTCATAATCACTTACCTTCTCACAGAAGCCATTTTCTCGAGAGTTTTATGGTCCGAATCCTCCTATTCTTCTTCTTTAAGAGCAATCCGATTGATCCTTTCTTCTTGTTTTTGTTGAGCTACTGATTTTGATTGCGGATTGGGATTAGGTTTCTTTCGTGGGGGCATGGTTATTAATTCGGGTAATCGACGAAGATATTTTTGAATCGACGATGAAGAACGATGGTGTTAACGATGATTTTTTTTTTCCTTTTCAAAACCCTAACTAAGAGTGCAGTGACGGAACTAAATGAATGGGGGGATACTGATTTTGGTATTTTGATTTTTAGTTTTAAGTTTTTATTTTGTGGGAAGGGTATTATAGCCTTTTCATAATGTTTTTAATTAACCAAAGGGTATTTTAGTATTTTCGCCCCCAAAAAACACCCCTTAGCATGCACTATTGGACGGGGATAGTAATTTATATCCCCCAAATAGTTTAACTATCCCCCAATCGCGCGTTCAACATATACCCATGAAGAATATAAGAATATATGGTTATCCTTATAGAGTTAAAAAAATGTTGTCTCCAACTTGACAATTTCGAATTAAATTTATCAATAAGAAAATAAAACTGGATATTCTGCAAGTAGATTTCAAAGGATAAATGACCAACATTTTTCATTTACTTCCATCTCTCTCATGCCATGCTCCTGAATTACAGTTTGCCTCATAATTTCAGAAATTCTTTTACTAAAATGAAATGGATATTTGTGGTAGTTAATCATTTTCCGAGACTGTTAGAGCATTGCTCGGTCGAACTCGCAAGTGTTGCTATCTCAAGCTTGTTGTCAAATTTAGTTGATTAAAACTATATCTTGATTTCTAGTCTACTACGTAGTTATGTCTCGATTTAGGATAGAAGTGTGTAGTTGAACATCGGATTTCACCGCGTTCACCATTTGAAGAAGAAGATCAACTGAAGATTTTGGATGAAAATCAACTGAAGAACACCGGAGAAGTTCGTCGACATAAGGTATGTGAAGACTGAACCATCTTCATTCAGACATATTCTATTATATCTAATAAAATGAGACTAAGTAGATTTTAAATTAATGCACAATAATAATTTCAGGTTGTGTTTATTCCAAATATATTTCTCGAAATATGAGTTAAGTTATATGTCATTCGAACAATTTATTGTTCAAGATGATCAATTGAAAATAGCCTTGAACAATGATATGTGTGAGATTATCATTACTCAGGAATGTTTCGAATTAATTCATTTCAATCATGTGAATTTAACCTTGAACATATTATATGATCTGTGTGAGACAATCATTTAATGATAACTTGGGATGTTTCGTATTGATTAAGTTTGAGAATTACTTGGAACAAGTGGTATGTCTGAGATTACCATTGTCATCTTACGAGGATGTTTCAAATCGATTATCGAGAGTTTTACAGAAATACTGACTTCTGGATACAGGACAGTATGCGTACCTAGTACACATACTGGCGAAACTAGTTTGAGTCCGAAACTTCAGTATGCGTACCTAGTACACGTACTGACGTAACTGTGATGGGTCTGGATCTGTAGTATGCGTATTCAATACACATACCAGCGAGACTAGGGAAGGTCCGAAACTTTAGTATGCGTACTCAATTCACGTACTAGTCAGTTTATATTCGAGTAAAGACACCTTGGTACACATACTCAGTATGCATACCAAAACGTTTGTGCTCGTGAACTCAGGAGAGTATGTGTACTCAGTGTGCATACAAGAGTCCCTGAACTGTAACTGACGTGAGGGTACACATACCTAGTATGCATAACTTAGCATTACAACTCACGAACTGGATGTAGTACACATACCTAGTATGCGTACTTACCCAGTCGAATATATTCAGATACATTCGAAAATATATCTATGAGATATCGAGCATTTGAATAACTCTCTAAAACACATGTTAGATATATATTTGATCGTCGATTAAATTTTGGTTGATTATCAAGTTGAATCTAAAGTGTTTTATATAAATGAGGAAAAGCTTATTACGTTCATATGGCTAACTTTGGTTAACCGTTATTGAGCTTACTTATTGTACACATTTAGGTACGGTTCATCCTTATCTAAGATTGTATATTTAATTTGTGTTAAAGTCAAGCTAAACCATCTAACGGTGGATATGATTGCTTATTTTCTAAGCTATCTTAGCTTGAATCTCAAGTCAGAAATTTATCTAACGGTGAATGTTGTTTGCTTGATTACAAAGCTATCTTAGCTTAAATCATAAGCAACCTCTGATCTTGAAAGTCTATATAAAGAGAAGCTCTTGCATATGGGAAAACTAATCCCGACACTTTCGTGTGTCCTAGTTGCAAACTAGAGTCGATCCTCTCTTAGTTTCCAGATTTTTATGCGAAACATAATTAGGTTTACGACTTAAGGACTTTGCTTGGGATTCGTGAAGCTAGGTCCGACTATTTTATCTTTGATTGTTCGTGTATCCCGATCTTACTCTTATATCATTTTGAGTTTATCTCGTTTCTTAGTTATCTCGAGTTTATCTCCGATAGGTAAGATATAAAGAAATCACAAAGTTCTTCGTCTCAGACTTTGTGATTTCACAATAACTTCTTACAACTATTAGTTAAGTTATTGTGAGGTGAACAATAATCTAGGTGATGTGAATTTTAAGTTGTAGTGAAAGTGGTGAGTAAAAAGGTTCGTTGCTCGAACTTGTGAAGGATTTTTTTAGACTCAAATAAAATAAAATAAAATTGTATCAAATTATAAAAAAGACACCGAGACTTTGGATTCCACCATTGACCAATTAATTGATAAACTCTAATTAATATTCATGCAATATTTTTCTTTAAGTTGACTCTAATATTTGCCTCTAATATGGTTCTTGAAGTAATAATTGTAAGCACGAAGCATGAAACATCAAAAGTATTAAAACTAAGCATGTCCCATCAAAACGCTTCACAACTACTCAATAAAAACCAATTTTTCTTTTAAATTCTATGCAAAAAAATCATGTAAAATAATTGCAATAAATAATTAAAATAGAACTATACCACTTTTCATGGAACAATGGCTTCCTCCGTCGCCTCGGCTAAGGGGTTTAGCTCCTCATATTAATCTCTTGCTCAAAATACATCTTTGGTGTTCAAAAGTTGATTAAAAGAGTTAAAAGTTCTAAGCAGCGGATTCTGTAACTAATATAATCGTTACAGAACCTACTTTTACAGAGAACTGTTGCGAACTGAAGCTAACTGTTGGAAAAATTGTTACAAAAGCTATAGAGTTTGAAAGTTACGGTCACAGATTCTGCGACTTTCTTTTTCTGCTGTTTGTGTTCTTCGTCTTCTCCGGCAACAGCAGCAGCAGCAGAACTCGGGCTTCTTCCAATGATTTTTCTGGCTTCTCTAAGGCTCTAAACTTCCCCTAATTTCTTCCTTACCTTCCTAGGACTCGAACCAACCCTTTTATGCATAGTAGAGCAAAGAAAATTCGAGAATAACTTTGGTTTTTTTCCTCCACAGCAAGTTGCGATATTTTATTTTTTATTTTTTTATGTTTCACGTGTTCTCAGCTGTCCAAACTCCTCCCGTGATAGAAACAAATCTCTAAGAAGAGTTTCCTTCCTCTTCTTCACGTAGGTTTCCAAAAATAAACCAAGAAACTTGCCCAAAATAAACCGTGATATTTTTAACCTTTTTTTTCGCCTCCAATTCGAGTTCTAGCCACTTTGGATCCATTCCAACACCCTTACCTCGCCTGTTAGGTCCATAGGAACGAACCCAATCAAATTCAGCCCTTTAATCTCCCTAAAAATCGATCAACAATCCGACCCAAAATCCGTCTGTTTTCTGAAAATTTTCCCGCCAATTTTCTGTTTTTTTTCAAAATGTGAAGAAATGTGACCTCCCCCTATCCAGTCCCGGTCTGTGCTTAGCAGCTGCTTGGAAATGGGTTACCCCTTATCCAAAATGAGAGTCCGAATAGCAAATGTCCTCCCAGGAGCCTTTAACAACTTTTCGAGCCAATTTTGCCGCAAAAGCCTATTTTTCCAAAAACACTTACAAGGGATAAAATACCAAAATTAGTACAAAAATGGGTACTAACACTATACATAAAAGAGATGAAAATAGACACATAAATGCGTCTATCACTAGGCTGCTCTTCGGGATTCATAAGTACTGGATTTTAAGGTTTGCTGAGCTTTATGCTTATTGCAATCGATTTCCTATTTCACCTTGATCTTTGATCTAAACGGAAATCAGAATAAACTTATCCATGAGAGATAAATTGGTTTATAAGTCTTCTTCTTTGGGTTGAAGAAACTTCTAGGCTGTAAAGGACGTCAGCTAGGGGAATCAATTACGCGGAGTCCTGCTGGGATTCAAGATGCGTAATGTGACGCCCCAACCTAATATCACATGCTTAGCTAATATGATTACAACCTAATTGAAGCATCAAACCTAGTTTACCGATTTTAAGAATCATAATTACATAAAGTGCTAATAAGAAAATCCAAACTCTCTGATATAATATAAATGAAAGTCTCTCGGGCGATATGAATATAACAATGTGTTTTTTTACAGGGAAAGAATAAATAAACATCTTCAGTTCACTAAAACTTTAAGCTACGAAAACAAATATATTCACGTGCACCATTTCTTCGTATAACTGAAACTGAAGTGGGAACGAGTGAGCACTTCATCCCAAAGGGTGCTCAATGGAAACATATAACTCTCAAGTAATCAATAATATACATCACATTTCTTAAATAACAATAAACTAAAAATACAATATCAATTTAAACATCAAGATTAGAAAGTTAGACAAACAAAACATAATATGCACACGCGTGACTTCCCCTAAATAAGATAATATATATAATATTTAACCGGCTTACCCCAACCTACTATGTAATATTCAACCGGCTTACCGCGACCTACTATCATAGTAAAAGTGAATGACATAATATTTAACCGGCTTTCCCCGGTCTACTAAATAATAAAAGTAAAGTGCATAATATTT
>JAJJMB010005286.1:558436-569015 GCA_023531105.1 Papaver atlanticum | reverse complement strand
CCCGGTCTACTAAATAATAAAAGTAAAGTGCATAATATTTAACCGGCTTCCCCCGGTCTACTAAAAGTATAAAAATATGGTGCATAATATATAACCAGCTTCCCCCGGTCTACTAAAAGTATAAAAGTAAGGTGCATAATATTTAACTGGCTTTCCCCGGTCTACTAAATAATAAAAGTAAAGTGCATAATATTTAACCGGCATTCCCAGTCTACTAAATAATAAAAGTAAAGTGCATAATATTTAACCTGCTTACCCCAGCCTACTAAGATAATATTCAAACGGCTTACCCCGTCCTACATCAACTTAGCAAGAAGCTGTGGGGAAACACAAACACTGCTTGATAGGAAATCTCACAAAGCATATCACATACAAACACATTCATAACAAAGATCGTACATAGAGATAAAACACAAACATCACACTCAAAGATACATGAAAAGTTCATCATGCTTGCAGATAAAAGAAACTTAATGATTACAAAATGGTTACAAGAGTTCCCACCTGTTTTGAAGGAAAACCACTCCAATTCAAGATTCTCAATCTACAATTTCCTATCCACGGTCAACATCATCACCGTAAACATCTTGAACGTGTAATTGCCATCTGAATCAACATGACAATGGTACATAAATGGTCTTTCAGAATCCCAGTCGATATCCTTTACTCTATCTCAATCTTTGTTTTAGAATTCCTTTATCTATCTTCTTACTAAGTTTCCACTGATAGTTCTATGTGCAAATAGATTATCGGAAAGGTAACAAAATTTGCCGGAAAATATCTCAGGTGACTGAAAGAAGCATCGGTCAACTAATGGTCAAAGGTCAACTAATAGTCAACGTCCAGTCAAGGTCAAGTCTAGGGTCCAAGGCCAAGTCAACTGAGTCAGATTGGGGTCAAAACCTAGTCACTGAATCACTCAAGAAATCAGTGAGTCAAAACATGTTAACTCAGTCATATAGCTGAGTTAGACAAAAGCAAACCAAGTCAGATTGAATAAATTCAGTCAGACAAGCCAAAGGTTCAAGCCTGAGCGACGGCACAGGCCAAAGACTAATACTGCGCCATAGTGGCATAACATATACAATGTTGCACCATAATGGTGCAACACAACACACACAATCTGGGCTAAAGCCAAACCACCTCACCTCCTTCTTTAACATTTCAACTTCAATTTAATTATACTAAACAAATTTCAAATTCCATTTACAATCAAAGACTATGCCTACCTGTAATTTGCAACTTTAAGCAACATCTAATCCAACTCAAGCAACACAACCACTAAACTGAATCATTACCACTTAGACCTGAACCCCACAGTTCAACTTCAAACTCCATACTATAACCACTAACAGAAACTCCATTTCAACTCCCTTTTATTTCACTTAACAAAACTTACACTCTTTTCAACTGAACCCTGTAATGTATATAACTCAACCACTATAGCTATGCCAATTCTCAACCACAGTTCTAACTGCATCAATTAACAACTACAGCTCACTCTTGCCAAACAACCAATCCACAACAATAACCAACCATCATTACAACCTCAAATAGATTCTTTAGTTTATTCATAGTTCCATGTTCAGTTTACCTGCAATACTCATTTTCTCAGTCATTCAACATTACTGGAGGATGCTCTAAAGTTTAATGATTCCAGCGAATGAAATCCTAAAGGATTATGAGAACACACACGAGTCAATGGAAAGATCGTGCAAGTTATATATAGTTGCTCAAGAAAATAGAGCACGATGAGATCGAACCATGCTTCTTATTGTTTAATGTCAACAAAGAGCATATTTGGCATACACAATCCAGGTAAAACTTGGCTCTTTGACAAATATACAGGTATTTGGTGTGGTAGTGCTAACCAACCAAGTGTAAAGCCTATGGGACATACATGATTATTTGTTATAAAGCACAATGAGAAGAATGAAGTCTTAAAGTATCAAGACTCGCCTTGTGGCGTGAGGTTTCTCATAAAGCCCTGGAATTGTCCTATTATAATGAACATTATAGGGTACCACTACTTAGTTAGCTTGGTAATTTCAAAAGGACTTGAAATGCAGCATATGTATGTGGTTGTTACGTATCTCTGAAAAAATCAAGAGATAGAAGATATTTACAAAAGGTCTTGATAGCCTTTTGTTACCCAAATCAAATGACTTTAGACCACAAAGTGCGTTTACAATTAGACTGTACGTTCACTTACGGATTGAAACAATCATGTGAATGTGGTATAACCGTCTAAGTGGCTATTTGATTTGGAGGGGATAGACAAGTAAGGTATTTTTCCTTGCGTATTCACAAGTAAGTTCCTGATTTGGAATTGTAGCTACCTATGTCGACGGTATAGACATGATGGGTGCTCTTGATATAATAAGAGATCCTACAAGCTACTCGAAATCCAAATTTGAGATGAGAAATCCGGGGAAAGGTTGATCAAAAATAGAACTTGTGGTATATTATTCCACCAATTTGCATAGATCCAAAGTTGTCAGGCAATTTAACAAGGACTTGAATCCTGCTAGCACTCTCATGGTTAGTCGAGGTTCAAATGTAAGTAAACGACCAATTCGTCTATAGGAAAGATGACGAAGATGTGTTGGGAGATGAATTTCCCATATCTAAGTACAATAGACACATTATTGTACTTAGCATAATGTATTCGACCAAATGTTACATCCTCAGTGAACTTGTTAGCTAGATATAGCTCAGCGCCAATGCAATGTTATTGGAATGGTATAATGAAAGTAATCACATACTTAAAAGTAACCATTTGCCATGAGTTTGTTTTATCCCTGCAAAGACATAAAAAAAGGAATGTTAAAGGATCTGCAATCCAAAGGTTATTGATTATGAAGGAATAATAATCTCTTCTCCAACGAAAGTAATCAGGGGGAGATATGGTAGACTATTCAGTTTCGAAAAGTACATAACCAAAGGAACTTCCTGGAACAACTCTGAAAGTAATCAAGGGGAAATGCCGACATCATGGGGAGGATCCAAGGATATGATGTCAACATATTTTACTTCGAAATTGAAGTTGTGTTGTACTCTTTTTCCATTCGATCGAGAATAGTTTTTCCCACAGGGTTTTGTTACTCGACAAGGTTTTTAACAAGACAATACTAAAAACATCAAGTATGTTAAACGTTGAAGACATAAAGATCGAGTTGATATTATTGAAAATATTTGAATCAAAGAAATGAACACGACAGTCAGTTAAGCAACGTAACTACCAGAATCAACAACAGTATCTTATAAACATTCAAGTCACCAAAGTAAAGTTTGATGAACTCCCATGACTAGTTTGGACTAATGAATCTGTCTGGCAACAGGCGGAGAATTTAATAGTGTGTTCGAATCTTTTCCTTCATCGAGGTTACTTTTTCCCACAGGTTTTTGTTACTCGGCAAGGTTTTTAATGAGACAACAACAAACACCGGGAAGTAATTTACCAACTAATTAAGGCTATTGTCTTTCCCATGAGAATTTTCTGCCTTGGGAGTTGTGAAGCAACTAGTCAACTTCAACGGAGCAAAGTGATCATCTGCAACAGATCACCTTTACTTGCATCTGTCACGTTGTACTCTTTTCCTTGCATTAAGGTTTTGTCACACTGGGTTTTCCTTGTCAAGGTTTTAATGAGGCAACATATTCGAGTCCAACTATGTTTTAAGTTTGCTTAATATTGTACTCTTTTTCTTTAGTTCAGGTTTTACCCCTCTGGGTTTCCTGACGAAGTTTTAACGAGGCAATTAAGTAACTTAGACCCGTCGGCCCTTGAAGATCGTCTTGCATGTGATGAACTACATGTAAAGTACGAGACAACATGTGAAGAACTTCATATGAAGAGTTGCACCAAGGTTTTGTCCCACTGGGTTTTTCCTTGTCAAAGTTTTAATGAGGCAATTGATTTCGACACAAGTCATCAACGAGAGGATGAAATTTGAAGAACTACATTTAACTATATATGAAGCATTATGTATAAAGTTTTGTTATTGAACCACACAAGGGGGTGTACAGGGCCTACGACCCATGAATGTGCGGCTCAACTAGATACCTAGGGTTTCCCCTTTATATGTATATAAATGATACTATAGCTATGTAATATGGCTACTCTTATCAACAAGAAATCCTCTTCCTCTTTACCTTTCCCTATTATTCCACTGCAAAACCTATAACATTTCCACCCATTTTTTGATCTGCAAAACTAATAGTATCCGAAAAGATGACCGCTCAAAATGATTCTTAAAAACTAAGGAAGGAAAAAAGATCCACTTCCAAAATCCCAATATCAATCGGCATTCTAATATTTTATATAATCAAGAATAATGAAGTATAGTAAATGTAGTCAACCTCGGCCGAGATCTTGCAAAAAATTCCGGTTTCGGCTCTCAAGGTAGCAGAATGCTTAATTTCGCCGAGACGTAATTTGTCCGAAACTGGCCGGAATCGTCTAGAATTTTTGGTTGAATCTTGGATGACTTGACCGGAATTGACCAGAAACTTAGTTGAACTTTTTGAAATTTGTATGGATCTAGAGTTTTCTATTATTTTGAATGAATATTTGTTTCAATTTCAAAAAATTGGTGGTATTTACACACAATTATGTGTGAAAAACGTTTGAACAATGCTTGATATACATATTATATGTATAAAATTCGAAACGGATTTTCGGTAGTTACTCTGAGATTTCACCGATAACCTGACCGAGAATCTGCCCGAGATAAAGTTGTCCCAATGTCTCGGCCCCGAACGAGATGAACCGGAATCCATAATTAACTACATTGAGTATAGTCGAAGTTACTCCCATAAACAAATAGTTCTAACCAAACCGTGTAAAAGACACTACTAGAACCTCCCAAACCCAAATATGCCCTTAAAAGGGAAAATGAAGAACCCTTTTCCGGAAATGGTGGGTCCCAAACTGAATGCCATGGGACCCAACAAAAAAGTTATGTGAGATATAGTTTCAGTTTTGTTTATTTTCACGGTTCATCAAGCATTTTTGATCTGCTGGTAGATGTATTTGGACATGTTACACGCAGATTTGATCAATGTAACTCGATAAATGACGCCGTTATATTGTTGTCGTTCCACTATGATAATATTTTAACGGCTTATTAATTTTATTTTATTTTGGACCAACAAAAGCGAATTTTATTAATGCAAAGTACCAACTATACGAGGTCTATGAAGGCGACCAAAATTTATTTAATGCAAGTATCTTTTACATCCTTTGGAGCTTTGGTGTAAACATGCTGGTTTTCAGGAAGCATTTTTTTTGATGGATTTTTGTGGGCGTGAGGGTCGAGCTAATTCTGGAGTTTTTCTCTCTCCTCTCTGCAAATCGGGCGAAATGTTGAGTTAACTCAGTTTTCAAAATTTCATTTCCCTCCCACCACAGTTCTACAGTGAAATCTTCCTTTATTGATCCTTTTTATGTTTTTTCATATCTCTGATTACTGGTTTATTTATTCCCAACAATTTCATTTGAATCTATACTTCAAAAGTTTTAAGTTTCAATCGTGCAAATGGCTAACTAATTTCTTTGTCTCCCCCCTTATTTGTGTTTACAGATTGCTTGTCTAAAAATGACATTTGCCGGGTATCCAGTGTTGATTATTGCGTTTGATGATGTTGTCATAGCACTTGTTAAAGCCAAAGTTCATACTGTGATTCTCATTGTTATTAGTCTTTTCAAAGGAAAAGCCTGGTTTTTTACCGATTCAATGAAGAACAAATCCACACAAGGTTTCTACGCGTGAAGAAGATGTAAAGTCCGCCTAAATTTTGAATTGATAATATTCCTATATCTTCTCTGGTCAAATACAACTCATAAACTTGTCTATTCTGTTCCAACTGATTCCAATAATCTATTGAAGTGTAAATAGAAAATATATCATATCCATCCTATTACATGGAACTATAATTTGTTAGGTATTTATCAAAACCCTATTCTTCAAGAAAAATCTCAACTCAAGTACACTGCGAGAAGAAATTTTCAAATGGATGAAACCATTGAAAATGGTGAGAATGTCCAAAATTCAACTATTTAAGTTTCAGATCTTGCAATGAAGTTTTAGAAGGCTACCCTAGAACTGCAGGCTGCTGAAGAAATAGTTCTCCTGCATCAAGATGAAGTTGCTGTTAATGAAGAAAGAGGAGATGGGAAATGGGATTTCTGCTTGATTGGAAAAATAATAATTGAAGGGAAAATGTCCTATGGGACAATGGAAAAGAATATCCAATTTACCTGGCATTTCATCCCCCAAGAAGAAGTCAAAATTATTGAAGTGGATACTAATGTAATGATTTTCAAGTTTATAAATCAAGACTTGGTGGACAAAATCATAGAGGAAGGTCCTTGGAACATTGACGGCAAGCTATGTATTTTGTTTGATTACTTTCAAGGTTTGATTCACCAAAATATGGATTGGAGCAAGCAAATGCATCGGATACAACTTAAGGGTCTGCAACCAGAACACGTGAATGTAAAATTAGTTGAAGAGATGGGAAAACTTTTAGGTGAAGTTTTTGCAATCGAGCCAGAGAATGCTATTCCAATTGATGGTAAACCAGTGAAGATGTGTGTCAGAATCGAACTCATTACTCCATTAAGAAGAGGTGTTTTGGAAATCACTGCTGCTGGATCTACCAAGTGGGTCAGATTCCACTATGATAAGCAACCAAACAAAATCTATAGGGAGTGCTTTATTATTAACCACTATAAGGGAGCATGTGGAGCTCCAGCTGAGTACCTGAAAGTAGCACATGAGAAGCCCCTTTCTTTTGGAGGCATAAGAAAACTTAAGAAGAATACCAATATACGTACAAATGCTAGTATAACTCCAAAATCTTCTACCAGAAAGAATGTAAAACCTGCACCTTTTGTCCCTCCTGTGATTGGCAAGTTAGTGAAGTTCCAATCCAATAATGAAGAGGAGGAAGCATCTTCAAGACTAGGAAAAAGGAACATGTTCTTAAGTGGTAAAGAAAATACTAATAACAATGATGGATTTGCAGAGGAACTCATAACAGCTAGAATCACACCAAAAGACAAGCAGTCTGGAGGCACTATTGGGGGGAATGAGGTAAACTTTGATCTCCAAAAACACTATTTTTACAATTTTAATTTGCATCACAAAGTAAATTTGAACTCCTGCTCTTATTTAAATTTTTGGCAATTTTTTTTAATGAAGATTTTGTCCTGGAATGTGTGTGGGTATGGGAATAAAGACACTGGACACCATCTAAAGGATTTAATTAGGTCTCATGACCCTGACACTGTTTTCTTAATTGAAACAAAAAATACTTCTAGGAAAATGACTCAATATATTAAACCTCTTTTTTTTTGTTAATGTCCGTTTCATTGATCCAATAAGTATGTTAGGTGGCCTATGTCTTTTGTGGAAAAATTGTGTTGATCTTAGTATTCTTGATTCTAAGTTTAACAGATTTCAATGTAAACTCAGAGGTTATGCTAGAACTAACTACTCTTTCATCAATTTTGTTTATGGAGCTCTAAATGATATGGCTAGAAAAAACCAATGGGATTATATGCAAAATATTGTTATTCAACTGAATCTACCTTGGATTGTGTTAGGTGATCTTAATTTCATCTTGTCTCAAGATGAAAAACAGGGAGGTGATAGACGCATTTATATGTCTATTTTGATATCGATTTTCTATATTGTTAGTACCCATTTTCGTACTTATTTTGGTATTTTATGTCTGTGTAGGTGTTTTCGGAGAAATAATCTTTTGTGGAGAAAGTTACTCAAAAAGTGGCATTTGGACCTCAAGGAATATTACTACGTCCACCCCAGAAATTACTATTTCCACCCAAGTTACTAAGGGGACCCTGCTGGCGAATAAGGGGCACTCATCCTCAAGAATTCAAACAATGGATTTTGGCGGGAAAAAAATTGTTTCAATGAAGTAACAGTTTAGGGCTCGATTTTTGGGCACGATTAAAGGAGATTCGATCGCTGGATTCAGTTTAATTAGACCCGTCAACGTTAAACAGGCTTGGTATAATCATTGTGTTGGACCCAGTTGGGCTAGATAATCGAGTGAAGCAAAACAGGGAAGGATGGTTGTTCTCGGGTTTGTTTGGATTTTTCGAGATGTTCTGTGGAGATTCAATCGTCGAAATCGATTGGGCTGGACTCCTTTAACCTAAACAGGGATGCTATGGTAATTGGTTTTAATCAAGTTGGGCTGATTCATCCACTCTCGATCAAACAGGGAGTTAAGTTATATCTCGGGTATTTTTAAGTTATATATGGAATTACGTGGCACTAAGCTAGCGAATATGTTTCGTTTAGATTTGATTTCCTCAACAGAGTTTGGATTGACACAACAGAGACGCTTAGAATAGATTAAAAGGGAAAGAAATCCCGTGGTTTGCTGAGGAAGAAACGGAGAATAAAATCGAGAAGATTTACCCTAAAGATTGACTGGTGGTGTATAAATAGGATTTATTCGAGTCTCAGAGGACGTACGTACATTTTGGGGAAAGTTTAGAAGCATAACAGAGAAGTTTGAAGAGTTGCAGAGAACACATGCGAGAGGAAGAAGAAGAACACAGAACAACAGTAAGAGACAGTCGCAGAAAACGTGGCATATTCTTTCAAATTCAATACCTTTGTCACAATTTTTGTAACAAATAATTAGAGTTCGCAACAGTTCTGTTAGGGTTCTCTGTAACAGTGAGTTTTGTAACTATTATATCTGTTATAAACTCAACTGCTTTAAACCTTTTCTTCTTTATGAACACCTTTGGATCAATAAAATCAACTTTTGAGCATATTTCCAACATGAGGAGCTAAACCCTTTTGCTGAGGCGACGGAGGAAGCTACTTTCCAATATTTGTGTGGTAATTTTTATTTAATTAATTATTGCAATTCTTTTTACGATTATTTGCCTTGATGAGAAAATTGATTTATTGATTTTGGTTAAACAATTGTGATTTCTTTTGATAGAAGCATGCTTGCCTAGGGTTTTGATGTTCTATGCTTTTGATAAACAATTGTTATTTCTAAAAATCTAATTATTGCAATATATTAGAATCACTCGAATGTATAAGTTGCATGATTATTATTAATTGAATCACATAAAATTGGAAAATAGTGGAATCCTAAGTCTCAGTGTTCTTACAATCTTGATAAAAACTTTAAATTGAGTTCTTCTTATTTTTAGTTTTATTTAAGTCTGAAATCGAAAATCTTCACAAGTCTCAACGAACCATTTTCTACAACTATAAAAATAACCATCAGGAGGTAATCCAGTTAGTCAAACTCAATTAGATTACTTTAATGATATTGTTAATAGTAATGAGCTTCATGATATTCACTTTAGAGGTAATCCCTTCACTTGGACTAATAAAAGAAAAAACCATGACTTATCCTAGAAAGATTGGATAGGGCAGTAGCATATTTAGATTGGCAAAATAATTTCCCTTCTGCAATAACCTACTGTTGATGGTGGATTTTCGACAAAGGTCAAAATCGTAAAATCATGATACTGCATGTTTCTGACCCAGCTTCAGGAACGCATGTGACGATTCATATTTTATGATCCGTGAACCGTTTCACAATCTCTGACCGAGTGAACATTCCTCTCAGAGCCATGATGAATATGTTTCTCGAAAGGCCTCCCCGGCTGAGCGTTCGATGATGCACATTTCATCATGCCCTCTATGTAGAATAAAATGATTGGGCGGTCCTCTAGACATAATTGTTTGTTAGAGGGATTAACGCCTTCAGGACGTCGACGCTGCACGTTGTTCCCTGACTACATAGAGAGACCCACCTCTACATAGAATAATGACTGGGCGGTTCTCTTGACATAATTGTTTGTTAGAGGGCTTAATGCCTTCAGGACGTCGACGATACTCGTTGTTCCCTGACTATGTAGAGAGACCGTGTATAGATTCAGGCGGATCTCTAGACATAATTATTTGTTAGAGGGCTAAACGCCTTCAGGACGTCGACGCTGCATGTTGTTCCCTGACTATACACCTTTCGGAACGAATATGATGCTTCAACTATCTCATATCTCGATTCTGCAAATAGATTAATTCTATCGTGACATTCTCCACTGAATTCCTAGAAAATAATATAATATATCTCATTACTCCATTCCCTGAATCCCCCGGCTGGATTCATGGATTAGTAATAGATGACCATCTTATCTCATTACTCCGTTCCTTGAATTCCCCGGCTGGATTCATGGATTAGTAATAGATACACAATTCATTTTATTACTCCGTTTCATGAATCATTCTCAGCCGAATTTAATGAATTAGTGATAAATACTCAATAATCGGGCATCTGGACTATCACCGAGTAATCCCCAATAAAATGGTACAAGTGTACTCAACGACGATGCATGAACGAGCACCCAAATGCACGAACGAGCATTCAAAAATATGGACAAACACTGAAACCCACACAAAATAGGAGAGAGAAAAAAATAAAAAATAAATAAAAGAGGCGCCTAGGGACCGGGCCCACCGGCCGGCCGGTCCCTCATGCCTCATCCTTTTTTTTTTTTTTTTTTTTTTTT
>JAJJMB010005286.1:531295-558336 GCA_023531105.1 Papaver atlanticum | reverse complement strand
CCTTTTTTTTTTTTTTTTTTTTTTTTCATGATCTCATGAAGACTCCTTCATTCGAGCAACTTTCCTTGTTTGAGCAAAACTCATGGTTTCTCCATATTTTCACGGTTTCATGAAAAATAATAGAAATAAGGGAAGGTGTCACGGGACCGGGCTACCTATCCGGCCGGCCATGCCCTATCCATGACCGGTCCCACACCTTGCAATCCCTTGTTTTCATAATTATTATTTCCCTCATCTCATGAAACTCCCCCGTTTGAGCAAAAACCCTGGTTTCTTCATATTTTATTAAATATTGCTCAAACCATGAAAAAGCCAAAAAGTCAAACGATCACACGGCCGACTAGGCTACTCATGTCAAATATTAAAATATTACTATTTTAATATTCTCAAAATACTGGTCACATGAGCAAAGTTCTACTTGCTCATTCGAGCAAAATCAAGAATATCAGTCAAAGATCAAACTCTTCTGAAAACCCAAAAAATTGCTCAAACGCACACCAGAAAATACCAAAACTCTCAGGACTGAGACACGAACATTATGGTGACACGGGCATGCTTCCTTGACCGACCAAGGCCGGCCCTAAGGATTGCAAGGAGCCGGTCCCACACATCTCTATAATTCTGACCTAATTTGCTCAATTGCTCATATTTGGTCCAAACTCTTTCCAACCAACTTGGAATTCGCTCAATCGACCGTCAGCTGGTCCCACACCACCAAGGGCCGGTTCTATGCTCCCTTGGACGGTCCCTCACTTCTCCATAACTAGGTTTTATCACCTAATGCTCAGAAGAGCACTATTCTAATAAGTGATTAAACCAGCATTTAATCATCCTTTCACCAACCAGTCAACAGAGGACTTTGGTGCACGCTCACTCGAGCACTTGGGAGCTACATGGTCGTCCATCATCCCATGTAGCCAGTCACTCCTTCACTCAGTGGCGTATTTTCAATAAATCATCAATTGATGAACAATTGATCAAAATTAGGGTTTCGAACAAATACTCTGCAAATCATGATTTTGAGCAATTTCAAACACTAATAAATCCATGTTGACCCAACAATCAACATCTGGATTAATTATATAATATTTGGTAGGCTACCAATATTTTAATTAATAATTATTGGGTCACGTTGCTTGCTCAATTGCTCGAATATTGATCCAACTGTCAATATTCAGTAATTTATCGAATTGAGCAATACTTGCCCAATTGCTCGAATATTGATCCAACTATCAATATTCAGTAATTTATAATTGAGCAATACTTACTCAATTGCTCGAATATTGATCCAGCTGTTAATAATCAGTAATTTATCGTCGAATATTGATTCAACTCAATATTTAACAATTCATCGAATTTACATTATTTGCTCAGACGAGCAATATCAACATCATTCAAGAACTATACGTCTGACATGTTCAATCCATGAACCATTGAACATTCGTCAATCATGCTCAATTCAACAAAACTTAGACTCACTGTATAATCAAGCCAACGACTGACTAATCAAATACACGTCTGCTTTGCAGACTCCACGTTCGTGAGACATCAATCACGTCACATGGGGGATATCAATTAGGGTTTTGGTCTGGCGGCCTACGGCACGTGTGTTCATCCACGATGAGAAACATGAGTAAGTTGTGCAAGCGGTTGAGGGAGTTAGCAAAGTAGTGGGTGGACGATCAATCAAGTCTCCACACGACATTGAACTGATTTTACCATGATCTGCCACTTCCCTATTCTTTCACTCAAGAAACCGTCACACTTACTGGGATCAATGTGTTTACTATTCTGACAATATAAATAAGTTCGGGATCGATGATTGAAAAGAAGATTCGTCTACACACAATTTTCTCTAGATCGAAACTTATTTGCACAAACTTGTAGAAACCTTCAACACATCCACAATCCTTGATCATCATTGATCCCACAATTCTCAGCTTCCCTCCTACAGATCAACCCATCTCCCTCTTTGTGACCGAATTGACTCTGGAACGGCCATTGACTTGGTTTAGGCTGGAGTCCTACAAATTGATCTCTCGAACTCAAAGAACTCCCGTGCAATGCATCTGTGTGAGGTTAGGCAGTTTGCTCGGTTGAGGAGTCTCGTCCGATCGGTCGTCTCTTCACTTTCCTAAAAAACCAGCAAATCGTTTTTCCCCATCAACACCTACCATTTAGTCCCATTAGCTAGTGATCATGCTCCTATTCTGTTGTCCACTTTCAGAATGGATTCTGAAACTCATAAGCCTTTCAGAGTTAATAAAATGCGGTTTAGATATCCAACTTGTAAGGAAGTTATTTCTCATAACTGGAATGTTAATATGCAAGGTTCTGCTGCTTTCAAGTTCACTAAGACTCCGTTCAACACAAAACAAATTCTTCGAGATAGGAATTATAATCACTTTGGTACTATTACTACTGAGATAAACAAAATTAAGGCTCAAATTGATATTCTGAATTCTCACAATATTAATCCTTTGGATGCTGATTTTGTTAGATTGCAGAATAGGCTGAATTACTGGTATGATGTTGAAGATGATTACTGGAAACAAAGAGGTAAGAATGATGAATTGATGTTAGGTGGATAGATGGAAATATGCTGTTTGGGAAGTTGGAGATGGATCTTCTATCTGTATCTGGAAAGATAGATGGATTTCATCTATCTCCAATACAGTGAGTAGCCAGTTTTATTATAGTAATATTAGCACTGTCTCCGGCCGAATTGATTGATGATGATACTAAATCTTGGAATTTAACAACTCTGAATACTCTTTTTGATGCCAATGCTGTGGATGTCATTCTTAACATTAGAATCCCATTTAATGGGGAAGATTTTCTTAGATGGCGGCCAAGCTCAAATGGTGAATTTTCAGTCAATCTGCTTATAGAGCTATTCTTACAAGTAGAAACCAAGAAAATGGTTTTAGTAACACAACTCCTATCTCTTGGAAAACATTTTTGGAAGTCTAAACTTCCAAATAATATCCTTCACTTTTTATGGAGATGTTTACAGAACTGTCTACCATTGGGAGATAATTTTGCTAGACACTGCAACAACATACACCCAAGTTGTCCATTATGTAATCTACACATTGAAATCATGCAACATATTTTCCTTGATTGTACCTTTTCTAAAAATATTTGGAATGCTATTGATCCTGCTCTCATCACTGATATTGCTAATGTAAATTTCAATGAATGGCTTTGCAACTTGTTTCAGGGAAGTAATTAGCCTGTGAATAATGATCTGGTTCACAAATGGTTTGCTTTTATGTGGAATATTTGGAAATGCAAATGCAGGAAAGTCTTTGAAAACCAACAAGAAAATCTTAGTCAACTGATACACTTAATTAAAACAGATTTTGCAGACTGGAATGGAGTGGTTGTCTCTCGCAGTACAAGTGTTATACCTAATATCATGCAACCCACTATAGAATGACAGAAACCAACTAATCCTTTTATGAAAATAAACTGTGATGCTGCTTTTGCTGATCTTACTAAGTATGTAGGAATTGGACTTATGAGAAGGTCTTTCGCAGGTAGCCCAGATGAAGCTAGATGTTGTAGGACTAAAGCAATAGACCCGGATCAGGCGGAAGCAAAAGCTCTCCTGGAAACTGCATTATGGGCAAGGCAAAAAGGATACATGAATGTGCATCTGGAGGGCGATTGTCTAAGTGTTATTACTGCTTTAAATGGTAGATTAGAAGCAATAAAATGGACCACAAGAAACTTGATAACTGATTGTGGAAATGTTTTAAATTCTTTTGATAGTTGGAAATGCACTCATGTGCTTAGGGATGTTAGCCTGTTGCACACAAGATTGCAAAACATGGAGAAATAGTCTCTGAAGAAGAGTGGTTCAACCAATACCCTGCTTCGATATTATAATGTATCCATAGGGATGATTTTATGTAATCGTTTATTTTGATCAATAAAATTTCCTATCTTTCGTATTAAAAAAAAACATTTTTTTTCCCGCATTGGTAGAATATTATTAGGTTATGAATGAAAAAAATAAAAAATAAAGATCCAATTTTTTACAAATAAATAGTATTATTACAAGAAACTAGTTGGAAGCCTAACAAGCTAAGCTCCAACAGCGCACTACTACATTAGTTGAACAGGTTGCCGTGCTAGTCTATCAGCGAGCCTCATGAGGAACCGGCCAAAGGAGCCGAAACGAATAGGGGGCTGATTATGTTGCAAGAGGGGCAAACTAACTCTACCTTCCATGTCAAATTCTGTAATATTGCGTCATCGAGGACTCAAACTTATGACCTCTTGGAACGCATCAAACCTTTGAGGAACGAGGATGACCAGCTTTGCTAGCTACCCATTTTTTTTTACGCTTCCGTTACCGTTCACTGACTGGACTGATGGAAAATCTTCCGTTCCGATAATCATACAACTTAAGAGGTCAATCATCCATATTAGGAGATATACTCACGTTATAATGCTGAAAGGCATTTCATATAATGGTGTAAAAAAACTTGCACCATTCTTATTATGATTATTATTCTAAGTTTTGAGTGATCGGAGTACTAATGTTTCTTGTCGAATTAGCGATTACAAAATTATATTTTTTTGCATTGCTAAGATGCCGGAGGAAACTGAAAAAGAGTAAGTAGGGATTGGAAAATTTACCCTCTTGGGCTTCTGAATACACAAACTCAACACTTACAAGTTGAGATTGGAGTTCTCTGTGGTATCCCAACTGGTGGTTTAAATTTAAATGTGAAAATGTGGAGAATTTCATTCATCTCCGGGAGGATCTCGCTTCAGATGCTATTTCTCCCCTCTGAAGTATATCAGTTGTCTCCTCGGAACTAATTATGTAACTCAAACTCCAATCAGAACACCTGAAGTTTATCATAGAGTTAGTAGATATTTGAAGAGCGTGTATGTCAGAACTGAATCTCAACATGAGATCAGTGAGAACAAAATGCCTAGAACGCCCAATTACAGAATGAGGAGCTAGCCGATTGTAAATTTTTATTTTATTTTAAACTCCTAATCAGCTAGTTTGGACTTAAAAGTTGGAAAATCTGCTAGGTTGGACCTAGCCGATTGTAATTGCAATTTGTTTAAGAACCCCTTATCGGCAAGGTTATAAGAAATGATATACCGGTTAGGTCCTACCTCACCGATTCTAATCCGTTACTTACTCTTGTCACTATACAGTCCGTCATTGGCTCGTTGCATCTTTTCCGGACGGTCCACCAAATTGCAGACGGCCCTAAATTTGCTTAATCCTCTTCTGAGACTGGCTTTGATATTCTCAGCACAATGAAACCTACTCAGCTCGAGTAAGTAACTCCACAATTTTCTTGATTGAGTACAACGGAGGAATGATGCGTGGAAACTTCAGACTAAGAAATAATTGATGCGTGGAAAGTTCAAAGTTTCAAACTACCTGATACTTGGAATCGTTATTTTTGATTTTGAAAATACATGCATCTAACATGCCAACACTGTGCTGATGGGTACCCATGAATAGAAATGCTTTGCTGGGACTACTCAAAAAAGGTGGGGGACTACTCCTCTATTTTGGGGTGGATATTTGAAGTAAATTTGAGCCACCGCTTAACTTAGTTTTTTTCTAATACCAAACTTGCCCTTGGTAATTAAATTAGTTAGTGTAATGATTAATTAGTGTTAGTGTAATGATTGATTAGTGAGGTTAGATTAATTAGCTGAGTGTTTTTACAAGAATAATTTTTGAGAAGAAGGGGGTTTTGGTTTTTTTTTTTTAAGATGGTTGATTTCGAAATGAGGGTTTTGGGTACTTAGGTATACTTCAAATTTAGTTAATGTTGCTTGAATTGACAAAAACTTTCGAAAAAATGAGAAATTTATAAACTGATTTCGACCATGGAAATGAAGTTCGGCTACGACATCTGAAGAACAGGTAGCCGAACTCATCTGCAAGTGCAGTTCGGCTAATGGTTCTGAAGACACAGGTAGCCGAACTAAGCTTTAATGGAGTTTTTGCTTTCAGAGAAAAGTTAGGCTAGGAAAAAGAAAGTTGCGACGTAACCGAACTAAAAGTTCGGCTGGGAATTCTATTCTCGACGTAACCGAACTCAATATATAGGTTTTCAGAAAAAAGTTCGGTTAGTAGAAAAAAATTGCGACAAAACCGAACTAAAAATTCGGCTAGGAAAAAAACGAAAAAAAGTTGCGAAGTAACCGAACTAAAAGTTCGACTGAGAATTTTTTTTTGCGAGGTAACCGAACTTTTTCCTGAAAGAAAAAACTCCATTAAAGCTGAGTTCGGTTAGTTCGACAAACTGTTTCACATAATTCCTAGCCGAACTTATCTCTGCAACTTTCATTTTCAACTCATTTTGATGATTACTTCTCATTTCTTCAACCAAAAACGAATGACAAGTAATGGGTTTGTGAGAATATCTTCGTTAATGATTTAAATTAAGCTATATATATAGATGTGGTGGTGGTTGGTGGTGGTGGTAGTTGGAGGTGGTAGGTGATGGGCGGTGGTGGTGGGAGGAGGTGGTGGTTATATATATATATATAGGTGATTATTAGGTTGGTTTTAAATTAAATTAGGTTAAGGGTAGGTTAGTCATTTCCACACTTTAGGACCCCCCTTATAAGTATAGGGTGGACATTCATATAACAAAGTAGTCCCCCACCTTTTTTGGGTAATCCCCAAAACATCATTCCTGGGACTTGCCACCCGTAAAGTGGCTCCTAGTTTAATCTCTCGTGCGGGGCCCATAAAACTATGAAAGTCCGGATAAATTTTTGAGTTTTTTCCTGGGAGTTTAGTAACACTGTTATCTTATCGAAATTCTATTACTCACCCCGATAAACAGGTACCTCATTAGCTGCCATGGTCCTATATTTTTGATGTTCTTATATTTTGGGTTTAATACGACGGAATAAGGTTAAAATTGTTTTGAAGTAAACTTCAAAGATCTTTATGAATAAGGTTAAAATTGTTTTGAAGTAAACTTCAAAGATCTTTAATTAATAATTGGCCGACTGTTAAGGAGGCCTTCTATAGGGCCACTTAATATGCATTTTGTCTGTCACGAAATGTGTACAGAAAAAATGAAATCAATTTTAATTTTAAGAAATTAAGATTCATCTTGAGATAAACAAGCACATTGGTTAGATTTATCTATCAACTACAATCAAACGAACATATTTGGAGTTCAAAATTCTTTAAAAAACCCCATTAAATTGATCGGATAATTCGGTCTGCAATCTCTGTTTTCTGAGTTCTTCAGTTGTCTGTCGGCTGAAGAAAAAGATAAAACCGGGTCGGATCTAGACCGACTCAGTGGCCAAGTCACTTACTTATTGAACACAGTCACAGTGAGTCACCAATATTCTCAAACATAATTTCTTCTTCTCTTCACCGGAATCACTCAAAATTAACATCAAATTAATTATCCCAAATTACAATACAAAATCATGCTTTTAAATCCTTTTAAAACTTTCATTTCTTCAACCATAAGGGTGAGTTAGGCAACCATATTCATCAATCAAGTTGTTGATGATGTTATTGTTTCAATCTTCTCTTCAATAATGACGAACCCATGTGATGAATAACAAAAATATCTAGAAAACACAGCAGATGATAAACCCATATTTCAAATTCTTATTCTCTTAGCAGATAACACTACCTGATAACTCGGTGAGGATGCTGATTGATGAACACCAATTACAGACAAGCAAACAAATAAACAAACTGAAAAGACGAGGGTACCCAAATACACCACAATCTTTAAATTATCCACCTATAAGTCCTCTTACCGAAAGTGATTGTCTATGGACAAAGTCGAGACAATACGACAAATCGGTATTCACACTTTGTGTGATCGTCTATGGATACGAGATCGAGACTATACAATAATCAAAGTGTGATACTTGATAATAGGTTCGGACTTAACCAAACTCTATAAGATCACTATCAAGTAATACGGAGTTAACATTTGTGTATTTTACTTCTAATTATAATAAACAATTATAATTGCGGAAATACAAAAGTAAAAGGCACAACAAGATTTTGCTAACGAGGAAACCGCAAATGTAGAAAAACCCCGGGACCAAGTCCAGAATTGAATACTCTCAGAATTAAGCCGCTATACAAAATCTAAACCAACTTCGTATAGTTGAGACCAAGCAACTAAACCTAGTTCACTTAGTTTCTTCAAACATTCAATAAGTGCACGCACTAGAACAATTTCTTTGGATCGTATTCCAAACAGTAAAGGAACAACAAATCTGTTTGGTAACAACTCTATTGATTCTTTCCAGATAAAGATATCTCAAGTCATATGCAAAGGCTCTTCCGTTTAAACTAATAAACTCCTTTGCCTGGTTAGATCAATCCAATCTCTATGACCTAAGTAATAAGATTCGGATTTGTTACAATCAAAATAGATCTCAATAGAACTATTATGTGTTACCGATCTCACGCAACTAATCAATCGAAAAAATCCGATTCTAGTTGGATCCCAGCCGATCAAGGTTTGTGCTACACAAAGATATGAGAAACCAATAAGAAATCTTCTTCGTAATCAAATATTCTTTAATCTCCAATTAAACCTGCACAAGACCACTTGAATCTCTTGTGATCAATCAGGCACAGAACGGAGTCTGTTAACAATGGATTATCACAAGATATCTTTAGATCTACAAACAGTTCTAAAGATCCCGTCGACACTTCGATCTAGTTTCAGTGAATCTTATATGAGAAGAGAAGATTCTCAAGAATAAACAAACTAGGTGCAATCAAAGTTCAAAAACCGTTTGTCAATCAAATCAATCGAAAACTAATAAACTGCAATTATCTAGTTTCCCACCAACGGTACTCATAGAGCTTCTTGATCCCACAGAAGTCTTTAAACGAGCGGTCGTAAGAGATTTCGCCTAATTAGGGCACTTTCCTCTACGAATAGACGACTCCACCAGAAACAACAAAAAGATAAAGTTTGTCTGGCTCTTAGGATAGTTTGCTATAAATGCAAACTTAGGTATTTATAGACCAAGGATGTTTGGACACCAAGGAATTTCCAAAACCGAATTATTCTCAAGATATGCAATAAATGACCAAATCGGTTTTCATAATTCCTGGAAATGCTTTGTCCAATATTTTTCGAAATCTCTCAATAGAAAATCTCCAATTAGTAAATGCACATTACTAATTTTTATTCTCTAGAGATATGCATTTAATTGCTGGTAATTAAAGCATATAAAACTGACAACCTTAATTAAAAAATTCTTAATTTATTTCAGACCGGGATCTCCTTGAGTAATTAAGGAATATCTTTGAACAATAAAACATAAGAGTTACTGTTCGTGTTCAAAGTATGTTGACATATTTTATTTGTAAATCATCTTTCATATTTACAATCTTGGAATCGATTAAACCACACTTCCAAACAAGTTTAGAATTGGTTCATCTGTATTCCAAGACAACTATGTGATTGATCAAATATCAAATTACAATCATGGGTTCAATCGGTTCTACCAATCACTAGGATCGGTTATACCTTAATATGGATTACTTGTGATCGGACACACAAGTTACCAGGACCGTTTACATCAGTTACCAGAATCGGTTATGTCAATTACCAGGACCTGTTACCATATACTCATGGTATTGCTTGTGATCGGTCACACCAGTCACTAGGATCGGTTACACCAATTACTAGGATCGGTTACACCAATTACTAGGACCGGTTACACCAATTACAAGGATCGATTACACAAATCTTTTGTGATCGGTCACACCAATTACAAATATTGATCATACCATCTCAGGTGATTACTTAGGATCAGTTACACTAAATAATAAAAACTAGTCATACCAAATCATAAGTCAGGCATTGTGATTAGTTATACCAAGATACATAACAAGTTATGATCGGTTCTACTAACTCACACATATTGGTAATCCAAAGATATGCAATGAATAAAAATACCAATAAGCCTTGCGATTTCCCTTTCGATTCATAAAACAAGTTCATGAATGTACTTCCTTTAAACAAATGTAAAACATTGTTTCCTAGGATGAAATCTTCACCTTTACCCATACACATAATCACAATAACATTCATACGATTATGTCGATGTCATATCTACGAAGTTCAAGAGATAAGCGTTATACTTCATAGTCTAATTCCTTAATACTATGATCATATGATCATGTCTCACTACTAGAGTAAAATATTCATTCACAGCTTCGCAGTTATGTTTTCAATATAGCATGACTTGAAAGATACGTTAGGAATGAAACAGTTCAAGTCAATATTACTAACCTCAAGAGGAAGGATGATGTCGTCGTTGTAGCTCGTTACTTCTTCACATTCTTCAGGTCTTCGAGTAATACTTGTATGTCTCATATTCCTAGACTTTCTAGTCTAACCTATACGAAATTGTCTCTAGTACATAATCAAGCGACTCTTAGATGAGTTTTGATTCACTAAAATATGACAACCAAACTTGACATACCAACGCTTTGTGGGTTCAACCGAGCTATGCTCTAACAATCTCCCCCTTTGTCAATTTTAGTGACAAAACTCTTAATACATATGGATAAACAAATTACAAGAATTCATTATACATACGCTTGATTCCAAGTTTCAACAGAACAATAACCTGCATATATATATATATATATTCAATTAATAAATGCCGATGTTGACATCTGAATAACAAAGCTTATACTCCCCCTAAAGGTAAGATAGGTAGATATTCAATTTGAATATCTTTGTTATTCCCCTTTTGTAGTTAATATAACTACACAACAATATGATATGTTTCTCCCCCTTAGTCAATGCTTTACTCTTTCGTTAGATATAACGTTTAAGCACAATTGTCCTTTCCTTAGTGATTGAAAATCACTTGTTTACTCCATATATTTCTCCCCCTTTTTGTCACAAAATGACAAAGGTTCGAGCAAATAAAGGTCAAACCGAAAGGATCTTACAAATCTAAAAGACTTGTAAAACCTATAAGAGTTAAGCACGAAGGTTTCACATACCACTTTAGATAACCAATATTAAAACCGAAACTACAAGTAATTTAGTTTTACTATGTTATCAATGAAACAATTGCCATAAGCAATTTTCCCTAATAGTTTAACAGATTGACTAAGAAACTTAGTTCCTTTGTTAAACCGATTGTAAACATACAATCGCTTATTTCGATAAGACCAAAATAAAGATCAGAATTAACTTTATTTCTCTCACCAGGTTCTAATTATTCAGACAATAACTTAGACCTTTCTCTTTAGAAAAGACAAGTACTAGGTTAGTTAACTAGTATTTCTTGTCAAGGGATTCGATTAGAGTTGAATAAACGAATCCTTTTATTTGATAAGTCTAACTAAGATCAGAATTAACTTAGTTTCTCTTATCCGGAATCGAATTGGAATAAACAAATGATCCCGTATTTTGTTAAGCCATAAACAATACATACAAACCAAAATAAATTGACTTGCACAATTATTTTCTTAAACGGAAGCAATATAAATAAACATAGACATTATAACACCGCAATTGCACCGAAATTTTGTTAAGCAAAAACACTTGATATCAAACAATAAAGAAGATACCAAAACAATAAGCCAAATAAATTGACACAGTTTTTCTTAACCGGAAACAATTGAATCACACACACACACACATCCATACACACATAATGGAAGATATATCAATTGTACCGAAAATTTTGTTAAGCAAAAGCAAGATATATGCAATATAAGCAGGCTTTTCTTAAACAAGAAAACGATTAACTAGCAAATTCGTTACCTCAGATTCCGCATCCTTGATGAGATTTTTTTATAGTTGTAGAAAAAGGTTCGTTGAGACTTGTGAAGATTTTCTATTTCCGAATTAAATAAAACTAAAAATAAAAAGAACTCAATTTAAAGTTGTTATCAAGACTGTAAGAACACTGAGACTCAGGATTCCACTATTTTCCAATTTTATGTGATTCAATTAATAATAATCATGCAACTTATACATTCGAGTGATTCAAATATATTGTAATAATTAGATTTTTAGAAATAACAATTGTTTATCAAAAGCATAGAACATCAAAACCCTAGGCAAGCATGCTTCTATCAAAAGAAATCACAATTGTTTAACCAAAATCAATAAATCAATTTTCTCATCAAGGAAAATAATCGTAAAAAGAATTGCAATAATTAATTAAATAAAAATTACCATGCAAATATTGGAAAGTAGCTTCCTCCGTCGCCTCAGCAAAGGGGTTTAGCTCCTCATGTTGGAAATATGCTAAAAAGTTGATTTCACTGATCCAAAGGTGTTCATAAAGAAGAAAAGGTATAAAGCAGTTGAGTTTATAACAGATATAATAGTTACAAAACTCACTGTTACAGAGAACCCTAACAGAACTGTTGCGAACTCTAATTATTTGTTACAAAAATTGTGACAAAGGTATTGAATTTGAAAGAATAGGCCACATTTTCTGCGACTGTCTCTTACTGCTGTTCTGTGTTCTTCTTCTTCCTCTCGCCTGTGTTCTCTGCAACTCTTCAAACTTCTCTGTTATGCTTCTAAACTTTCCCCAAAGTGTACGTACCCCCTCTACGACTCATACCCAGGCTATATATACCCAACAGGTGATGTTATTTCGAGAAATATATTCCAACTATCCGTTTTCTTCTCTGCAAGTTACGGCAATTTTCTTCTTCCTTTTGTTTATCTTCTGCGCACCTATAGCTGCCAAATCTTCTCTAAATTGGACCAAATCATTTCTACAGCTTAGATATTGCCAAAATCTCTACGTACTTTCCTTCTTCCAAGCCTAGAGATCCCGATAATGTTTCACTATGTGTTGTCGGGAATCATTGAAAATCGTCTTGTTTCCTCGAACATAAAACTCTTACCATACCTGTTTTCTTGGAACCACTCCATATTAATCCAAAAGTGGAGAAAATATCCAAAAGAATCTCGTGAAAATCTCGACCAAAACCAATCCAAAATACCGATATTTCCATTCTATGTTTAGCGAAATCTTCTTTTCCTTCCCTTCTTTTTCGATTTTTTTAAGACATACCAATCCTGTTTTACTAAAACAGGCCCAAAAGAATCCAAACCCATGAGAAAATCCACCAAGAACACGTCCAAATTTGCTCCAGAGAAATACGTAGATATTCAGTCTGTTTTCCCGCCAAAACTATTTTCTTGAACCGTGAAGATGATGGTGCCCCTTATCCACTGGTGGGTGCCGATAGCAGGGTGGGTACCCCTTAGTATTTGAGGTGACCCTTATCCAAAATGAGAGTCCGAATAGCAAGTGTCCTCTGGGTGCCTTTATCAACTTTTCGAGCCGATTTTTCCAGAAATGTTTATTGCCCAAAAATACCTACAAACACATAAAGACCATAATAAGTACAATAATTGAGCACTAACAATATATAAAATCGAGACAAATCAGACACAAAAATGTGTCTATCAAATACCCCCAAACTTATTATTTGCTAGTCCTCGAGTAAATATAATTTAGAAAATAAAATCCTAACTCACTGTCGCAGGCATCGCGATTGCACTTAGCGTGTGCAACAAGCCTTTGAACCCCTAGGTGACCCTAGTGGCCGAGTTATAGTCTCGGGAGGGTTTACAAGAGGTGTACCCACAAAACCTTTACTCCAAACCCTAGCTATCTACGCAGAACCTTGGAATAGCACTAAAGAATCTCCTTGGTTGGCATACTCTCATTGACTATAGGAGGAAGTACTCTGATGCGAAATTCCAATTGCTGTACACGAGTTTGCACTCAAGCATACTAAAATTCATATATAAGTGACAGAGCTCTACTCAGACAGTCGCACTATGGACATCAATTTTCGTAGTCAACAAATCACATGGATAGATTAAGAAGATGGAAATAGATAAAAACGAAGATGGTTTTGATGTGACTAAGGTGAACGGTGTTTCCCATATCTGTCTGAAGGCCACTGCCAAGATGAACCTATCCTAATGGACTGAGATACTGGTCTGACTAAAATCAACACAACTGGCATATACAAGGGAACCAGTGGTCGAGAATCCTAATTCTAGATCAACTCGTCTGGCATATACAAGGGAACCAGCGGTCGATTTATTCACTGAACAGTAACATTAACATTTTTTTTTTTTTTAATATAATGATTAGATCTTTCGGATCCAAGCGCATGCTTCTGTCAGCAGATTACATGGTAATTCCCGTGGATCCTGCATTCCATGCTTGTTTAGGCGACGGAGACAGGGAGAACACACACATATTGCTATCCAAGTGTTAATTTTTATTTATTTTATTTTTGAGAATTATTCTGTTTGGTCTGATTGGTCTGGTCTAGTCTAGTATGGTCTTTTTTTTTTCTTTTTTTTTTAGTAACTCAATCACTCTATTTCACCCTAGCAGTGGTAACAACTCGATGTGTGCGCCCCACCAAATCACTTAGAAACATATTTAAAAAGAGAATAAAATAAAAACAGTATTGAAAAGGACTCAACGAGATATGGTGAAACTACTATGTTATTTCTAACACCTGAGCTCTGTGCTTTTATGAATAGACTCTTTATAGATGTTTCCATCCACTCAGATTGGTTCCTCAACTCCTACAACCAAGATGCTTCCATCCATTTAGATTGGTTAGTGCCATCCTTAATAAGCATAAATTTCTAGGCTCTGGAGTTTATTTATTGCAACTAACAAAAAGTTTCTTCCCCACCCCCAAACTTAAATCTAACATTGTCCTCAATGTTTCTAATTAAAGAGTAATACCAAAAGTATGAGTAACAAGAGGATTCAGTAAAGAGAGAAGTCAGAAAGATAGTACCTGGGTGAAGCGTAACAATCCTTCCTCGGAGAATAAGGAGAAAAATAAAAATAAAAACCTAAAAACAAATAACAAAAATAATATACAACATACAAATACCAAATACCTCGATGGTCAATCAAGGTATATAGGGTCCTCTAGAGGGACCTCCTCAATATCACCTGTAGGCAAAGTTTCTAAAAAGGGCTTCAATCTCTGACCGTTAACCTTAGAAGAACTACTACCATCTAGTGTTTTAATTTCTACAGTGCCATGAGGAAAAATAGTACGGACCACAAAAGGGCCGGTCCACCGAGAACGCAACTTCCTAGGGATTAGATGCAAACGAGTATCATACAGAAGAACTTTTTGACCTGGAGAAAATGACTTTCTTAAAATATATTTATCATGAACAAGTTTCATTTTGTTCTTATACTCCTTAGCACTATCGTATGCATCTCTACGAATCTCGTCCAACTCATCGAGCTGGAGTTTTCTGTGAGCTCCTGCTTTGTCAAGTGAAAAGTTTAACTGTTTAATAGCCCAATATGCTCTATGTTCTAACTCAACAGGTAAGTGACATGCCTTTCCAAATACTAGACGATAAGGTGACATTCCAATGGGGGTCTTAAACACAGTACGATAAGCCCATAAGGTATCAGTAAGCCTCGACGACCAGTCTTTTCTACTAGGATTAACCGTTTTCTCTAATATACATTTTATCTCCCTATTGGAAACCTATACCTGACCACTAGTCTGTGGGTGATATGGGATATCTACTTTGTGAGTAATACCATATTGTTTCATTAAAAGTGCAAATGGTCTATTACGAAAGTGTGTTCCTCCATCACTAATTATAGCTCGCGGTGTACCAAAACGTTTAAGTATATTATCTTTCAAAAACTGGAGTATGACCTTGTGGTCATTTGTTTTACACGGAACCGCCTCAACCCACTTAGACACATAGTCTACAGCGACAAGTATGTAAAGATAACCAAAAGAATTAGGGAATGGACCCATAAAATCAATGCCCCACACATCAAAGACCTCAATCACTAAAATAGGGTTCAAAGGCATCATATTTCTATGAGAAATGGTCCCTAACTTCTGGCAACGCTCACAAGAAGCGCAATGACTATAGGAGTCCTTAACCAACGAAGGCCAGTAAGATCCACACTGCAATATCTTAGCAGCAGTCTTCTTAGTACTAAAGTGACCCCCACACGCATGTTCATGACAAAAGGAGATAATACTAGACTGGTCATTCTCAGGTACACATCTCCTAATAATCTGGTCTGGAAAATACTTAAATACATAAGGATCATCCCAAAAGAAATGCTTAACCTTGGCTAAAAACCTAGAACGATCTTGTTTACCCCAATGTTGAGGCATTCGACCAGTAACAAGATAATTCACTATATTTGCATACCAAGGTGATTGGGAAACAAAGAACAATTGTTCATCAGGAAAGCTATTCCTAACGGGAGTGAAATCATCAGGGGAATCCACAACAAGCCTAGACAAGTGATCTGCTACTACATTTTCATCACCCTTTTTGTCTCTAATATCTAACTTGAATTCTTGTAACAATAGGATCCATCTAATCAATCTAGGTTTGGAATCCTTTTTAGACAAAAGATATTTTAAAGCAGCATGATCAGTAGAAATTATGACCTTAGAACCTAATAGGTAGGATCTAAACTTATCCAAGGAAAAAACGATGGCTAACAGTTCCTTTTCGGTAGTTGTATAGTTCAGTTGGGCATCATTTAGAGTTTCGCTAGCATAGTAAATCACATGAAGTAATTTGTTTTCTCTCTGACCTAACAAAACACCTATAGCATAATCTGAAGCATCACACATAATTTCAAAGGGTAGGTTCCAGTTAGGTGCCTGGACTATGGGAGCGGTAGTGAGTAACGTCTTAAGCTTCTCAAAAGCCTCTAAACAAGCATCATCAAAGAAAAACTTAACATCTTTCGCAAGTAAATTGCAAAGAGGTCTAGAAATCAAGCTAAAGTCCTTAATTAATCGTCGATAAAATCCTGCGTTCCCTAAGAATGACCTAATCTGTTTTACGGTTTTTGGGACCTGTAAAGTTTTAATAAGGTCAACCTTGGCTTTGTCTACCTCTATACCCTTCGAAGATACGATATGCCCCAACACAATTCCTGATTTAACCATGAAATGACATTTTCCCCAATTAAGCACTAAATTCTTTTCCTTACACCTAGTCTACATTAGTGTCAAATGATGCAAGCACTCGTCAAAAGATGAACCAAACACTGAAAATTCATCCATAAAGACCTCTAAGAACCGTTCTACCATGTCAGAAAATATGCTCATCATACACCGCTGGAAAGTAGCAGGTGCATTACACAACCCGAAAGGCATGCGTCTATACGCAAAGGTACCAAAGGGACAGGTAAACGTAGTTTTCTCTTGGTCATCTGGGGCAATAACGATCTGATTATAGCCCGAGTAGCCATCTAAAAAGCAATAATGACTATGTCCAGCTAATCTCTCTAGCATTTGGTCAATAAAAGGAAGAGGAAAGTGATCCTTCCTTGTGACCTTGTTCAATTTTCTATTGTCAATACAGACACGCCATCCCGTGGTCACTCGGGTTGGGATTAATTCATTGTTATCATTATGGACTACAGTGATACTTGATTTCTTGGGAACAACCTGAACGAGGCTGACCCACTTACTGTCTGAAATGGGGTAGATAATACCCGCATCTAACAACTTAAGCACTTCAGTTCGAACTACTTCTTTCATATTAGGGTTCAGTCGACGTTGCATCTCCCTAGAGGGTTTAGTGTCATCTTCTAAATGAATCTGATGCATACAAACAGTAGGACTTATACCCTTAATATCTGCTATGGTCCACCCTAAAGCTTCCTTGTTGTCTTGAAGTACGGTGACTAGCCTACTTTTTTGATCACTATCCAAGTCGAAAGCAACAATCACAGGTAAAGTCTCAGATGGGCCTAAAAACACATATTTCAGGGTATCTGGTAATGGTTTAAGGTCCAACTTAGGGGGCTCTTCTAAAGAGGGAATTAAAGTAGATTTAGAAATTGGTAGTGGTCCGAACTTAGGTCTCCATCCATTACTAGTGTCCATCAAAGGGGCGGCATTTAACAAAGCATACACCTCATTAATCACACTATCGTCATCAAAGTAAAACCCAAAGTGGGCTAGGCATTTCTCTAATGGATCTTCTAGCAAAGTGTTTGGTAATGACTCCTGAACTAAGGTTCCTATCATGTTTACCTCTTCAAAGGACGAGTCATCTAACTCAGAGGGTTTCTTACAAATATTGAAAATATTTAGCTCAAGAGTCATATTACCAAAATACAAATTCATGATACCATTTCGACAATTAATGATCGCATTGGATGTAGCTAAGAATGGGAAAACTAAAATCACAGGTATCTGGTTTTCTGGGTCTGGGACAGGTTGGGTATCTAGGATAACAAAATCCACTGGATATATAAACTTGTCGACCTCAATTAGAACATCCTCTATGACTCCACGAGGAATTTTCACTGACCTATAATCTAACTGGAGTGTTATCTTGGTTGGTTTCATTTCACCTAGCCCTAGTTCAAGGTACACATGGTACAGAAGTAAGTTCACACTAGCTCATAAGTCAAGTAAAGCTTTTTCTACCCGGTAATTACCTATCATGCAAGAAATGGTAGGGGAACCTGGGTCTTTGTATTTAGGAGTAGTGGTATTCTAGATGATCGAACTTACATGAGTAGCTAAAAAGGCTTTCTTAGGGACATTCAACTTTCTCTTTCTCGTACACATATCCTTAAGGAACTTAGCGTAAGTAGGGAGTTGACTAATTACATCTAATAAAGGAAGGTTTATGGTAACTTGCTTAAAAACCTCCAATATGTCATTAAAATGGGATTCCTTTTTGGTTGGTACTAGTAGCTGTTGGAATGGGTCTCTAGGCACAGAATCATACCTCTCAGGAACCGAATTGGCATCATCATGAACTTTATCAGTCTCCTCAGCTACTGGTGGTCCTGAGGGGTGAACTACAGTATGTTCACTATCGGGCATGGTTACCTAATTGTCTACTACTCTACCACTTCTAAGGGTTCTAATTGCATTCATTCCTTTGGGATTTGGATTAGGCTGACTAGGGAACTTTCCATTCTCTCTTTCACTTAGAGTCTTAGCTATTTGACCTACTTGATGTTCTAACTTAGATAGAGTCTGAGCATTATTTTGTAAACTCTGTCTGATTTCTTGTTAAAAGCTAGAGTGATTGTTTGATAGCATTTTATGGTTCTTTGCTAGCATAATAAGAGTTTCCTCTAAGCTAGATATTTTATTCTCAGAAGGGTTTTTATATTGGGCTGAACCCGAAAGATTCTTAGTGTAACCAAAACCTGGGGGTTCCTGAGAATTACTAATCTGACCCTGAGACCATGAAAATTAGGATGCATTTTCAAACCGGGGTTATAGGTCTCTGAATATGGGTCAATTTTTTGACGGTTTTCAAATCTAGAGTTGTTATAAAGAGCATGTGCTTGCTCTTCACTAATTTGTCCTTCCCAAAATGAGTTATTGGGCTCTATTCCACAACTAGAGACTTGAGAGGTTCTAAGCCTATCATCAGTTTCAACAAAAGACTTATGTTTAGACTGACTTAATTCTAAAGCTTCTAACCGTCTAGATAAGGCAGCAAACTTAGTATCCGACTCAAAGCTTGAGTCTACCATATTGGTGCTATTTTTATTTACCAAAAGTCTTTTAGGGGGCTCTACACATGATTCCCACTGTTGGGATTTGTCAGCTACTTCTTCTAAAAAGGAATATGCTTGATCAACAGTTTTATTTAATAACCCTCCAGCACATAATGACTCAACCAAGGATTTGGACGAGTAGTCTAACCCGTCAAAAAGAATTTGCACTAATTTCATTTTTTCAAACCCATAATGGGGACACTGCGCCAAGAGATCATTGAATCTTTCTAAAAACCTATAAAGAGACTCTCATTCTTATTGCATACTGGTGCTAATTTTTTGCCTAATAGACGAGGTTTTATGTTTTGGGTAAAACTTTTGGAAGAACACAGAAGTGAGTTCATCCCATGTTGTTATGGAATCAGATGGTAAATTATTTAGCCAAGATTTAGCTTTATTTCTTAAGGAAAGAGGAAACAATCTAAGTTTTAAAATTTCATCACTAAGGTCTTTAATCTTAACTGTTCCACAAATTTCCTCAAAGTCCCTTACATGAAAGTATGAGTTCTCATCATATTTCCCTAAGAATACAGGGATCATCTGAATAGTACTAGGTTTCAACTCATAATTAGCGGAAGAGGCTGGTAATCTTATGCACGATGGTCGGGTGGACTTAGTTGTGTACATATAATCTCTTACAGTTGTCATTGCTGGTACTATCGGAGTACTAGGGATCCTTTCCGTACTAAAATCAGGACGTTCAAAAATAGGACTCTCTAGATTAAGGTAATCAAGACTCTTGTTTCCTAAAATATCACTTCTAGGTTTTTCACGCATAAACCGTCCTAGAGCGTCTCTCTTACGTTCTGGCATACAAGAATTCAACCAAAAACTGTGCACATGCAAATGCTGGGCTAACTAAATTAGGTAGGCTTGGGTTACCACATCAAAATATACCCAAAGGTACGAGGCTGAGGTTTGTGGTGTTTCGGATGATAACGCCCAGAGGGTTCACCGTACTAAACCACTTGTTTTCCTAAAATCAGTGCCGGACGAAAATGCAATTGGTGTGTGCAAGTGTTTTTTTTTTTTATAGTAAATAAAATAAACAAGCAGCAAAATAGAAAATTACAAGTCCAAAAGAAAAATAAAGAAACTAATAAATAAAAATCCTTAAAAATAAAATCTCCGGCTTTCTCCTTTTATGGAAAGCAAGTCTAACTTTCCAACTTTCGCTTCAAGTCAATCCTGCACACCAAAAACAAAAATACCAAAGTAAAATCTAGAAAATAATAAAATAAAATAAAACTAAATAAAGACTAAAAACAAAAACAAAAATATAAAACCTAAACCTAAAGACAAGTCCACGTCGGTGGGGCCAAAAATTGATAAGATTTTTATAGTTGTAGAAAAAGGTTCGTTGAGACTTGTGAAGATTTTCGATTTCAGACTTAAATAATACTAAAAATAAGAAGAACTCAATTTAAAGTTGTTATCAAGATTGTAAGAACACCGAGACTTAGGATTCCACTATTTTCCAATTTTATGTGATTCAATTAATAATAATCATGCAACTTATACATTCGAGTGATTCTAATATATTGCAATAATTAGATTTTTAGAAATAACAATTGTTTATCAAAAGCATAGAACATCAAAACCCTAGGCAAGCATGCTTCTATCAAAAGAAATCACAATTGTTTAACCAAAATCAATAAATCAATTTTCTCATCAAGGCAAATAATCGTAAAAAGAATTGCAATAATTAATTAAATAAAAATTACCACGCAAGTATTGGAAAGTAGCTTCCTCCGTCGCCTCAGCAAAGGGGTTTAGCTCCTCATGTTGGAAATATGCACAAAAGTTGATTTCATTGATCCAAAGGTGTTCATAAAGAAGAAAAGGTATAAAGCAGTTGAGTTTATAACAGATATAATAGTTACAAAACTCACTGTTACAGAGAACCCTAACAGAACTGTTGCGAACTCTAATTATTTGTTACAAAAATTATGACAAAGGTATTGAATTTGAAAGAATAGGCCACGTTTTCTGCGACTATCTCTTACTGCTGTTCTGTGTTCTTCTTCTTCCTCTCGCCTTTGTTCTCTGCAACTCTTCAAACTTCTCTGTTATGCTTCTAAACTTTCCCCAAAGTGTACGTACCCCCTCTACGACTCATACCCAGGCTATATATACCCAACATGTGGTGTTATTTCGAGAAATATATTCCAACTATCCGTTTTCTTCTCTGCAAGTTACGGCAATTTTCTTCTTCCTTTTGTTTATCTTCTGCGCACCTGTAGCTGCCAAATCTTCTCTAAATTGGACCAAATCATTTCTACAGCTTAGATATTTCCAAAATCTCTACGTACTTTCTTTCTTCTAAGCCTAGAGATCCCGAGAATGTTTCACTAGTTGTCGGGAATCATTGAAAATCGTCTTGTTTCCTCGAACATAAAACTCTTACCATACCTGTTTTCTTGCAACCACTGCATATTAATCCAAAAGTGGAGCAAATATCCAAAAGAATCTCGTGAAAATCTCGACCAAAACCAATCCAAAATACCGATATTTCCATTCCATGTTTAGCGAAATCTTCTTTTCCTTCCCTTCTTTTTCGATTTTTTAAAGACATACCAATCCTGTTTTACTAAAACAGGCCCAAAAGAATCCAAACCCATGAGAAAATCCACCAAGAACACGTCCAAATTTGCTCCGGAGAAATACGCAGATATTCAGTCTGTTTTCCCGCCAAAACTAGTTTCTTGAACCGTGAAGATGATGGTGCCCCTTATCCACTTGGGGGTGCCGATAGCAGGGTGTGTACCCCTTTTCCAAAATGAGAGTCCGAATAGCAAGTGTCCTCCGGGTACCTTTATCAACTTTTCGAGCCGATTTTTCCAGAAATGTTTATTGCCCAAAAATACCTAAAAACACATAAAGACCATAATAAGTACAATAATTGAGCACTAACAATATATATAATCGAGACAAATCAGACACAAAAATGTGTCTATCAATCCTCTTCTCTCCAGAAAGATATATCATTAAGCGCAAGTTCAAGTTAGAACTCTCCCCCAGTATGTTGTCATCCCCTCGCAAGAACAAAAGAACAACAACAAAGAGCAACCTTTACCAGAAAAAGGTTGAATCGGTTTTAACTAATGTGTGCCAATAGCAAAAGTTGAAAAACCGAAACACATATGTTTATGCTAAACACAACTCATGTAAACAAAAATTGATTCAACACATTGTGACTTTTTACATATGAGTTTCAATCAGAACACCTTATGATCCTTTGATAAAGCCTACCAACATGGGTTAGAACTTAATCCCACTAAATCAAAAAGTCACCCAAACCATAAGGGTTACATCATATGAGATCGAATATTAAGGTTAATGAAAACCGAAATCAAACATCTCATAAATCCAGAGTACTCATATGTATACCAAATATTTAGTTTATAGAATATAAACAAACAATAGTATATGTGACTTACATATGAGCTACAACATCACAACTTTCTTATGATTTTGTTATAGTAATCACGAAGATATGATCCAAAGATCGGCTATACTCAAAATTCACTAACCATAAGGAAGTGAGGCAATATATGAGACTGAAACACAAAGGTTTATCTCATAAACTCAACTGCAATGAACCAAAAATATTCAAAAGAAAATCAAGTATTGCAATTACCTCAATCTTGTAGGAAATTGAATTACGAAACCAACGCAAAAAGAATGAGGTCATTCCGAGTTCAGACGAAGAAGTTATGGGCAAAACAGTTTTACACTCCTTCGTATGGACCAATGATAAGTGCTTAATTTACATGTTTAGAATGTCAATTCCATACTTGTTTTAGCTATAATTCTTGCATATTACTTGTTAGTATGATTATTTTCTAGTTTATGTGTCATATCAGGTGAATCATCCGAAAAGGAGCTACAAAGTGCTAAAATGAACAAGGAAGTGGAGTCTATCAATGAAGGAAGGCCAAGGACCAAATTCAACTCATTTTAATCTATGGGTTCTTAATACCATCTTGAAGAGAACGAGAATACGAAAAGAACGCAAAAAGAATGAGGTCATTCCGACATCGGAAGAAGAATTTATAGGCAAAACAAGATTGAAACTTGAAGTTACAGAGAGAGGTTCAGCTGATAACTTCATCAGCTCGAGTCAGCCGAACCTGGAGCTTAAAAATCAATATTTCGAAGAGTATATAGGAGAGTGTTCGGCTCAAAAGCAATCTAATCAAGTGAGCCGAACCTAACACTCGCCTGAAGTGAATTTTACTTGTCAGGTTCGTCCGGGAAAGGTCGGCAAGTTATGAGCCAAACCTAACAACTTCTGGGATATATTTGGATGCGAAATTGACTTGCAACTCAAGGAAACACGGCCCTGGAAGGATTTTAAATCCTAACTTTGAGAGTTCTATATAAGAAGACATCCAGAGCCTTAAGAAGATATATCATACCTTGGAAGACACAATTGTACCTCCCATATTAAATCTTCTACATCAAAACCTAGGGTTTACCCCTTTAGGGGGAAACCATTCTTATTGTAATCATGTGTAGCTAAACCTTTGTTGATTAAGGATGAATTTAATGTTCTAAACGTGATCTTTATTGGTTAATACAAGTTATTCAGAGTTCTTATCATCATCTTTTGTTTTCACTATTTATAGGGTTTATGATTGATTGATTAGATTGTTTGGAGTGCACGCTAGATTAATCTATTGATCATTTTATTGCTAGTAAAGGGTTAGGATATCCGTGTAATTGTTGAATAATCCTTACACAAGTAGAGAACGTGAGACCTCGCAGAGGGATTCTGTGGAGAAATCGTGTGTGAAGACAACACTAGTAAGTGGACCTTGCGCTAAGAGTCTAACTGCTGGGATCAACCTAAGTTCACATAACTTAAAGCTTCCGATTGGGTTACACCTTGAGTGCGCTACTACTTGGTGGTTCGGTTGGATAGAACTTGATATGAGAGCGATTCGGTATCCGGTTACAAGAGGAACTTTGGCGATAGCACTGCTCTAGCTGCTTTCCCACAGTTGGTGATGAATGGTTCTAACGAAGATAGATAAGTATACTAATATGGTTATCACTTGGTAACGGCGAAGGATTCCTTGATCATCTCTTTCTTTTATTTGTTATTCTCTTATTTACTTTAATCCAATCCCCCTTTGTCTTGTTTTGCTAATATAAATAACTTATCAATTACACAGCTCTCTGTGGGAACGATCCTTACTACCGCTATATTACTAGTTAATTAGTGGGAAATGTCTTAACATGAATCCAATCACACCAATCACTAGGACCGGTTATGGTGATTACTTGTGACCGGTTATACCAATCACCAGGACCGGTTATAACATGAATCCATACACGAAACTGTTTTATACATAACTTTTGCATATAATGTCCGAATACAGTGATTTTTGGCTCGTTTTCACCGTAAAAACAAGAGATTTTGTTAACGAGGAAACCGCAAATGCAGAAAAACCCCGGGACCAAGTCCAGAATTGAATACACTCAGAATTAAGCCGCTATACAAAATCTAAACCAACTTCGTATAATTGAGACCAAGCAACTAAACCTAGTTCACTTAGTTTCTTCAGTATCCCTGCGCTTCCGACATTCAATAAGTGCACGCACTGGAACAATTTCTTTGGATTGTGTTCCAAACAGTAAAGGAACAACAAAGCTATTTGGTAACAACTCTATTGATTCTTTCCATATAAAGATATCTCAAGTAATATGCAAAGGCTCTTCTGTTTAAACTAATAAACTCCTTTGCCTGGTTAGATCAATCCAATCTCTATTACCTAAGTAGTAAGATTCGGATTTGTATTAATCAAAATAAATCTCAAGAGAACTATTAGGTGTTACCGATCTCACGCAACTAATCAATCGAATAAATCCGATTCTACTTGGATCCCAGCCGATCAAGGTTTGTGCTACACAAAGATATGAGAAACCAATAAGAAATCTTCTTCATCTTCAAATCTTCTTTAATCTTCGATTAAACCTGCACAACACCACTTGAATCTCTTGTGATCAATCACGCACAGAACGGAGTCTGTTAACAATGGATTATCACAAGGTGTCTTTAGATCTACAAACAGTTCTAAGGATCCCGTCGACACTTCGATTTAGTTTTAGTGAATCTTATATGAGAAGAGAAGATTCTCAAGAATAAACAAACTAGGTGCAATCAATGTTCAAAATCCGTTAGTCAATCAAATCAATCGAAAACTAATTAACTGCAATTATCTAGTTTCCCACCAACGGTACTCGTAGAGCTTTTTGATCCCACAGAAGTATTTAAACGAGCGGTCGTAGGAGATTTCGCCTAATTAGGGTACTTTCCTCTCCGAATAGACGGCTCCACCAGAAACAACAAAAAGATGAAGTTTTTCTGACTCATAGGATAGTTTGCTAGAAATGCAAACTTAGGTATTTATAGACCAAGGATGTTTGGACACCAAGGAATTTCCAAAACCGAATTATTCTCAAGATATGCAATAAATACCCAAATCGGTTTTAATAATTCTGGGAAATGCTTTGTCCAATATTTTCCGAAATCTCTCAATAGGAAATCTCTAATTATTAAATGCACATTATTAATTTTTATTCTCTAGAGATATGCATTTAATTGCTGGTAATTAAAGCATATAAAACTAACAACCTTAATTAAAAGATTCTTAATTTATTTCAAACCGGGATCTCCTTGAGTAATTAAGGAATATCTTTGAACAATAAAAGATAAGAGTTATTGTTCATGTTCAAAGTATGTTGACATATTTTCTTTTTAAATCTTCTTTCATATTTACAATCTTGGAATCGATTATACCACACTTAAAAACAAGTTTAGAATTGGTTCATCTGTATTCCAAGACAACTGTGTGATTGATCAAATAAAAAATCACAATCATGGGTTCAATCGGTTCTACCATTCACTAGGATCGGTTATACCTTAATATGGATTACTTTTTATCGGACACACAAGTTACCGGGACCGGTTACATCAGTTACCAGGATCGGTTACGTCAATTACATAGACCGGTTACCATATACTCATGGTATTACTTGTGATCGGTCACACCAGTTACCTGGATCTGTTACACCAATTACTAGGACCGGTTACACCAATTACAAGGATCGATTACACAACCCTTTTGTGATCGGTCACACCAATTACTAGGATCGGTCACACCAATTACAAATATCGATCATAACATCTCAGGTGATTACTTAAGGATCGGTTACACTAATTAATTAAAAAAAGAGGGTAATAGACGCGCTTATTATGGGGTGTGGTGGGGTTAAACGCGCCTACTCCCCTCTTTTTTTCTTCTTCTTTAGACAGGGCATGTGTCGTGAAACGCGCCTATTCCCCTTCTTTAAATGGAGAGCGGTGTGTGGGTGGGCAAGGCGTATGAGAAACGCGCCTACTGATGTAATTTTGATAGTGGTAAGAATGAGTTCGTAAGACTTGTGAA
>JAJJMB010005286.1:450669-531285 GCA_023531105.1 Papaver atlanticum | reverse complement strand
AGTACGCAGGAACTGGAAATTTGAATCCAGAATTCCCGCCAAAATTTTCTTTTTCAAACGATGAGGGTGAAGTGCCCTGAATCCAAAATGCGGGTGCCTTTAACAGCTCGGCTGCCTTGGGGCGCCCTTATCCATTTTTAGGGTGCCTTTAGTAATTTTGGTGGGTGCCTTTAACACTTTTTCTGGGGTGTTTTCAACATTTTTCTGGGGTTCCTCCGGTGTATTTCTGGGGTGCTTCCGGTGCATTTCTGGGGTGCCTTTAGTACTCTATCCTGGGGTGTAAAACACCACTTTACGAGCCAATTTCGTCGCAAGAGCTTATTTCTCTAAAAATACCTACAAAGACATAAAACACCATAATAAGTACAAAAATGGGTACTAATAATATATACAATAGAGATGAAAATAGACACATAAATGCGTCTATCACCTACTCCCCCTTCTTTTTCTTTAAATATAGAACGGTGTGTGGGTAGGACGGCCATATGAGAAATGCGTCTACTCCCCCTTCTTTTGCTTTAGACGGGGCGTGTTGCGTGAAACGCGCTTACTCCCCTTCTGTAGATGGAGGGCGGCGTGTGGGTGGGCAGGGCGTATGAGGAACGCGCCTATGCCTCTCTTTAGTTTTCTCAAGGGATATGATTAAAGTGCGTCTGCTCCCTATTTTGTTCGGTTTATATGGGAGACAGCGTTTGATTTAGTATTTCTATAAATTAAGTAGTTGTCCGAGAGTTCTTAGTATTTCATAGACGTCAATGGCATCCCGTAGTTTTATTGACCGGGTATCAATGCTCCTCATAGCCTTTTATGAATCGTCCAGTCAAGTGTCTATGCATCTCGAGGCTTTTAGTAAATTTTGTTAGCCATCCAAGTGTCTTTGCATCTCGGGGCCTTTCGTAAATTTGTCAGCCAACCGGGTGTCTATGCATCCCGTGGCATTTCGTAAATTTGTCAGCCAACCGAGTGTCTATGCATCTTGGGGCTTTCGTAAATTTGTCATCCAGCCGAGTGTCTATGCATCTCGGGGCCTTTCGTAAATTTGTCAGCCGACCGGGTGTCTATGCATCTCGTAGCCTTTCGTAAATTTGTCAGCCAGCCGAGTGTCTATGCATCTCGGGACCTATTGTAAACTCGTCAGCCAATCGGGTGTCTATGCATCCCATGGCCTTTTGTGATTCTACTTACGAGTCGTTTTCTGTTGATAACTGGCTTTTATTACGTAAAATGAGCGATCGTACATTGGGTAACTTATGCATGAACACTCTTTAACCATTTGCCATTGGTAGGCATCTTGACTTTGGTGCTATCCTTTCTTCTTAACTTGTAGTATCCGCTCTCAGCCACCTTTCGGACTTTGAACGGGCCTTCCCAATTTGCTGCGAATTTCCCCGTGCTGGCGTTTCTCTGTACGTGGGGGGCGATTTTGAGCACCAGGTCGTCAACCTTGAAGGTTCCTTCTCTGACTCCTTGGTTGTAGTAATTGGTCGTTCTCTTCCTATATGCCTCAGCAAACCGCTCTGCTCGTGCCCTTCTTTCTTTTATCGTGTCCAGATGCGCAAATCGGCTTACTTCATCAGGCGTGGTGTGACTAGACATTGCTACTCTTGCTAAGGGCACTGCTATCTCTGCGGGTAGTATAACATCCTCGCCGTAGACCAAAGAATAAGGTGATTCCCCGGTAGAACTTCGCTTTGAAATTCTGTATGCCCATAGTGCGAGGGGTAGTTGTTAATGCCATCCCCTGTGGTGGTCGTGCACTATCCTGCTCAAGATCCGAAGGAAAGATTTATTAGTAGCCTCGGCCTGCCCGTTTCCTTGTGGATAATAAGGTGTCGACGTGTGTAGCTTCGTGTTGTATTGCTGGAGTAAGTCAATCACATCTTTGTTAACAAATGACTTAGCGTTGTCAGCTCTGATTATCATGGGTGCGCCGAACCTATAAATGATGTGTTCCTTGATGAATGCGGCTATGGTCTCTCCCGCGTAGTCTTTCAAAGGTATCGCATCGACCCACTTGGATGCATACTCCGTAGCGGTGATTATGTACTTATGGCGCTTTGAGGAGTTTGGGTTTATAGGCCCTATGAGGTCTAATCCCTAATTGTGGAATGACCACGACGTAACTATGATGTGTAATTGGGTATGAGGCGCTTTAATTAGCATCCCGTGCATCTGGCAACTTAGGCACTTCTTGACATGCTCAGCGGTGTCACTCTCCATAGTCAGCCAGTAGAATCCCCCTTCATAGAGTTGCAAGAATAGTTTCCGCATCCCTTGATGCTCGACATTGTGGGATTGGATCATGACTTCAGTTGCCTCTTGCTCAGATAAACAGCATAACATTGCATTTCTATAGCTTCTTCGATAAAGCACATTTTCGTTTATGGAGAACCGTGACGCCTTTCTTTGAATCTTTAGCGCAGCCTTCCTTTCGTTAGTTAATTTTCCATGTTGTAGGTAGTCGATATACGGTTGTCTCCAATCGACGCCTTCGGATGAGAAGACTTCCGTTAGATGTGGTGGGGCTTGGCAGTCAGCGCAGTTATCTTGTAGGGACGTAGCTTGTGCCGACATACTTAGACAATATACTCCCAGCCTTTGGAGCTTTCTGTAGAGGTGGACAACGCCTGTCTGACCGCAAGTTTCTATGTGTAAGTTCTGTAGTACCCTTTCTGCTTCCTTCTTGTTTAAGCATCTTGCTAGGGATCCTCCTGCGGCCCGATAGTATAAAGCTCATTGTATTATCATAAATTGCCTTAGAGACTTAGCTGGCATGACTCGATCCTCGTCCACCTTCGTTAGATCTTCGATATACACCAGTCATCCGCTTCGTCGAAGGCTAGGTCCTCTTTCCAAGTGCTGGATAGTTCCTTCCTTCTCATTGTCACTGTACCCTCATCTTCGTCATTAAGTTTCATTTTACTCACCAAAGTGGCCAAAGCGTATGCGTTTCTGTTTATCTTTCTCTTGCGTGGTATCCGTTCTTCCTTGCGTGATCGGACTTGACACTATTCCCACTCTCTCGCCTTCTGATCTGGGCGGCTGGTTGATCAGCTGGTTTTCTAGCGCGCCTGTGCTAGTGCTTACTGGGTGCGTCATGGCGAGCTAGGCACGAGCCTCCGGGTGTGGTCGCCAAATATTGAGGGGTGAATATGATTTTGGTCCTACCCGTCCTAGCTACACCAAATGACTACCCTTTCTAGGAATGGTATGAGAGAGAACTTGCTTTCCATTGTACTATGTACCTCCTTTTTATGACATAATGCCATGATAGACGCATTTATGTGTCTATTTTCATCTCTATTGTGTATATTTTTAGTACCCATTTTTGTACTAATGTTGGTATTTTATCCCTTTGTAGGTATTTTTGGGGAATAAACATTTTTGGGAAAATTGGCTCGAAAAGTTGTTAAAGGCTCCTGGGAGGACACTTGCTATTCGGACTCTCATTTTGGATAAGGGGTAACCCATTTCCAAGCAGCTGCTAAGCACAGACCGGCACTGGATAGGGGGAGGTCAAATTTCTAAAAATTTCAAAACAAAAATTGGCGGGAATTTTCTTTACAGAAAACAGAATTTTTCTGTTTGATTTTTGGACGATTTTTAAGGCGATTCAATGGCTGATTTTCGTTGGGTTAACTCTGTTAAGGATAAACAAGTATGGTATGGGCTGTAGAATCGATTAAACAGGGATAGAAATCCGTGTTGGAGCAAAACAGGGAGAATTCACAATTTGAGTTATTTTCGGTTTACAAAAGAATTTGTGAAGAGTTTACGGCAAGATAGGAGTGTATGGAGTCCTTATTCAGTCCTGAGATAGTTTGAGAGAGTTTGGAAACCAAGTTAACGCGTAAAAAGAAGATTAAAATCCCATAACGTGCGGTGAAGAAAAAAGAAAATATTTGGATTAACTCGAGTAATTTTGTGGTTTGGAGGCTATATATAGGTTGATTCAAGTCATATTTAGATATACAAACAATTTGGGGGAATTTGGAGAAGTTTAGAGCTATAGAGAAGCGAGAAAAAAAATCACAGAGTCGAGTTCAGAAACTTTCCTGCTGCTGCTGTGAAGAAGAAGACGAAGAACATTAGACCCTCAGAATCAGTCGCAGTGGCAGACTTATTTTCAGTGACAACGAGGTACGGTCGCATCTTACTGCAGTCACAGAAGCTCTTCAGCAACGACTCGGACTTCTGTTTTAGACCTTCAGCAACTACAGAATCCGCTGCTTAGCACTTTTCACTCTTTTAATCAACTTTTGAACACCAAATATGTATTTTGAGCAAGTGATTAATATGAGGAGCTAAACCCCTTAGCCGAGGCGACGGAGGAAGCCATTGTTCCATGAAAAGTGGTATAATTCTATTTTAATTATTTATTGCAATTATTTTACATGATTATTTGCATAGAACTTAAAAGAAAAATTGGTTTTTATTGAGTAGTTGTGAAGCGTTTTGATGGGACATGCTTGGTTTTAATACTTTTGATGTTTCATGCTTCGTGCTTACAATTATTACTTCAAAAATCTATTAGAGGCAAATATTAGAATCACTTTAAAGAAGAATATTGCATGAATATTGATTAGAGTTTATCAATTAATTGGTCAATGGTGGAATCCAAAGTCTCGGTATTTTCTTATTATTGTCAAAACAATTCTATTTAATTTTCGAAAATCCTTCACAAGTTCGAGCAACGAACCTTTTTACCACTACAACTACAAAACACATCATGCCACATGTCCTAAACCTCCTTAATTACTACTAATGCCACTCCTTCTCTAATTCAACCTCCTTCTTTTCCCTTAATTCTCTCCTTATCCTTTTCTCCTTATGTACACTTCCTAGTGGACTTGGGCCTTAGTCCCCAAGTCCCCTTTGTTCATGTTGAATTTGACACCCCTTTAGGGGCTCCCTGGCCCTGTTAGGAGGTAATAATTTTCATGTATCAACATTCCATATTAAAGTATAACCGATCCTAGTCATTGGTAGAACCGATTGAAACTATGAATGTGATTTGATATTTGATCAATCACATAGTTGTCTTGGAATACAGATGAACCAATTCTAAACTTGTTTGGAAGTATGGTATAATCGATTCCAAGATTGTAAATATGAAAGAGGATTTACAAAGAAAAGATGTCAACATACCTTGAACATGAACAATAACTCTTATCTTTTATTATTCAAAGATATTCCTTAATTACTCAAGGAGATCCCGGTCCGAAATAAATTAAGAATCTTTTAATTAAGGTTGTTAGTTTTATATGCTTTAATTACCGAAAATTAAATGCATATCTCTAGAGAATAAAAATTAGTAATGTGCATTTACTAATTGAAGATTTTCTATTGAGAGATTTCAAAAAATATTGGACAAAGCATTTCCTTGAATTATGAAAACCAAATGGGCATTTATTGCATATCTTGAGAATACTTTCGGTTTTGGAAATTCCTTGGTGTCCAAACATCCTTGGTCTATAAATACCTAAGTTTGCATTTCTAGCAAACTATCCTAAGAGCCAGGCAAACTTCATCTTTTTGTTCTTTCTGGTGGAGCCATCTATTCAGAGAGGAAAGTACCGTAATTAAGCAAAATCTCTTACTACCGCTCGTTTAAAGAATTCCGTGGGATCAAGAAGCTCTACGAGTACCGTTGGTGGGAAACCAGATAATTGCAGTTTATTAGTTTCAATTGATTTGATTGACTAACGGTTGTTGAACTTTGATTGCACCTAGTTTTTTTATTCTTGAGAATCTTCTCTTCTAATATAAGATTCACTCAAACTAGATCGAAGTGTCGACGGGATCTTGAATAGACGAGGGTACCCCAATACACTACAATCTTTAATTTATCCACATATAAGTCCTCTTACCGAAAGTGATTGTCTATGGAAAAAGTCGAGACAATACGACAAATTGGGATATTTAGAACTGTTTGTAGATCTAAAGACATCTTGTGATAATCTATTATTAACAGACTCCAATCTGTGCGTGATTGATCACAAGAGATTCAAGTGGTGTTGTGCAGGATTAATTGAAGATTAAAGAAGATTTGAAGACGAAGAAGATTTCTTATTGGTTTCTCATATCTTTGTGTAGCACAAACCTTGATTGGCTGGGATCCAACTAGAATCGGATTTATTCGATTGATTAGTTGTGTGAGATCGGTAACACCTAATAGTTCTCTTGAGATCTATTTTGATTGTTACGAATCCGAATATTATTACTTAGGTAATAGAGATTGGATTGATCTAACCAGGCAAAGGAGTTTATCAGATTAAACGGAAGAGCCTTTGCGCATGACTTGAGATATCTTTATCTTGAAAGAATCAAAAGAGTTGTTACCAAACAGATTTTTTGTTCCTCTACTATTTGTAATACGATCCAAAGGAATTTTTCAAGTGTGTGCACTCATCGAAGTCGGAAGCGCAGGGATACTGAGGAAACTAAGTGAACTAGGGGTAGTTTCTTGGTCTCAACTATACGAAGTTGGTTTAGATTTTGTATAACAGCTTAATTCTGAGAGTATTCAATTCTGGACTAGGTCCCGGGGTTTTTCTGCATTTGCAGTTTTTCTCGTTAAAAAAATCTTGCTGTGTGATTTACTTTTATTTTCCATAATTATATTTGTGTATATAATTTAAAGTAAATTACACAAGCGTTAACTCCGTATATACTTGATAGTGATCCTATTGATTTTGGTTAAGTCCGAACCTATTATCAAGTATCACACTTTGGTTGTCGTATTATCTCAATCTCGTATCCATAGACAATCACACAAAGTATGAATGCCGATTTGTTGCATTGTCTCGACTTTGTCCACAGACGATCACTTTTGGTAAGAGGACTTATAGGTGGATAATTAAAAGATTATGGTGTAAAGGTTTTGGTCATTTTGCAAATGAGTGTCCAAATTATAGAAAATACACTGGGAACAAAGGTCTTGCTGCAACTCTTTATGAAATGTATGATCACTATGATTCAAATGAAGATGAAAAATCAAGTGTTGCACTTCTTGGTGAAAATATTGATTTTGATAATTGTAGCAATACGTACATCAATATTGATATGCTTCCTGGAGAAACTTCTTCAACCACTTTGGAGGATAAAATGGATTTTTCCCTATCTACTGACATGTTCTTATTGTATTTTTAAGGGTCATGAACTTTCTAAGTGTTTCAAGTACAAACATAAAATAAGATATGTCAACAAACTTCAACGAAGAGCAAATCGATTAATAAGGTCTCCGAAGAAGTTAATTTCTAAAGAAAAAGATAGACCACTACAGAAAAGAACAAGGTCTAAACAATCTACGAATAAGGGTATTAAGAATTTCGTACAAGAATTGTATGGTGGATAGATTATTGTTCACCCCAACACAACTTAATTGTGTTGAAGGTGCATCTTGTCTCATGTGCCTGGTCAAAGAGACAAGAATTGATCACAAATCAGGCTTTAGGAAAAGAAAATTTTTGTTTTATTTGTTTCTTTTTGTTTTCTGGAATTCTGTTGATCTTTTCATATCATAAATTGGTATTGAAAAGGTTTCCCTTTTTGCTCATTGAAATAGGGTTAAAATCGACAACTCTACCTTCTTTAGGGTTAAGAGTTGGTCGTACGTGAATCCTACTCTGTATATAGGTTCCGTAACCCTACATTCTTTTTCCTTCCCTGAAAACTCTTTTTATCACAAGATTGCTTGTAGAGCCTGAATTGTGTATTTATCTCACAATTCCATATTTGAATGGAGACTCCAAGCATCATATCTTCTGATGGAAAATATGTTAATATGATTGTAAAGCTATCAATCATGAAGGAAAAAGATAAATCTCATTCCTCTACAACTTTGAAGAGAAAAAGGAAGAATATGAAGAAACCAAGGGCTATCCCCTCTAATCTTCAAAAGTTTTCCGGTGTTTTTGAAGAGTTGAAGGAAACAAGGAAGGAGATTCAGCAAATAAAGGCTATTGTTCTAAGAACTCTTAAAATTCAGAAGGCCCTGATTCGGCATAAGTGTAGAAGATTCGTTGGAATAGACTCCTTTATTCATGAACCTTACGTTCGAATGTATGTTGACGACAAGGAGTTCGGGGACGATAAAGAATTTTTCAAGAATCTTAATGTCTAGGAAACTTCTTATGATAATTTGTTCTTGTGTTTTAAGAAGGATAACTAGGGTTTAGAATAACAAATATTGTGATTACACATAGCTATTGCCAACGATTTTCATCTTGCAATATTTTAGATTTATTTATTTAAATTATAAGTTATTTGGATGATGATTTTGTAGTATTAATCTTTATTGGTTTCATATGTTGCAAATAATTTTATGGGATATGTGTGTTTACGTCCGTGAACTATGATTGTCCCATATATGTCGAAAGTTAAGTCTATTATGTCATTACACAAATATTGATAGAATGAACTTTTGAATATTCCGTAGTATTGATCTTTCCCTAATCCACTTCTATGTGAAAGTACTGTATGGCTCCGTAAGTTTTCTTATGTTGAGCATTTCCGATTAAATTAATCATTAAGGTTCCTTTGTGGTTAATTTAATCGAGTTTTATGGACACAAATTCATTTTCCATGTGATTTGTTAATGTCCAAAGAACTCTTTTTTTCTTGTAAAAGTAAGGTCACTATTGTTGTTCTTTCGGGAATGACATTTTATGGGGGAGAGTTCTTGATTGAACTTGTGCTTAATTGCCAAATCTTTGTGGGGAGTGCGGCTGTGGAATATTGTAGGAGTTATCTTGTATCTTTATAAACTCCTTGATGAATACACTAAATTTCGACTATGTGAAATCATCAAAACAAAGTTGATATGTTCTCTTTTAGTCATGAATAATCTCTTTGAGAATTTCATTATGATCCCGCTAGTTTTCGTTCCTTTGCCAATTTATATTGACAAAAAGGGGAGAATTATTTTGTAATTCACACTACATACATATGGTTTACGGATCATTATGTAAAGGAGAGTGGTTTTCATTATGAGATGAAGTATTGACTAAAGGGGAGTGATACATATCACCATAGTATTATTGTCAAAGTTGTGATACAATTGAACTTTGATGCTGTGTAATAATACTATGACACTGTATAACAATAATTGAGAACGACTGTTTTCTTATTGTTATGGCTACGGATCTTCAACAACTATGATACTGAGTTGAACACGTTCAGAATCACTAGAGTACTTGGAGCGACGAAGAATTCAAGGAATGTTGAATAACCAAGGAAATCAAGCATTTGGATGAGAAGCTATAAAGTTTATTTATTTTGTAATTCATATGTATTGATAGTTTTGTCACTAAAATTGACAAAGGGGGAGATTGTTAGAGCACTGATCGGTCGAACTCTCAAGCGTTGCTATCTCAAGCTTGTTTGTCAAGTTTAGTTGTCAAAACTATAAGTCTTGATTTCTAGTCTACTTATAGCTATGTCTCGGATTAGGATAAAATGTGTAGTTGAAATTTAGACTTCACGACGTTCATCGATTGAAGACAAAGATCCACTAAGGGGAGCTTGGAGGAACTTCATTAACAAAAGGTATATGGAGGCTTGAACTCATCTATCACTCAGAAGTCTATTCTATCTCCTATTGAGACTAAGTCGTATAGCTATAGACTTTACATTATACACATTTGATATTTCGAGCTGAGTTTAACTCGCTTATATCTTTCTCAAAATATGTGTTGGAAAGCTTTTTGATTTAACTACGTTCATCATTATTCTTGACGAAAGTCAAAAGATGATCATGTGAAAATCGCCTTGTAACATCTTACATGATTTGTGTGAGAGAGTCATTTGATGTAGACTCAGAATGTTTCGTATTGATCATTCGATCACTTGAAAATTGTTTATAAGCTAATAGTTTGTGTGAGACAGCTATATATTGTCTTCTTCTAAGAATGTTTCAATGATCTAAATGGGAGTTTAGAACAATTAATCATTGTCTGGATGTAGCACAGTGTGCATACCCATATGCAAACTGTTGTAAGAATAATTCAGGTCCGGGAACCAAGTATGCATACCCATATGCGAATGGTTTTAACTGTTAAAGTCCGGGAACCAAGTTTGCGTACCCGTTTGCAAACTGTTTCACCTGAGTTCAGTCCGGAACGATAGTATGCGTACCCGTTTGCGAACTATCAGAAAAGATCAAAGTCCACAACTTAAGTTTGCATACCCGTTTGCAAACTTATGTGGTTAAGTTCTAAAATCGGTTAAGTATGATTTCATACTCATGAAAAAATACATTTATATATTAAGGAATGCAATCTTTGCAAACCGTGGCTAAAGTGTTCATGAACTGATTCTTTTGAATCAATCCGATTTTGCTTCAATTTTGTCTTGTATACTTCTATGAGAATATAAACAATTGAATAACTCTATGAGTAACACAATTAGATTCATTTGATTATCATTTGATCTAGAAGTTTTAAGATGAATGTGGTTAATACAAAAGTGTTCATATGGCTAACTTCGGTTAATTTATGAGCCAACTAAATATACACGTTTAGGTATGGTTACCCATATCTAAATGAATGTATATTTCATTTGTGCGTAACAAGCTAAGACAATCTTACGGTGGAGAGATATTGCTTTGGTTTTAAGCAAACTTAGCTTGAATCTTAAATCAGGATTTCACCCAATGATGAATATTGATTGCTTTGTTTCAAAGCTATTAAACCCTAATTTAAAGACTGTATAAGGGAGAACTCTAGCAACTGGGAAACCTAATCCCCACACCTCCTGTGTGATACTAGTTACGACTAGAGTCGATTATCCTTTAACCTAGGTTTTTCCTAAAATTATTATAGGTTAACGACTTAAAGACTTCATTGGGATTCTGAATCCAGACCCAACTATTTTCTCTGTAGTTGCGTGTCCTGATCTTACTTGTTCTATCGTATTGAGTACTATCTTCTCTAAGATTTTCTCGATATTTATCTCCGATAGGTAAGATATAAAAAGTAATCAAAAAGCTATTCGTCTCATTCTTTGTGATTCCACAATAACTTGTTCTACTACCATATAGTTAACTTATTGTGAGGTGATTGATATTTCTAGGCTTTTCTCCGTGAATATAAGACCAGATTATCAATTGGTTCCTGTTCACCTTGATTTATCAAAAGACGGAACAAAAACTTCTAGGTATTTCTGTGGGAGACAGATTTATTTATCAGAATAGACTTTTCTGTGGGAGACGGATTTGTTTATAAAGTCTTCAACTTTGGGTCGTAGCAACTCTTAGTTGTGGGTGAGATCAGCTAAGGGAATAGTGTGCGTAGAGTCCTGCTGGGATTCAGAGATGTAAGGAACGCAGTTGTACCTTGATCAGTGTGAGATTGGTTATGGATCAACTACATTCTAGTCTGAAGTTAACTTGTAGTAGGCTAGAGTCTGTAGCGGCTTAATACAATGTGGTGTTCAAATATGGACGAGGTCCCGGGGTTTTTCTGCATTTGCGGTTTCCTTGTTAACAAAACTTCAGGTGTCTGTGTTATTTCTTTTCCGCATTATATTTGTTTATATAATTGAAATATCACAGGTTGTGCGTAGTTCAATCAATTGGTAAATCCAACCTTTGGTTGTTGATTGAAATTGATTGACACTTGAACATTGGGCTTCGGTACCGTTCATGTTGTTTCCCAGAGATAATAATTAGGCTCGCGGATTTCTATCTGTTTGATTTGCTGATTACATTGAGAAACAGAGATATAACTCTTGGATATATTTCCTTGATTGAGTCTGACTGTCTAGTTGATTCTCTTGGAATTATATTGGAGTTAGTTCATACAGATTGCCTAACAAAATATTGGGTGTGGTTGTTGTACCCCGCTTTTTCATAGGGTCTTCTGTTTAATCAATATAAACTCCTTTGTTCAAAGATTAAACTAAGAAAAAGATTATACAAATAATTTATCTCAGTGAACAAGCTCTATTCAAGCAACTCTATGAGGAGAAGCAACTAAATCTGTACAACAAGTCTTATGTCTATCAAAATTACCAAAAGAAAAAATCTTTCAATCTTCAATAGTCAATTTCAAAGTACCTGCACAATTAACTTGATTTATACAGTCATCAATACCCAAAGAATGGGGTCTGTTAACATTGATTGATCAAAAGTTATATCCACATATCTTGAATCCCGAGATCTGTAATACTCAATCCTCAAACAAACTTGAGTGGCCTTATATCATAAGAGAATGACCATGGAATAATCAAGTTTGATCTATCAAGGATGACTATATCGTTAGTCAATCAAATCGAAAACTAAATAACAATACAATTTAGTTTCCAACCAATAGTACTAACAACGTCTTGATCCCAAAAAATCATTTGAAAGAAGCCAACGCAAGAGATTTCACTTAATTAGATTACTCTCCTCTTTCAACGAGTTGGCTTCCCACACAGATCGTTAGGTAGTGCTTCAAGGAATGAGTTTTCAAGAATACAAGCTCCGCTATTTGTAGTTCTGTGACCAAGGATAGCTTGGAAAACAAGTTATTACCAAAACCAAAAATCCTTAAGATACGTAATAAATGTATATTTTGGGTTTTGACAAATTAAAATCGTAATCCAACTCAAAAACCGAAATATCTCTTAGTTGACAACTAATATTAGCTAGCGTACATACATACACTTCACTAATATAACAACTAGATAGATGCGAACTTATGGGATATGGCAAGCATATATTTTCGAATATATAAAATTTATTTGAATATCGATCTCAGGACCTTTCCTTGAGTATCAAAAGAAAAATAGTTGAACATTAAGATATAAAATTTTAACACATGTTCAAATCACTATGTCGGGATCTTGTGAACATTCCAACTTCAAACCGTGAAACCACAGATAATAAACATATCGAAAATGTAATAATTTTTTTGAACTATGTCAGGATTGGTCCTGACTTGGGATCGACCCTTACAACTATGGATCCACTGATGTGATTATTGTTATTGTAAAGTGGTAGTAAAAGTTCGTTCAACTCAGACTTGTGAAGATTATATTTCATACCAAATTCTCATTTTGAACTAGAAAATATGTAAAGATGATAACAATATTGGGAGGAACTGTAACTCAGGACCATTAATCAAAATTTATTGGTTCATATAATGATTCTTAACAATTATAGCTCTTTTATAGACTCTATTTCTTTGCCAAAGGTAGATTTCGAAAATATTAATTGTAAATTATAGGCATGATGCATCAAAAGCTCTTACGTCTAAGCATACATCATCAAACAAGATCACAACTAATTAATAAAAATCATAAATCAATTAAAATAAGTGCAAACGTCATAAAGAATCAATAAATTGTGAAATATGGCTTCCTCCATTGTCCCAGTGACGGGGTTTAGCTCATCATGTCAAACATTCTCTCAAAAGATGAATACATAGCTAAATAAGTGGTTAAAGGATGAAAATATAAGAAAAAGAATGAAATAGATCAAATGCAACGTTTATAAGCGTTGCAGATTGACTGTTACAGAAAATAATAATATAGATTTGTCACAGAAGAATAAGACTATAACATCAACGACTGTTTAGGTCACGGGTTTTGCGACTGTCAGTAGCATCTAAATGTTATTCGTTCTTCTTCTCCACTGCACCAGCAGGAAGCTTTCCTGCAACTTCTTCTGCTCTACAATTTCTTCGTGTTGAGTTCTCTGCAATTTCCCCCAACCCTCGATAACTCTTTATGGGACTCTAACAACCGTTTTATACACCCACAGGTCGATTTAATCTCCAAGAAATCTTCAATTTCTTCACCCAAAAGTTACGTAATTTTCTTTGCTTCTATATATTATTTACGCGTTAACTGAGTTTCCAAAACTTTCCAAACTCCCGGTATTTGATAGAAACAAGTCTTATCCGAGTTTATCTCTCACATAATTCCAAATTAAGCAACCAAAACCCGTCTATTTTTCTTCCTTGTTGAATCGAGAATCTAGAGAAATGTTTCCTTTTTTTTACGTGAAAACTTCCTTTACCAACCCTGTTTTATCTCCTGTTGAGTAATGTGATTAGATTAATTAGTTAATTAGTAGTAGTAGAATTGTATGGACATAACTTGTCCATGTGTCATCTTATCTCTGAGGTCTTTTATTGACCATGTGTAGAGAGAGAAACATTATTGAAAAAGAATATCAAAAGTAAATCAAAAGAGAGTGAGTATAAACTATTAGTTTCCCAATTCTTCATGATCAAATCCTTCTTAATCTTCATCATAAATTCAACCAAATATCTAACAATTGGTATCAAGAGCTTAGATCTATTAGATTTGATCTTGGTGAGTGAAAAAAATCAATCAATACCCATTAAAACTAAAAAATCAGCAACATTCAAAGTTTTTAAAATCTAGATCTAGAAAAGAAAAACTCAATTTCTTCAATCAATCTTCAATCAAATCAATGGCAAGTAGTAGTTACTCAAATCAATACATTCAACAACCTTCAATACCACTTTTTCATGGAATTTTTTTTTGGGAAATCAAGATGAAAACCTTGTTCATGTCTCAAGAAGTGTGGGAGATTGTTCAAGATGGGTATGATCAAATTGAAGATACATCAAAATTAGATCAACCCCAAAAGGATTTACTTAAGGAGAGTAGGAGGAAGAAAGCAAAAGCATCCATGTACATCCAACAAGGAGTTGAAGACACCATTCTAACAAGAGTAATCCATTCATATAAAGCTAAACAGGCTTGGGATCTTCTACAACAAGAGTATTGAGGCAATAAGAAGGTAAGGGAATTAAAATTACACTCATATAGAAGAGATTTTGAGAATCTTAGAATGAATGATAATTAATGTTTACATGAGTTTTCATCTAGAGTTGTTGAAGTTGTTAATAATATGATGATGTGTGGTGAGAAGATGGAAGAAAGAAGAATTTGTGAAAAGATTTTGATATGCTTACCGTAAAAATTTGAACCCATTGTGGAGGTTTTGGAAGAGACTAAAGATTTCTCTACATTAAAGTCGCAAGAGTTATGGGCTTCCTTGAAGGTGTATGAGCAAAGGTTGTTAAGACACTCCGAAAATTCAATTGAGAGTGCATTTCAATCAAAACTCAACTTGGACTCAAAAAATTCAGAAATGAAGAAAAATGAGCACAAGAGTGAAGCAACATCAAACTTCAAAGGAAAGGGAAAATGGAAGAAAGGAGGAGCTAACTCCAAAAACTACGCAAAGAGTGATTCGTCTCAAGTACCAAGATGCAATTTTTGCAAGAAGAATGGTCATTTGGAGAAGAATTGTTGGAACAAAGGAAAACCCCAATGTCATCATTGTAAGAAGTATGGACATTTAGAGAAATATTGTAGATACAAAGGAGATGAAGAACAAGCCGGTAGAGCGGAAGAAAAAGAAGAAAAACAAAAAATGTTTTATTCTTATGAAAGTGCTATGGAGACTTCCAAAAGTGAAGTGTGGGTTGTGGATAGTGGTTGTACAACTCATATGTCCGGTGAGAAAAGCTTGTTTGTTGATATGGATATTTCCATAAATTCTCTAGTAAAGATGAGGGATGGAAACATGGTTCAAGCTAACGGAAGAGGTACAATTTGTGTGCAAACTATCAATGGAGCAAAATACATTAAAGATGTGTTGTATGTTCCGGACTTGGCACAAAATTTGCTTAGTGTTGGGAAACTTGTGGAGCTTGGGTACGCGGTCCATTTTGAAGATGGATATTGCACAATTTATGACAAGAAGCACAACAACAAGAGACAAATCATGAAGAGTATCAAGATGGAGAAAAATAGAAGCTTTCCAATTGTGTTTGAAAAGCAAAAAAATGCTGCATTGAGGATGGAAACCATTGATGAAACATGGTTATTGCATAAAAGACTTGGGCATTTGAATTTCAATAGTCTCAAGGTGCTTTCCAACAAGAACACGGTGCAAGGACTTCCACAACATTTCAACCATAAGGATGGAGTGTGTGAAGGTTGTGCACTTGGGAAGCAACATCGCCAACCATTCCTAAAAGGTGTAGCATGGAGAGCAAAAGAACTTCTTGGTTTGGTATATACCGATGTATGTGGACCAATGAAGACACCAACTCATGGAGGTAATACATACTTCATTTTAGTCATTGATGACTTTACTCGTATGACTTGGGTTTACTTCATGAGACAAAAGTCCGAAGTTTTTAGCATCTTCAAGAAGTTCAAGAACCTTGTTGAAAATCAAAGTGGTCACTACATCAAAGTTTTGAGAAGTGATAGAGGAAAAGAGTACAACAACAAAGAGTTTGATAAATTTTATGAAAATGAAAGCTTAGAAAGGCAACTAACCGTGGGTTATACTCCTCAACAAAATGGTGTTTCCGAGAGAAATAACCAAACCATGATAGAGATGGCGAAGTCCATGCTTCTTGAGAAGGGTATGCCTTAAGAGTTTTGGGCCGAAGCCGTTAACACCGCCGTTTACTTGATGAAGGTGTCCAACAAAATCCGTATGGGACAAAACTCCTTTTGAAGCATGGAGTGGGAGAAAACCATCGGTAAGGCATCTCAAAGTTTTTGGTAGTGTGTGTTATTCTCAAATTCCAAAGGTGAAGAGAACAAAGCTTGATGAATCAAGTGATAAATGTATATATCTTGGATATAGCCTCCAATCAAAAGGTTATAGGTTGTTTATCTTGAAGAACAACATAATGATAATAAGTCGTGATGTCTTGTTTGATGAAGGTGCTTCATGGAATTGGCAAGAAGGTAAAATTGAGAAGAGAACCATTATTGTTGATGAAGAGCAAGAAAATTCAGCAACAAATGAAGTTGAAGAAGGTGAAGAAAATGAGGAAGAACTACCTCAAACACCTCCAAATACAAGACAAAGAACATCTCCAAGTATGTCTCCAAGTACTAGTGCATCAACATCACCACCATCGGCACCAAAGAAGATGCATAGGTTGAGTGAAGTGTATGAAAGATGCAACTATTGTACACTTGAACCGGAAAATTTTGAAAAAGCATCAAAAGAACCGGTTTGGATAAAGGCTATGGAAGAAGAAGTTGTTGTCATAAATGATAACGACACATGGGAGAAAGTAACAAGGCCAAGTGAAAACTAAGTTATTGGTGTGAAATGGATCTACAAGGTCAAGTACAATGCGGATGGATCGGTTCAAAGGCACAAAGCAAGGTTGGTGGCAAAGGGATACTTGCAACAACCCGGCATCGACTACAATGAGACTTTTGCACCGGTTGCTCGTCTTGACACCATTAGAGCCGTGATTGCTATGGCTTCCCAAAGAGGTTGGTTACTTTATCAACTTGATGTCAAATCGGCATTTTTGAATGGAGAACTCCATGAAGAGGTCTATGTAAAACAACAACAAGGTTTTGTGATTGAAGGAGAAGAGGACAAAGTATACAAGTTGAAGAAAGCTTTGTATGGCCTCATGCAAGCACCAAGAGCTTGGTATAGTGAGATAGATGGATACTTCAAAAGGCAAAACTTCAACAAAAGAAAGAGTGAGACTACACTATATGTGAAAACACAAGGTACATCTATTCTCATCGTTGCTTTATATGTTGATGATCTTATTTTTACGGGTAATGATGCTCATATGATTGAGCAATTCAAGAGAGAAATGATGATGAAATATGAGATGAGTGACATGGGTTTGCTCAAGTACTTCCTTGGTATTGAAGTTCATCAAAGTGAAGATGGAGTGTTCATTTCTCAAAGCAAGTATGCCGAAAAGGTGTTGAAGAAATTTGGTATGCTTGGTTGTAACCCCACATCTACACCACTTGTAGTGAATGAGAAACTAAAGAAAGATGATGGAGGAAGAAAAGTTGATGAGACTTACTATAGAGGTCTTATTGGAAACTTGTTGTACGTTACACATACAAGACCCGACATCATGTTTGCTTCAAGTATGGTTTCTAGGTTCATGAGTTCACTTAGTCATCTACATCTTGGCGTGGCAAAGAGGTTGTTAAGGTATATTCAAGGAACAATGAATTTTGGAATCATGTATTCAAGAAATTTGGATGTCAAATTAGTTGGCTATTGTGATAGCGACTTGGGAGGATGTATTGATGACATGAAAAGTACATCGGGGTATGTTTTTCTCTTGGTTCGGGTATATTTTCTTGGGCATCGAAGAAGCAACCAACCGTAGCTCTATCCACGGCGGAAGCGGAGTACATTTCGGCATCAATAGCTACATCTCATGTTTTATGGCTAGGAAGAATCATGGAAGACATCCAAGAAAAGCAAGAAGGGTGCACCGAAATTTTTTGTGAGAACAAATCCGCAATTGCTATGTCCAAAAATTTCGTCGAGCATTGTAGAGCAAGGCACATCAAACTCAAGTATCACTTCATTCGAGAAGCGGTTGAAGATGGTGAGATAGAACTCAAGTATTGCAAGACGGAAGACCAATGTCGAATATATTCACCAAGGCACTTCCCAAAAGCAAGTTTCAAAATTTTAGAGAGTTACTAGGAGTTGTGGATCATCACATTAAGGAGGAGAAAGTTGAGTAATGTGATTAGATTAATTAGTTAATTAATAGTATTAGTAGTAGTAGAATTGTATGGACATAACTTGTCCATGTGTCATCTTATCTGTAGCGCCCCCAAAGCTAGCAGCTGACTAATCCAAGAGATTAACTAAATAAAGAGGCACTAAGGATCTAAAACAATTACTTAAGCATTTAATTAAAAAATCTGCTACAAGACTTAACCCAAAAACTAGCCCCGCTCTGAAATATATATATACAAGAACTCCTCTCAAATGATACATATACAATAGTCATTTGGTTTACAAATAGAATAAACAACATAATAAACATAGTCGAAGTTAACCAACTAACGGACTCAACTCCTCGAAGCTTCCGCTGCGCAACTCTGATCTGTCTCTGAAACTGGAAATGGGAATGGGTGAGCACATCATCCCTAAAAAGGGTGCCCAGTAGAAATAACATTTAACTTTCAAGTAATCACTGGAATGATCTGGAAAATAATACAAGTTTTTCCTAAACATTAAAAGGCACCCAATTCACAGAAATAAACAATCACGTATATGGAACTAACTCCTTCTTCAAACAATGTATAATATTTGTGCTAACCACACTCATTAGGTAATATTGCGGTGTATCGCCCTAGCCATAGTGCATAAAAGCTGAAAGTAAGTAGGTATAAATGAAGGAGCAGTATCCTATATACCACAGATGATAATTCTTATTTCCCAAGCATTCAAATGGAAATTCTTATTTCCCAAACATTCATAAAGACAAACAAAGCATTACGATTCCTTTCCAATAAATGGAAAGATTAAAAGAATCAACAGTACTTTCGGAATTTTAAATAAAACAATGCATGTAATACACAATCAGATAATGCATGAATTTGTTAAACATAAACTTTTGTAAAAGAAACAAAAATAATCACAAAAGAGTTAAATGTAAATTCCTACCTCTTTTGATGACAAGCCACGCCTACTCGAGATCCGCGATCCACTGGTTCATCCTTTAATCGATCGTTGTTAATAAAGACTAACAGTTAATCACACAAGATCTCTAAGAATCTAGCCAAAATGACTCACACAAGAATCATACAATTCAATCTAATGGTTTTACACCTTATTATTATCTATCTTTAGCATATCTAAGGTTTACTAATTCAATTAGGTTGGTTCTATAGTCAATTAAAATATGTCTTATGAATATCTACAACTTTGTAGAAGGAACCAAAGGTCAATTCGGACCATAAGGGTCCAAAATGTCTAATTAAGAAAACTGGCCCTAAGCCCAAGTCCACTACTCTGACCCATTAATCTAAGGCCTGGTCCATTTAGGTCAACTAACAGTCACTAACGGTCAAACTGACTGTCAGAGGTCAACTAAAAGTCAACATCTAAGTCAAGTCAACAGTCAAGGTCAGGTCCTGGTCAAAAGATCAAAGTCTAAATCGGTAAAATAGTCAACTGAGTCGAATAGGAAACTCAGTGAGTTAACTCAGTCTACAAGACTGATTCAGGTAAATAAGTCAGGTTCATATTTGACTCAGTCAGATTAACTGAGTCATCCAACCAAGCTAGTCAGACATCTGACTGGTAAAAGGATTCAGGGCAAATCAATGGAATCAGCCATTGATACAAATAAAACTCAACACCACTCAACAAGAAAACTTTCTATTGATCAGTTTCACTAACTCAATTTTATCCAATTTAATCATTACATAAATATTCACTCTAACAGAATTCTAGAATTCAAAATACAATTGCAATTTAAGCTTTACCTGCAATTGTAGCTTTAAGCCTCAACTAACACAACATCACTACTACTGACATCAAACAATTCAGCTCAACATAACACAGCCTCCATAACTACATTGCAACCTTATCAAACCCCAAATCAATCCATCTTCTCAAACTCATCAGAGATACCACCAACTATACCCAAAAAAGCTCCCTGTAACACCATTCCTAATATTACATCCTCAACTGCAATCATTACCCATGTAAATTCAATCTCCATCCCCATCAGCAATATCTACAGTTCATCTCATTCACCCTCCAACAGCATCACATGCAACAACAGTTAACATCATACGCACACAACTGATTCAACCACAGTTTCATACCTACCTCTAAACCTAGTTCTGCAATTCAACCACACAGACAACGCCACCATCTCTAGCCACTCATATTCGCTGCAACTTCAACACCATTACTACCAAACTTCCACAACAATAACAATACCACCAGACTTCATTTGAGAGTCACAATCAAACTTTAATTACTCTTACATCTCAAATCATTACTTACTTCCACTCAGGTAACATTGCTCGCCAAAACTGATTCTCTACCAGTTTATTTACCGGCAGCTGTGATCCAACACCACTATACTATAATCATATCAGTACATACATACATAAATCAACTATACAACCATTCCCAGTTGTTCACATTTCAACATTACCTGTAATTCTACTTCCAAACAACCTCCATAACATTTCTACTCAGATAACACCCCTCCACCACTTCTATAAGCAGCAATCACTACAACCAAACAATAATCATGTATATACCAACTCCTTATAACTCTGTATATATTTGAACTACAACGACAGATCAAGCACATACCCACCATATCCTTTTCAATTCATAATTCATAGAGAAACCCAAAATCCAATAATAAGCTGGAACTAATTTTACTGGAAAGAACAATTACCTCAACTATGTATTACTCTGGCAATTGAATTCAAGTTTCTTCTCCACTGGAATCAAAACATCAACTCCTCTCCAGACTAACAACAACCTCTCAGTCCTTATCACCAACTTGATTCACAGAAACCCTAAATAAACCCCCAAATCCTCTTTTCCTAATTCGAGTTCAAAGTATTAATCCAAATCTCCAATTCAATCAAACCCATCCTTTAATTGCCTGATAACATCCTCAATTTCGCACAATCCTTCAATCAACTCAAGAACCCTAATTCAGTTCATCTTTACAAAAACCCTAACTTTTGAGTTCTGATTCTAGTGATTCTTCAATCATATCCCCTATTTCATGTCAGACCCATCTATAATCATTCACATGTGACTCTAATTTCATATTCCAAGTCTTCATCTGAATTTTTCATACGAAACCCTTACTTCACTTCCTCTAATTCTTTTCTTCTTTACACAACGAGCTTCACCACCACCAACCCTACCTTGATCTTTCGCCTCATACAAAAACCTCAAAATCTCCATTTGATTCTCAAACTCGTAGAAGAAGAAGAAGAACAGAAGAAGAAAGAAGAAGAAAAGAAAATGAAAGAGAAAATAGAAATTCTCGACCTTATCGATTTGCTTTTAAGTTATCCACAGAGGGTGTCCTGAGAAGAAAAGTCGGTTGCCTTGATAACACTTTAGTATGAAATGACCATTTTACCCTTTACCTAAAATAACAGATATCTTTGTCCGATGTCCGAATGACACGTTCGAGTAGTCCATTTCGCATAACTTTTCGAGACCTATTCAATGATACTAGTTTCGTATCTAGATCGTTGTTAGATTAGTTTCTATTAATTAATCGAGTCATTAGCGGCTAAATCGTCTCTTAATCATCACTAGATCGTTTCTTGACCGGTCTAATAGCGTTGACGAGCTTGAGGGTCTTTACATTATCTCTAAGGTCTTTTATTGACCATGTGTAGAGAGAGAAATATTATTGAGAAAGAATATCAAAAGTAAATCAAAAGAGAGTGAGTAGAAACTATTAGTTTCCTACTTCTTCATGATCAAATCCTTCTTAATCTTCATCATAAATTCAACCAAATATCTAATATCTCCAACAACTAATCCCAATCCAAATACAAGAAAAACTTCGAGTATATCTCACTCAAAACTGATCCAGGATATCACGCAGTTGCATATTTATTTTCCCGCCAAAATCTTCTTTAAATGGTAAAGAAGAAGGGGCGCCCTTAACCGGATAGGGGGTGATGTTATCACTGGGTGCCCTGGGGGTGCACTTATCCAACTGGGGGTGCCTTTAGCAATTCTTCCGGGTGCCTTTAACACTTTTTCGAGCCGATTTTCCACACATGTTTATTTCTCCAAAAACACTTACAAAGACATAAATTACACAAAAATGGGTACTAACAATATAGAAAATCGAGATCAAAATTGACACATAAATGCATATATCATCGGCCCTCTCTAGGGATCGGTCAAGAATTCTCTTTAACAAGTTTACTTCCTTAAATTATGTTCATGATATTACGTTCAATCATAATATAAAGGGTTGAATTCATTCCGGAAGTTCAAACATACTAATTAATAAAAATTCACCAATTAATGTAACATCGATTCACGAATTACGTAGATAAACTATACTTCATAACTCCATATACCAAATTTGTAAAGAACAAGCAGTACATGACGGACCGAAAAATTACGCATGCGACGCCCAACCACGCAGGACATAACCCCCTGATGTGCCACTCTGATGCTAGTGAACGGCTCTTAAAACTTCACTTCTATCTACACAAATGTACGTCCATTTTCCTTTGCAAGCATGATGTCTTAAACGTAGCTTCCACAACGTTCCAACTTACCCTTGTTATGCGAAGGGTATAAACCCATAAAAGTTAATGCCTAGGCATTATTACATGCATCACTGGCTTCCGAGTCCTGTTCAAGCATAAGGCATTTCCTTGGACTTGCACATAATCCATTGCGAGCCTATTTTCGCTTCCTTACTCCGCTTGGGGATTGCTGAAAGCATGCACTGGTGTTGGTCGTGCCAATGGTGCATCAGTCAGGCTCATGTACTATTTGCATTACATCATCCTTATGATGCGAGTGGCTTATGCATGCTCCACTAACTTGCATACCGATTTAGCTTCTTTTTCTTAGTAATGGCCAATTCGGGATTGGTGCATGCCTACGTCGAATGACTTGATAAGAAGTGTGATCATCAACCGCATAGAATGCAACTTGCCTCATCAAGTATGGCAATCACCTCATAATTATATGATATGAGAGACAAGGTGCTGGACCACTAATGCTGCAACTCATTGCGGCTGCTTACATACCCTCTTACGTACCTTGAAGGGATCAAATACTGATCGAAGTTCATCCTCGTCATGACAAGCAACTAAATCAAACTCAGGTTGCAAGGCCAAAGGAAAGCAAGCGCCTAGCTAGTCTTTATTGGCCAAAAGGGTCTTTTGTAGATGATGCGCAAGAGTGTACGTCATTGACATTTCCTTTGTTATGAATAATGGTGATGAAATCTTAGTTCGCAAAGCCACAAAGATGATGTCTAACCATCATAAATCTCTTTCGAGTAAGCAACGCACCACAATGATGCTTTGGCATCATATAGGTTTTACCGGCTAAGCTATGAAGCTTAAGGCGCATCTCCGCTATATGCACCTTCAACCAATTACCTCTCCCTATATATGTCTTATTGACATTTATACAACTTAAAGTTGGGGAGCATTTTGACATGGTTGTTTCACTATTCATGGTTGTTGCCATGCAACCCACGAGTATTGAAAATGCAGGGGATACCAAATACACCCAACTTTTTCGTTTGGCAACCTGTATAGACAGAACTTTATACAATTGCAAGTAGATCAACTTAATGATCCTTGACAATGTGTATATAGAGTTAATATCCCAACCTCCACTCAATATATATATATATATATAAGAGAAGGTTCATGAACCTGATTGTTAAGCAGAGTACTTGGACGATCTAAAAAATAAATATCCAAGATCAATCTAGTCGTATCCACATGATTCAATCGGAATTCTTCCAAGTGATTAAACTTGTTATCTATATTTCAAGATATGAATTCTACAAGAAACTAGTCTTGTAATCGATTACAATTAACCAGATGTATCTACTTAGATTGAATACGTACAAACCTGTGTAAATCCAATTATAAAGATAAACAATATAATGAGGAAAAGGAAAAACACCAGACACCAGAAGTTTTGTTAATGAGGAAACCGCAATAGCAGAAAACCCCCAGAACCTCGTCCAGATTGAACACCACACCGTGTTAAGCCACTACAGTTACAGTCGCGCTCCTTAGGTCTCTTGAACCTCTCAAGGTTATACGCACTTGATTCTCTTAGTTGACGTCCTTGACAACCTAAGAAATGCTTCAGCTAAAGTGAAGACTTTTGGTACCAATTTGCCTCTAACAGATAAGCTTATTTGATTTTTGTTTAGATCAAAGATCAAGGTGTGGAAATATGTTTGCAATAGACAAGCTAGCAAACCTCACAAATCCGGAACTTACGACTCCCGAAGAGAATCCTAGGTTCTTAACCACCTCTCAAGAACAATCGTCAAAAGATCAACTAATATCAGTCTTTAAATATCTATCTTGAGGAATCACAAAGTCTAAGACGAAGAGAATTTTGTGATTACTATCTATCTTGCCTGAAAAAGATTATGAAAACCTCGATAACAAAAAAGCAGAATCATGATATACGAACTATCAAGGTAAATATAGTCAGACCTGACTTCACGGATCCCCAAGCGAAGTATTTTAGTCGTAGACCTAAAAGGTCAATAGAGGACTACTCTAGAATCAACTAGGACACAAAGTGTCACGTATTGAATTTCCCAGTTGACAGAGATGCTCTATTTATATTTTTGAAAGACCAGGGTTAGCTTAGAATTCAATCTAATATAACTTGAGAATTAAGCAGACAAATTAGGTCTTCAAACTATAAGATATAGGTTCAGGAACTGAACTGTATATAATGATTGTTCAGTTTGGAAAGTTAGCCTAAGAACTAAAAGCTATTTGATGTTCAATTAAACACCTAAGAAATTAATCATGATTCACACACATAAGTGTTTAAGGGTCCGTTTGGCACACATTTTTTTTTTTGAATAACAGGTAGTTTCCACTACGTGTAGTTACAACACACGACATTAAAACCACGTGGAGTTGAAATTTCAGCGTTTGGCACAACAAGAAAAACATCGATTCCCTGATTAATATTTTATTGAGATAATAGATAACATGAACATTTTTTTTTCTTAAGAAGTTGATTCACTATTTATTGAACCTAAAATCTTTAATCCATGTTCTTAAAGAAGAAGAATAAATTAGAAAGACAAGATAAAGGAAGAAAGATTCGATCTCTTTGATTGATTAGCAGAGTTTTTGATCATCTAACAAGATTTTTTCTCTCCATGATTTTAAACCTCAAACCCTATAATCTCTCTGCAACTCCGCCCCTTGAGTTTGATACCTTAAAATCTCTATTTTAAATTTGTAATATGGTCAGTTATTTTCTTCACATAAAATAATCTTGATTTACAGAAAACGTGATCATGATAAAGAAGATGATATTCAATTTTCTTCCTCAAACGAAATGAGAGAGAAACGAAGTAATATAACGATTAAAAAAATATATAAAACGATGTTCAAATCAGGTCAAAGGTGTAGTTGGGAGATGTAATAGAAGGCTGCATTGAAAGTCGAGGTTAAAAGGGATGCATCTAATGTGACCCATTGGAGGTAATTCAACTACCTGTGTAGTTCTAATGTCGTGCATTTGTGTCATGCCAAACACACAGTTTGTGAATGCAGCTGCCTATTACGCCCTTTGACTGCACTCCCTAATCTAACTATATCATGCCAAACGGACCCTAAGTGATCAATGAAGTCTTAAAAATGTTTAAGAGAGTTCTAGCAATGCTAAATATATTAAAATAATAAGTTTTTAAGCATCTGCTAAACATTGTCGGATAGTTGGTACAACGGTTTTCCTACCGTAGGGCTTGTTCACAAGTCAGGGTGCTACGATTCGTGAACCGAGTTCGCCAACCCTACTAGACTAACGAACTCAGTTGACCACTGTTCGTGAACCAGATTCGCCATTTGCTAGCCAATTTATCCAACTTATAAAATCAGTTCACCACGGTTTGCCTACCGGGTTTGTGAACTGTACCCAACTGAACTTGCGGTTTGCGAACTGGTTCGCCAACCTTCCTGTTTTTCTATATCTCAAATATCTATGGTTTGCGAACTGGTTCACCAACCTACCCTGACTAGAAAATTCAGTAAGTTTATATTTATCTCTTATGATGTTTGAAGCCTTCTCAAGTGACGTAACCATTTGTGTGGGCACTTTTCAATTAATCTACAAATTAATTCATAGAACTAATATTGTTAAGGACCTTTGAACATCTAATTGCTAAATAGTATTTCGATATTTTTCATAAGACAAGCTTGACTCGAAACATCTTCTTTCTAAATCTACTATAAGTCATACGACATAGTCTCAATAGATAAAATGATGGTATAGTGAGTAAAATAGAATGGTTTAGTCTTCACATACTTGATACAGAAGTTCTCCAAATGTCTTCTTCGATCTTCAGTATTCAAGGGTGATCTCTGATACTCAAATACAATTCTAACCTATCCGGAACTTGACTTAGTAGACTAGAAATCAAGATATAATTTTGATCACCTAACATTGACAACAAGCTTGAGATAGCAAAACTTGTGGGTTCAACCGAGCAATGCTCTAACAATCTCCCCCTTTGTCAATTTTAGTGACAAAACTGTTCAATACATATATGGATACAATAAATAAAATTTTCATCTCAATCCATTATGCTTGATTTTTTTGGTTCTTCAACATACGTCTTGAATTCTTCGTACTTCAAGTTCTTCAATGTTCTTCATGTGTTCATTCAGCACTTTGTTGTTGAAGATCCGTAGCGATGACAACTTATGAGAATACTCGTTAGAGATTTTATAGAATGAGGTAAACGCACTCTACTCATTAGTTGTTATACAAAAACATAGTATTGTTACCTTCCTCAAAATCCAATTGCACCACAATTTTGAAGCTATACCATGGTAATATGTTCTCCCCCTTAGTCATACTTTTGCAAAATAGGTAAAACCTATAGATAATAATTCACTCCCCCTTACATGATGCTTCGTAAAGCCATATGTATGTAGTAAGATACTACTTAATAATTCTCCCTCTTTTTGTTAACAAAATTGGCAAAGGTGAAATATATTTTATGTAGTAATCCATTGTTGTACCATCCTTCCATGATGGTACAACAATGATCTTGGGAAGCCACCCTATGGCGTGATGCATCATGATGGTGAAATACTTTTTCTTGCCCGATATAAACTGCATACCACACCATGACGGAGTAATATTGGCTCTAGGACAATATTCCTCTTAGCACGCAACATAAGCTTGAGATGAACCTTTATCTCATGCCAACGACACATCTTTGAGCATGCGCCATGCAAAAAATGCGGGTGTTACATAAAATATATTTTCTTGATACTTTATTCATGGTATAATGACCAAGTTACCGATACCAGAGACAAGTAAACAAACTTTACTTTGTATGTTATATTTTGAATAAATACTTATTTGAATGAACCTAGATAGAAATAGAACAAGTCAATTCCGTTGTTGCTAACCTAGCTGAAGGATGATGTGTTCGTTGAAGAAGATATGTCTTCCGGTTAACAAGAGCGGGTCTCAACATTTCTATGTTCGTAATCCAACCTAACAAAGTTGACTCTATTGATCAAATCAAGCAGCTTCGAATTTAGGAACTAAAATATGACAATTGAAATTAACAAACCAACGCTTGGAGGGTTCAACCAAGCAATGCGCTAACAGTTTCCCTCCAATGGTACTAGTAGAGCATCTTGATCCCAAAGAAGTTTTTAAATGAAGGTTATAATCCAAGATGTTCCAAAAAAAATAGATTACTTATATCCCTTTCAAGTTAGCTTTCCCATAAGACAGAGGTGTGTTTCTGGATGAGTTTGTGGAGATACAAGACTCCTTATATATAGTGTTTGGACCAAGGCATTGTTTGGAAACAAGATCTACCAATTTTGGAAGTCCTTAAGATATACAATATATATTTATTCCAAAATTGGAAAAGATCTTATATTTCCAACTCATAATCGATTAATCTCATTTTATGGAAACTAAGATTTGCTAGACATCCATGTACTTGACTAATATAGCAACTACAGATATGCAAACCTCCGGGAACGGTGTGCATGTAATTTTGATACCATAATCGATACTGAAAATTGATATTTCAGGATTTTTCCTTAAGTAACAAAGGAATATACTTGAACAATAAGATATTAGAGTTTTGCACATGTTCAAACATTATGTCGATAATTATGAAAAATCCCGGTCGAACTCGATGGCTGCGAAAACCCGTGAAGATAACAGACAAAACGAGAATGTAAAACAAGTCAGACTTAGTCAGAATTAATCCTGATATCGGTCCTGACTTGGAATCGATCCTTGCCGCAAGGGATCGGTCATGAAATAGGTCCTAATATCGATCCTAGATTATTTTTCGACTACGAAACAAGTTTCGCAGGTCAACTACTTAAACATATGTTGTACATAGTATTAAAGTAAGGATTCACCCTGAAGTTCAAAATACTAAATAATAATAAGTTACCAATCAGTATAGTATTGAAAACATGAAATGCATAAATAAAATATACTTCGTAACTCCATATACTTAAGTCGTCGAAACAACTATTATATAGCATTCCTTTTATTACTTTGATTATAGTATAATGACCAAGTCGCCAATATTAAAGTCATCATAACAAACTTAGCTTCACATGTTATGTTTTCAATTAATAAAGACTTGTACAGACAAAGATAGAAACAAAAAAAAGTCAAGTATGTAGTTACTAACCTCGAACTGAAGGATGGTGTCTTTGTTGTCTTCAATACGTCTTCAGATCTTCATAAGTAACTGGAACAAGTCTCAACATTTCTATGTTCCTAGTCCAACCTGACGAAGTTGACTTTGGTAATCTATTCAAGCAACTCGAATTTTTGAACCAAACTTGACAACCAAACTTGACATACCAACTTTTGGTAGGTTCAACCGAGAAGTGGTTAAATAATTACGTGGTTGAAATGCAATTAGGATTGAATGCAGAAATAACACCTATTTTTATTTTTATTATGCATCTTATGTGTATTCAATTACTCACTCTGTACCTATTATATAGGCGGAATTTTGATTTTTCTTTGTCCCACTAGATAGGATGAGTCCTATTTTCAAGATGAATTTTCTCACAAATACCCTTATTTATTGTACATAGAAAATTGTGTTAGTAATAAGACAAAGGGTAAAACAAGAAAAAACATGAAAAATAATGAATTCAAGGTAATTTTCTTAATTTAAGAGAATTGGTCCCTCCGCCTATATATGTGGTACGGAGGGAGTAGAATAATATTTTTATCAAGTTCTTATAATGGATTGTACTTACAAGACAGACAAGTATAAGATGCCATTATTGAACATATGGGGCATACACCGACCAAGTCTCTGTGCATTATGGCATTTTATTTTTTGTTGCGTGAATAAACCAATTATCCTAGCTGAACATTTCTATGCAACTATAAAAATAACTTTTCTTTTTTATGATTCAACTAAATTTATAATAAAAAATCCACTAAAAAATTATGGGTTTGGCGGGGAGTACATTCTATAGTACATGTTGTGTTTATCGAGAATGGGTTCTTGCCTTGGAGACTCGATATGTGCTTCAACTTGATGTTGCGCTTGTACTTGATTTGGTTGATTTCCAAGTGCTCCTATTAGGGACTTTGTACCATATACCTAGCAACACGTTTAAAACGAATCATTTATAAAAGAGTTGGTTAATCGCCAATGATTTTTTTAATCGGATATTAATCGACGATGATGAGTGTTTAAAAAAGCAGAAGGAAAGAAGAAGATTTTAAATGAAAATTCGGCTAGATTAGGTTTTGTTGTTTTGTTTGGTTTTTGAATTAGTATAAGTAGGATTTCCGTATAAGGGTAAATTAGTTATTAATTTATTTTTAATTTATTTTAGGTTAATATAAGGGATAAAATTAGTCATTTTTTAACAATTAGGACACTCTTGTCATTATATCCTAGATGACCTAATCACATAGTATTCCCAAAAGAACATAAAAAATTAATCTTTGAGATAAAATAAAATATATTGCTCGCCAACGTTTTAAGTGAATTGGGCTGTGTTCTTCGGGGTTCACTTTATTTGAATATACTACGATAACATAAATTGTGATCTAATAAACCGTTGTGCTTAGATAAAAATCCTCCAAATAGGCCCCAGTTATTTTTTGTTTTAAGTGATTGTTAAAACAATGTAGTCTTCTGCTCTCTCTTTTTATAGTGTTTGAATATTAAATAATTTATTTAATAAAAATAATTGAAGATTAAATATAATATGAAATTATTTATTTTATTGATTATCAGATATTATAATTACATTCATAAAATGTTTTAAAATGTTTATGAAATTACAATAGGTAGTTGATAGAACTGTCATCTTCCAATGACTTCAATACTGATCATGTGAGAAAACACACGAATTAACCGGGTGTTTTGAACATGTGTCCACAAAAAGGTATTATGCGGACTCTAATGACGTCAACACTGGTCATGTTAGAAAACACACGAATTAACTGGGTTTTGTGAACAGGTGTCCACAGAAAGGTATTATGCTGACTCTTACTCCATGTGAGAAGACGTTTCTCGGCATACAAACATATACTTTAGGGTAAGTCCTTTGAGTTACATGCAACCATAGATTTTTTTTTTCTTAGTCGATTTATCTTGGGGTAGAACCTTATCAATTATTATCATGGATTTCACTAAAGTTTTCTCAACATTAGCGGTATTTCTTTTTTGAAAAAAAACAAAAAAAACAAATGATGCCAATAGCGAAAAATACAATAATTAATAATACTATTAAATTGATAGGATTAGATGTCTCAACATCCAGTGGAATATAAACTCAGATGACTCGTCTTGACCGTATGATCTGTAAAATAAAAAATTAATTAGGGTAATATATATTTTTACCAATAAAAATAAAAATATTACATACAGGGAACATTGATGTATATTGATTATTATAGGGTAACAAGTATCCCCTCTCAACTCGTTATTATTAATGAAAAGGGAGAAAAAAAAAATCGTCGGAACCATATATTTATGAGTTTATACTTTTAACTATGATTAAACACAGGAATATTCAATATTTTTATAATGCTGAAAAGATTACATGTGTGATGTATGTGGTACATATGACATCACATACATGTTATAGATCTATGTTTTATAAAATTGCAATAATTGTTTTTGCAAATAAAACTAATTGTGTTTTTTAGTCCCCTCCCTGTTTGGTTTCTTTAGTTATTAACATTTTTTTTATTTTAGATTCAATTTTCTCTTTCCATCTTGCTTATCTTCAAACTCTGGAAAATTTAAGAATAAATTAGGAACTCATACTAAAGATTCCAAAATCCAAAAAAAATAAAATCCAATAATGGCACTACAAAAAGAAATATCAGTAATCGAAACCCTAGAACCATCACTATCAAATATCAATCAAATTTCTTATTACATCTTATGGAAACAATAGATTCATTAATTTAGTCTTAACGAAAGTAGTAGACTTTTTTTTTTTCTTATTTTGATGATCAAGTTTTGTTCACTGTTATCCATTCTTTCAATATATTTTGAAAAAGATTTACCTTATGGACCGTAATATGACATCGTGCCCTTTAGAGTGAAAATGCAATTTGTAGTTTGGAATTGGGTCAACAAACTGGTGGTGATTGTACTAATTTGAATCTATCATATATCCACTATCTAGGATAGTATATAACCAACAATACTTATCTAGTGAAGATGAAGAGAACTGCATCCAGTATGCCTAGCTGAATTCATCGTGGTAAAAATGTTCTTCTTATAAGTACGATAACATCTTTAGGTTCTGAACAACTAGCTAGTGATTCTGGGGTTCCAAAAAATATATTTCGTAGCAGCGATCTTTCACCTATTTCCCCTAGAGTTTCATTAACATGTCTCCTAGTGCACATGCTTATGTTGAGCCTGTTTCGAGGATATAAACTTCAAATCCTAAATCTAGTTTTGCTTAGATTTATCGAGGTATAAACTTTCCTCTAGAAAAGTTTCCCAAACGTTGTTTAAAGGTGGTGACATTTCAATCAAAATTTCAGATGACGAATATAGAAAGGGAGTTGCTGATTGTGAAAACTGTTTAACTGAAAGACACGTTCTTCCTAGAGAATTTTTGTAAAAGGGTCGTAAGTTTTTTCTCATATTAAGGTCTGGGTCGTAGAACATGTTTTTGATGCGTTAGTATCGTAGACTGACTTTGATCGTTTGTATTTTTACCCAACTACCCTTGTGAAATAGTTAAAAAGACACACTATCCTAACATCAGTAAATACTTGACTAGGTTACTGTTCTAGTAATCGAATAGTAACCATGAATCAAAACATGTGCTACTTACATTCAAACACCTGATGATTTTCATCACATAAAACATAAACGGTAAACCTAACTCATCATAATCATCTAACATACCTTAAATTGACCATGTATATCAGATCTAATAGTGTTAAGATTATTGATCGGTTGAACTCACCAAGCGTTGGTATGTCAAGTTTGGTTGTCATATTTTAGTGAATCAAAACTCATTTAAAGAGTCGCTTGATTATGTACTAGAGTCAACTTCGTATAGGTTAAACTAGAAAGACTAGGATATGAGACATACAATTATTACTCGAAGACTTGAAGAATGTGAAGAAGTAAAGAGCTACATCGATGACATCATCCTTCCTCTTGAGGTTAGTAATATTTTGACTTGAACTGTTTCATTCCTAACGTATCTTTCAAGTCATGCTATATTGAAAACATAACTGCGAAGCTGTGAATGATTATACTTTAGTTAGACATAGTATTAAGGAATTATAATACGAAGTATAATGCTTATCTTTTGAACTTCGTATATAAGACATCGACATAATTCGTATGAATGCTATTGTGATTATGTGTATGGGTAAAGGTGGAGATTTCATCCTAGGAAACAATGCTTGCATTTGTTTAAAGGAAGTACATTCATAAACTTATTTTGTGAATCGAAAGGGAAATCGCTAGGCTTATTTGTATTGTTATTCATTGCATATCTTTGGATTACCAATATGTGTGAATTAGTAGAACCGATCATAATCTGTTATGTATCTTGGTAAAACTATTCACAGTGCCTGACTTATGTATTGATATGACTTTTATTAGTGCAACCGATCCTAAGTAATCACCTAAGATGGTATGATCGATATTTGTAATTGGTATGACCGATCCTAGTAATTGGTGTAACCGATCCTAGTAATTGGTGTGACCGATCACAAAAGAGTTGTGTAATCGATCCTTGTAATAGTGTAATCGGTCCTAGTAATTGGTGTAACCGATCCTAGTAACTGGTGTGACCGATCACAAGTAATACCATGAGAATATGATAACCGGTCCTGGTAATTGATGTAACCAGTCCCAGTAACCATATGGAGGTAGAACCGATCCTTGTGTTTGGTAGAACCGTAAACCCATGATTGTTGATTTGATATTTGATAAATCACATAGTTCTTGGAAATCAGATGAACCAATTTTAAACTCGTTTGGAAGTGTGGTAAATCGGTTCCAAGATTGTAAATATGAAAAAGGATTTACAAAGAAAAAGATGTCGACATACTTTGAGCATGTTCAGTAATTCTTATCTTTTATTGTTCAAAGAGATTCCTTAATAACTCAAGGAGATTCCTGACCGAAATAAATTAAGAATCTTTTAATTAAGGTTATTAATTTTATATGCTTTTAATTACCAGCAATTAAACTCATATCTCTGGAGAATAAAAATTGGTAATGTGCATTTACTAATTTGAGATTTTCTAGTGAGATTTCGGAAGATATTGGACAAAGCATTTCCAGGAATTATGAAAACCAATTTGGGCATTTATTGCATATCTTTAGAATATTCGGTTTTGGAAATTCCTTGGTGTCCAAACATCCTTGGTCTATAAATACCTAAGTTTGCATTTCAAGCAAACTAATCCTAAGAGCCAGCAAAACTACGTTGTTGTGTTGTTACTGGTGGAGCCGTCTATTCGGAGAGGAAAGTAACCTAGTTAGGCGAAATCTATTACGACCGCCCGTTTAAAGACTTCTTTGGGATCAAGAAGCTCTACGAGTACCGTTGGTGGGAAACTAGATAATTGTAGTGTTATTAGTTTTCGATTGATTTGATTGACCAACGGTTGTTGAACTTTGATTGCACCTAGTTTGTTTATTTTTGAGAATCTTCTCTTCTGATATAAGATTCACTCAAACTAGATCGAAGTGTCGACGGGATCTTTAGAACTGTTTGTAGATCTAAAGACGTCTTGTGATAATCCATTGTTAACAGACTCCGTTATGTGCATGATTGATCACAAGAGATTCAAGTTGTGGTGTGCAGGTGTTTATTGAAGATCTAAGAAGATTTGAAGAAAAAGAAGATATCTTATTGGTTTCATAATCTTTGGTGTGCACAAAACTTGTTCGGCTGGGATCCAACTATAATCGATTTACCTTTGATAGATTTGATGGATTAGTTGCGTAGATCGACATCACTATATAGTATCTTGATCGGCATCACTATATAGAAGAGATTCAAGTTGTGGTGTGCAGGTGTTTATTGAAGATCTAAGAAGATTTGAAGAAAAAGAAGATATCTTATTGGTTTCATAATCTTTGGTGTGCACAAAACTTGTTCGGCTGGGATCCAACTATAATCGGTTTATCTTTGATAGATTTGATGGATTAGTTGCGTAGATCGGCATCACTATATAGTATCTTGATAGACTCTATATTGGTTGATTGCTTAGTCTAAACACAGCTACTTTGGTAGTTGTTGAATAGATAGATATAGAACCCGACAAAGGAGTTTATTGGAGTAAACAGAAGAGCCTTTGTCAAACTCATATCACTGAGATTGAATAAAGTTATTACCGAACAGATTTGTTGTTCCTTTACTGTTTGTAATACGAACCAAAGGAATTGTTCCAGTGCATGCACTTATCGAATGTTGGAAGCGCAGGGATACTTAAGAAACTAAGTGAACTATAGGTTTAGTTGCTTGATCTCAACTATACGAAGATGGTTTAGATTTTGTATAGCGGCTTAATTCTGAGAGTATTCAATTCTTGACTAGGTCCCGGGGTTTTTTCTGCATTTGCGGTTTCCTCGTTAACAAAATCTTGCTGTGTCTTGTACTTTTCTATTTCCGCAATTATAATTGTTTTTATTATAATTAGAAGTAAAATACACAAACGTTAATTTCGTATTACTTGATAGTGATCCTATAGAGTTTGGTTAAGTCCGAACCTATTATCAAGTAATCACACTTTGATTGTTGTATTGTCTCGATCTAGTATCCATAGACGATCACACAAAGTGTGAATACCGATTCGTTGTATTGTCTCAACTTAGTCCATAGACAATCACTTTCGGTAAGAGGACTTATAGGTGGAAAAGTTTTAGATTGAGGTATATTTGGGTACCCTCGTCTTTTCAAATAGTTTTACTAATATTAACCACAAATTGAATCAACTACTTTAGATCCATCTAACAAGATTCATATTCAATTTGATAAAATTGGATGATGACAAATTTTGAATGAGAAATTAGGGTTTGCCACATCATTCCCCTTGTGGGTATTTTTCTCTTTCTTCTTTCACATTCAACCGACAAGTCATATTTAATGCTTGCTTCCAATTTAGTTTACTGATGTCTTCTTCATCTTAAATCCAACCGAAAATGTTCTCTGCTTCTTCAACACCAAAAATGGTTTTCAATTTTATCTTTGTTCTTGATTCTTCATGGTGTCGAAAAATGGAAGTATAATTCTCTAAAAATCAAACAATATTACAAATTCATATTCAGTAGAATTATTCGTATGAGGCATCAATTTAGAATCGATTAATTATTTATAAAGAGGGGGAATATATATATATATATATAACCTCTGAGGAAGAAAAGAAGAGAATAACGATTTTAAGGTTTTATATATGATATTTAGAACGCGGTTGAACTTCAGTCATGCCTTGTAGTTCCACAACTGCCCATTCTTGACAATTTTTATCACCATAAACATTTTTCTTCGATCTTTAGTTGTATATTTTTTTGTTCAGGAGAAAGTAAAGAAGTTTTTCAATGGCGGAGGTGGAGAAATAAGATTTAGACTTCATTACTGTTGATATTTAGCAGGGTTTAAACAGTCAACATCGGTCATTTGATGGTCAAGGTGTTTAACAAAATAGAAAATGACAACTGATGGTTTTTTCACGTTCAATGGCCAATCTAGGACCCAAACACATAAACAACATGTTCTACGACCCAGACCCTAATATGATCCAAAACGTACAACCCTTTTACAAAAATTATCCTCTTCCTAAAGGTTTTGCTCCATTGAAGATGGAAAACTTACAATTTTTTTTTTTTTTTTTACTGATGTACGTCGGAATATGGTATTTTTGGGTACATGGGTTCTTACTCAAATTTGGGTAAGATTATATGAATTAGGATTGTATGGAGAGTGCAGATTTTATTTGAGATTAGATGCATTATTGGTACTCCGTTGTTGGTGGAAGATGCAACAACAAAAAAGTTGGGGCAATTTTCTCGTGTTCTTACCGAAGTTGATTTGTCCATCCTAGTCCTAAAAGTTCGAGTCATGGTGAAATAAGAGGAAAAAAATCGTCATGATAGCGATAATGTATGGGAAAGACCCTTATTCTTGTTTTTACTGCAAAATTTTAGGTCGTGGTTTGAAAGAATACAAGAGGAATCCTATTAATGTTTCAAAGTTACCTCATAAAAATTTGGTGCGACAATATGCGCCCAAATCTCGTAACAATGCGGCTAGAGGTACTAATTTTGAAGATAATTTTGTTCCTGGTAACGATATCAATCATGAGAACGAGATGATAAAACACATGGTACTGATGAGGGCCATGAGGCTATTGGCACATTGCACAGTGGTAAAAGAGGCTATTAGGGAAGCTGCTAATGACTCAATAAACCAAGTTTGGATGTAGTAATGGTTGATTCCCCTATTGTAATCCATACAAATTTGCAATACATGTCCCATACTACAAGGAAAATTGGAATTCCTATCCGAGCTTTGGTAAAGAGAATGTTAGCGTTTCGGTTGAGACTAGTGCTACACCCAGGGTGAGGAATGTTGTTAATAATCTGTGTTATGTTTTTTTGAAAGGGGCTCGTTGGGAAAATCTATTTAAGGAGAAAGGTGATATTATTCTCAAAGAGCAAGGAATAAAAAAAGAATCTCCTCTCAGAAGTTAGTCATGACGACTTTTGTTGGAAAAAGAATAGATTTAGTAGGGCATTTAGGGACACACATATTAAGGGGATAACACAGGGTATAGCATGTCCTAATATATAGCCCAACAACAAAAATTCTATGGAAATCTATTAAGTTTGTATTTTAGCCCATCCATGATTATAATTAGCCAATGTACATTTTAGCCTATTGTTTTGTGGTAAAAATTGATTCTGCTGTTTTTGGTAAATTTGGGTGTGTTGATGAGAAACGAATTCAAACCCTAAACAAATGTACTGCACATGAGTACTTTTAAGTTCGAGAGATCAATCTGTAAGACTCTGGCCTAAACCAAGAAATGGCCGTTCAAGATTCAATTCGGTCACAAGGTGAAGGAGAAGGGTTGAACTTAGGGAGGGAAGCGAAGAAGGTGTTGAGATCAGAATATTGAATTATGAAGGTGTGGCTGTTTTATGACTTGTATCAGAATGTAGAAATGGCTTGCAGAATGTAAGCTATCAGTTCACGGTGTTTTCTGGATAATTGTGTTGATAACACTTGTGTTGTTGTCGAAATAGGTTGAAATCCTATTTATACAAGTCATGTTCGAGCACCCCTTGATCTCATAGGAAGTGGAGGTGATTAAGCAGTGGAGAAGTGGGGTTGTGTAAAAAGTGGTGATCACCATGTTTCCATTACAAGGGAAAACTGGTCACACTTTCACCCACTACTCTCATTGCTATTAACAGTCCGTTCTTTCCTAACACGTTCTCGTAATGGGCGCGTTGTACGCCGCACGATGTAAACCACCAGACCAATACCCCAGTGAGAATCCCCCAGTTTGTGACATGTTTGATGTCTCGAGTAAATGGGTCAAGTCGTGGGACTCACCGCTAAAAGCATCACATAGTGCTTTTAGGTCAAATAATAAAACTACTTGTGAAATCAATATTTATAATTGATGTATACAAAGCATCGCTTTTAAACAAGCATCTTGAAATAATCGATGTGCAGGAAACATCATTGTTTTAGAGCTCGTTCAAATTAGTCGCGAATTGAACGTCTTTAAAAAGGTAGCATGACCGGCCACCTTTGGGTGATCGTTTAAGAACTCTATGGGCGAGCTACCACTTGGTCGATCGCTCCCTGTGGAGGAAGGGTGGCCGATGATCACAGTGTTACCCTGTTGGCCTCTTGAAAATAAATCTAAACCATCCGACTAGGCTAGCGAAGTTGGATGGACGAGATGATTTGCGGCATTTGCCTACTGCCGTTGATTTAAATTAGGGTTTAGAAGCCGTGTGGCCAACCCTATTTTGGCTGATCGATTGAAAGCGCTGGGCGCTAGTTTGAGCAGGCCGATCATCCATGTGCAAAGGTGGGCTGCCAGTGAGCACGCTGACGTCTTCGGGGCCGCCTGAAATTGAATCTAAGCCATTCGATTTGGCCGGCGAAGATGGATGGTTGTGATCCATTTGCGACAATAGCGTGTTGCCGCAACGTAACTTAGGGTTTCCAAATCAGCGCGTTCACCCTACTTTGGGTAAGCGATTCGATGCGCTCCTGGTTTGTCGTGGGCAAGTCGATCGACCAATGATGTAGATGGGTCGCCGGTGAACACGCCAGTACCCTTTCGATCATTCGAGGGAAGATCTAGACCGTCCAACTAGGCTAGCTAAGTTGGACGGATGTGATGAATTTGAGACCGTTATGGTCGGTCTTGGCTCGTTTGAGCTCTTTTTCAGCAACGCGATCACCCATGTTCTGACTAACGTTTGAGGGTGTTGCGGGTGAACTAAATGGATTCCGACCGGCTGGGATGTTAGTGGGCCCGTCGGTGGTCATCATGGTGATCGCTTAGTTCCGTTAGGAGTAGGCTAGGCTTGTTGAATTTCGTGGCCAAATCGTGTGGCCGTGATCGTTTTTTAAGACTGACATGGACAGTCTAGATTTTCCTTAAGGAATTTAAAGGCGTCGATCGTGCTAACTTTTAATTAAAAAGCGCATTGACACGAAGATCTCTTTATTAGAGAGTGGTGTAGCCTACGTGAGTGTTTTCATGCATGTCTCAATACTGACACTTCGGGAGATTCATGCTACTCCGCTGCGAGTGAACATTAACCGTCATGTCATGCAAATATTTAGAGTTCGGCTGGGAACATAGCATAGGAAAATACTAGGCAAGTCATGCATTAGTGAATAATGCAGTTAAATAAAATTCATAAAATTTTGGGATTGTTGCTATATGCACCATTCTGAGTGAATTATATATATATATATATATTGAATCGCTCAATACATCTATGAGCGAAGAGGTTTACGCACTCATCACTTTTAAATGACCTTTATTCCTTTGCAGGATGACATCGCATTAAATACAGGGCCTTAAAATTTTATCCCTGAATTGAAAACCACCATCAACATTAAGTCCCCTGCTTAGTACGTAACAGTGACATTATTATGGGGTAAGCATTAGATGGTGAAAGTCAAGGAAATTTACGAGAGAAGTTTGGCGTACATTACCAGGATAGGGGATGGCTTAGCCCTTGAGCAAGATATGTTTCCTTTTAGCGCACGTCAGTTGTCCTCAGGTAGATAAGTATCCATTCGATTGTTATCCCGCATCTGAAGCCTTTATACATGGTAAGTAGAGACTCATTTTCTTCCTGGGACCTTGCTGATTTGTGGAATATAAAGAGAAATGTTTGAGCCTTTCTCCCCACACCGATCATCACAGAATTGCATTCTTTTTCGTTCCAGGTATTGCTCTATATGTCTCATGTAATTTGATTTTTTGATTTTTTCTACGTGGATTGTTGGCATAATCATGATGCGTCTTTGCAGTATATGATGGGAACTGCTGGTGATGATTATTCTTCAACTTCTCCATAGAAAAGCTTTGAAGTCGACAAACCTAGGGATAACGCATTCGAGGAGGTGATGGCCAAAATAGATTCTCCGTTTCGCGAAGCTGGTCGTGTTATACAAGGTATGTCTCTTGTACACTTACGCATCGTTCAAGAGCGTGTCCAAGCTTTTTTGGCTTCAGTCAGCATGGAAGAGGAGTGGAGGTGCGAAGAAGCATCTCAGCCGAGTGCAGGAGATGAAAGGTTTGCGGCTCGGATAAAGCGGCGAAGGTTCGAGCATAAGAGGCTTCCAAGTGAAAATAAACATGATTAACCCATTCAAAACGGCATCATAATTCTTGACTCTGATGTGGATGAACCCGAACACCCAAAGGCTGTTGGAGCAGTTTCTGAGAAGGATGATGAAGCAGTTCTCAAAGGGAATGTTGGCTCAGTTTCCGGAGAAGATGCTGAGGTGACTTCTGGAGAGAACGTTGAAACAATTCCCGAAGGGGATGTTGGCGCAACTTCTGAAAGGGAGGTCGAGGCAGCTTCTGGAGAGGATATGTTAGTGGCTTGTGAAGAAGATGTTGAAACAGCCTCTAACAATGGCTCCGGTGAAGGCGTTGTTGATCCCGCTGATAATTAGATTTCCCACTTGTTACTTTCTTTCGTAGAAGAATATCTTTTCGTAGCTTAGCTTGCAGATGTTTTCGATATTTCAGTGGTTTTTTGTTTATGTGACTGGAGCCAGGGCTTCATCGGATAATAATCTTTCATTCATGTTGCTTTAACAACCTTATGTTTCCAATTGGGTGAATGAATGAAATCACTTGACTGAGAAATCCAAATCTTCGGAAAAATCTCATAACATCTTGGAATTTTAGTCGCCACATCCTTCGATAAAGTTACAGTATAGCCTCATACTCATTCCTTGAATGCCACGACTAGTGCCTTGATTGAGTAAATGAGTTCTTCCCATTGATGGGGCCGATGGGGAGGCGACACACATAAGTGATGATGTATTTTCCTTTCATATGACTGGATACCGCTTCCATGATGATATTTATTACGTGTAACCCTAATAACAATAGCTTGAAGTAGCGGATGTAATGGTGAAAATTAAGGATTCGGCCACGAACCTGTAACTCCCATTTGGTATTACCCTTGTATATCACATGTGTTGTGCTTCCGTGAACAAGAAATCCAAGAGTCGTATTTGTTAAGTGTGGAGGCTCTTCCTCCAATTAATAGCTCGTGTGACGTGATTGAACACGTCTGAAGAAGTGGTTGCAATCCAGGAGTACCACGCGCTGGCTTGCTGCTTCCTGGTTCCGTGAAAGGATTTTTTAAAATCCGAAGAATTACTGGTGGTGAAACTTCTTTCCTGGATCTAAGCACACGATGATTGAGAGGACGTTTCTTTGTTGAAGAAGGCTGCACTTCAGGACGCTTGCCCAAAACCGTGTACTGGCTGCTTGACGATTTCCTTTGGTCGCTTTACCCTTCTTTTTCTTCATGTATTCCCCTCTTTGGTGTCTTTGAAAGATACGAGGTGCCTCTTTCGTGGGTTTTTTTTTTTTGGGTTTTGAATTAATGGGTAATTATTTTATGAGGGTTTAGGTTTACTTGAGACTTGGCCTTGAGATGATTCAGGAGTAAGAATTTTAAAAGAAATGATGTTTTGATTAACTAATAAATTGAAACCCTAATTATGAATGCAAGCAGTCCAATCATTTTGGAGGAATTACAAATATTGCATGAAAGGGAAATTGCTAAAGGAAACACTAAAAGGAATCTTGGAGGAGAGGGCGGCGCGACATCTTAGGTATTGAATGGTTTATTCCAGCGGGTGTGTATTATTACGCCCTCTAGCTTGTCAGTATTGATGAGCTTGCAGTAACCTCCCAAAATAATTTCTGCCACTAGGTACGGCTCGTCTTTCCCTTCTGTGGAATCGGACGAAACAGGCTGAGCCGCAACTCTTACTACCATATCTCCAACTTGGAATGGATTTGGGCGTTGCGCCATTATTTTACCAGATTCCTTATCTTTAACCGTGACAACTTCTAAACTCTTGATAAAATACTTGAAAGGACCAGCATCCCATTCACATCTCTTAGTAACGGCTGGGTTGATAATCGGATCGAGTCCCCAAGTTTTTATGGGAGGAGAAGTGACTGGTTGCAGAAAAGGTTGTTCGATAAGACTTACTTGTGCTCGGAATCTGCAGAGGAACGTCGCCAGGCTCTCTCCAGGAAGTTGTGTCATGTTTTCGAGCTTTCGATACGGCAATAGATAATCTTCAGGGTTGGATGGCTTGTTGGAAATCCTTTCAGGTATAGACACTGGCAAAGGACATACTCCTTGTTTTTCTTTATTGCTATGCACCCATGAGCGCCCCAGAACCATATCATAATTTGGGTATTCTTTAACAATATGAAACTTAGCGTGCGTTAGAGCATCTCCCACCTTGATTTCGAGATTAATGTGCTCGTAAGCATTTTTTGATTCTCCTTTTGGGTTTTTCATCACAGTTGGGTAGTGCACAACTTCCTGCTTTGAAATTCCCGCGGCTCTCAAAGTCTTGACAGTAACAATGTTGAAGTCAGAGGCTGCATCAATCAGCACGCTGTCAAACTCAACATCCTTCAAGTGAGCGGTGGTTAGGAGTCCCCAACTGCATCTATTAGTCGCGCTTCCCAGGAAATATTGGGGCTTGGGAGCGGCTTCCCTGACTGGAAACAGACGCTTGCCTGACACGACACGGTTGAGGGCTCCAAACATGTCTTGACGCTGCGCCTTGGAGAAATACATAATTTCACATAAATGCTCCATCATAGACTGCACAGTTTTGTGTACGGAGTCCCCAGAAATCATGCAGCTCCTGACAGGAAGGGGGTCTCTGTGAACCCATTCATTTCCTAATTGAAGTTCTCCTGCATCCACTTTCTCTTTGAAAATGCGCTTCAATTTGTTGCAGTCACTGGTTGGGTGGTTGACAAACCTATGGTAACGACAATATTTGGGATTTGCCATCTCTTCTTCGGTTGGCGGACGTCTGAGAGGAGGTAGCTTGATGGCGTCATCTTGAATCCATGCTTCCAGGAATTCGATGACTTCATCTATTGGAAATGGGAAGTATGGAGTAACATCTCCAGTATCTTTTTGTTGCACAGGGGTCTTAGCCGCAGCTTTCCGGGATGAAGTTGTCTGCGCTGGTGCTATACGCTTGGGTTGCTGTTCCGCTGATGGAGCTTTCCTTTTCCCTCCTTCACCTACTACGCTTACAGAAGGATCGGTGTTATATTGCTTATTGATGAGGTGCCTGTTTCCTTGAGTTTCGCGTGCATCTTCACCCCTGGCCGGTCTGGTTCTTTCTAATAGCGCTGGTGCGGTCGTAGCCGACCGCTTAGTAGCCTCATGGAGGTCAGAGAACGTCTGAAAACGTAGGTTTTCAAGTAAAGCACGATAGATGGGAACCATACCGTTAATGCATGATTCCACCAACTTTTGTTCGGTCACATTTGGGTCGTGACAATCTAATGCTTGAATTCTGAATCTCTTGACATAATCGTTTGGATGTTCGTTGTTTCGTTGAAACATTCTTACCAAGTCTGAGAAAGTGATTTGCTCGGACACGAAGAAATACTTCTTGTAGAAAGTGGTGACCATCTCACACCAGTTGGATATGCTGTTTGGTGCGATGTTGTTGTACCAGGTATACGCTCTTCCGGTAAGCGACTTTGAAAATTATTTCAGGCGAAGGAAATGATTGTATCCGTGTTCTCCCATGGATTCCAGAAAATGAGAGATATGTTCACGAGCGTTACCAATGCCATCATAGAGGGAAAACTGAGAAGATGAGTACCCTCTCGTGAGAGGAACTCTTTGCACATCAGGAGGATACGGAGGTTAGTGTTGGTGCATATCCACCGGGTTTTCTTTGCCTCTATTTTGGAGGAGACGTTCCAGATCCTCACGTGTGATGAAGTTGGATGGCTGATTCCTTTCTCGTGAGCGTTCAGGAGCAACACGAACTTCCTCATCTATGAAGGCACGACCTGTTGAAGTGCTTGCGCCAGGAGTGTTAAAAGTACTCCTTATTGGCTCCATGGGTTGACGCGGCTCTTGTGGTAGTCGCTCTGTTAACGTCTTGAGGAAAGTGAGTACCTCTTTCTAAGTGTAGCCATGTCCGTCTGAACCTTAGCGAGAACTTCCTGTCTTTCCATCAAATCAACAATGGTGATAGGGGATTGGCTTCCCATGGCTCCTCCAGTCTCTCATCCCGATGAAGAAATGGTGGCAACCCTGGTGACGATTAGAGGTGTCATGCTCGAAGAAATATTAGGAGTAGCAGCGGCTCTGGCTCTGGTAATAGGAGGTGTCACGCCAGAGGGGATGCTTCCGGCGTTACTGGTGTTGGTGCTAGAGGATGTAACATCATGCGATGTGTTGACTGTGCTAGCAGGCGGTACATTGGTGTTAACGGCAGGGATATTGACACCAGGAGTGTTATCAGCGCCCGCAGCATCAGGATTAGTAACTGACCCCAACCTAAGATCTACCATCTTGAATTTGAGAAAATTGAAATGAAATTGAAAATTGATCTTGCAACCGAGAGATTAATCTCCCACTATGGTCGCCAGTTGTTTTGGGGTAAAAACTGATTCTATTGTTTTTGGTAAATTTGGGCGTGTTGATGAGAAACGAATTCAAACCCTAAACAAATGTAATGCACAGGAGTACTTTTAAGTTCGAGAGATCAATCTGTAAGACTCTGGCCTAAACCAAGAAATGGCCGTTCAAGATTCAATTCGGTCACAAGGTGAAGGAGAAGGGTTGATCTTAGGGAGGGAAGCGAAGAAGGTGTTGAGATCAGAATATTGAATTATGAAGGTGTGGCTGTTTTATGACTTGTATCAGAATGTAGAAATGGCTTGCAGAATGTAAGCTATCAGTTCACTGTGTTTTCTGGATAATTGTGTTGATAACACTTGTGTTGTTGTCAAAATAGGTTGAAATCCTATTTATACAAGTCATGTTCGAGCACCCCTTGATCTCTTAGGAAGTAAAGGTGATTAAGCAGTGGAGAAGTGGGGTTATGTAAAAAGTGGTGATCACCACGTTTCCATTACGAGGGAAAACTGGTCACACTTTCACCCACTACTCTCATTGCTGTTAACCGTCCGTTCTTTCCTAACACCTTCTCGTAATGGGAGCGTTGCACGCCGCACGCTATAAACAACCAGACTAATACCCCAGTGAGCATCCCCCAGTTTGTGACATGTTTGATGTCTCGAGTAAATGGGTCAAGTAGTGGGACTCACCGCTAAAAGCAGCACATAGTGCTTTTAGGTCAAATAATAAAACTACTTGTGAAATCTATATTTATAAAAAATCGCTTATAATTAATGTATATAAAGCATCGCTTTTAAACAAGCAGCTTGAAATAATCGATGTGCAGGAAACATCGTTGTTTTATAGCTCGTTCAAATTAGTCGCGAATTGAACGTCTTTAAAAAGGTAGCATGACCGGCCACCTTTGGGTGATCGTTTGAGAACCCTATGGGTGAGCTACCACTTGGTCGATCGCTCCCTGTGGAGGAGGGGTGGCCGACGATCACAGTGTTACCCTGTTGGCCTCTTGAAAATAAATCTAAACCATCCGACTAGGCTAGCGAAGTTGGATGGACGAGATGATTTGCGGCATTTGCCTACTGCCGTTGATTTAAATTAGGGTTTAGAAGCCGTGTGACCAACCCTATTTTGGCTAATCGATTGAAAGCGCTGGGCGCTAGTTTGAGCAGGCCGATCAGCCATGTGCAAAGGTGGGCTGCCAGTGAGCACGCTGACGTCTTCGGGGCCGCCTGAAATTGAATCTAAGCCATTCGATTTGGCCGGCGAAAATGGATGGTTGTGATCCATTTGCGAAAGTAGCGTGTTGCTGCAACGTAACTTAGGGTTTCCAAGTCAGCGCGTTCACCCTACTTTGGGTAAGCGATTCAATGCGCTCCTGGTTTTCCGTGGGCAAGTCGATCGACCAATGATATAGATAGGTCGCCGGTGAACACGCCAGTACCCTTTTGATCATTCGAGGGAAGATCTAGACCGTCCAACTAGGCTAGCTAAGTTGGACGGATGTGATGAATTTGAGACCGTTATGGTCGGTCTTGGCTCATTTGAGCTCTTTTTCAGCAGCGCGATCACCCATGTTCCAACTAACGTTTGAGGGTGTTGCGGGTGAACTAAATGGATTTCCGATCGGCTGGGATGTTAGTGGGCCCGTCGGTGGTCATCATGGTGATCGCTTAGTTCCGCTAGGAGTAGGCTAGGCTTGTTGGATTGCGTGGCCAAATCGTGTGGCCGTGATCGTTTTTTAAGACTGACATGGACAGTCTAGATTTTCCTTAAGGAATTTAAAGGCGTCGATCGTGCTAACTTTTAATTAAAAAGCGCATTGACACGAAGATCTCTTTATCAGAGAGTGGTGTAGCCTACGTGAGTGTTTTCATGCATGTCTCAATACTGACACTTCGGGAGATTCATGCTACTCCGCTACGAGTGAACATTAACCGTCATGTCATGCCAATATTGATAGTTCGGCTGGGAACATAACATAGGAAAATACTAGGAAAGTCATGCATTAGTGAATAATGCAGTTAAATAAAATTCATAAAATTTTGGGATTGTTGCTATATGCACCATTCTGAGTGAATTATATATATATACAAATATATTGAATCGCTCAATATCTATGAGCGAAGAGGTTTACTCACTCATCACTTTTAAATGGCCTTTATTCCTTTGCAGGATGACAGCGCATTAAATACAGGGCCTTACAATTTTAGCCCTGAAGTGAAAACCACCACCAACACCTATGTAATTTTTATCCCTTTTTATAAGATAATTAATAGTTAAAATTTACCTAAAGCAAAAAATTATCTCTACTATAAATTTATTTATGTAATCCTTTTTGTTATTAATTTTGTTTATTTGAATCTTTATTTGTCTTATCTATATCGGTCTCTGCTAACTCTACGGTTATTCTTTTTCAATATGCTTATCTTGTTTAATGCTCTATACAAGTTGCTTAGTTGAGTGACAGAATATAAATTTTACGACGTTAATATATTTACTAGTATTTGATCGAAAATGAGTTACTTTTATGTGATGGATGAGGTATGTTCATTTATTTCAGGTTTCCAAGTTAGGGCTAGAGGTATAGTCATTCATCACCTGCAATTCGCAAATGACCTTATGATTTTCCTGGACGACGATGTGAATCGGAAGCATATCTTATTTTTTTTGAATTAGTTTCGAGGATGGGTGTTAACTTCAGAAAGAGTGTCATCGTCGTTATTTCCTCTTATCACAATGGTCTTCAATGTTCTATTGCTTTGGGTTGTGATTGTAGTAGGGTAAAAACTGATTCTGGAGAAAAGAGTAAAAGTGGGTAGGTTGATGAGAAACGTGTCTAGACCCTAAACAAATGTACTGCGCATGAGTACTTTAGATTTGAGAGATCAATTTGTACAGTTCTGGCATAAACCAAAAAAATGGTCGTTCTAGTCTTGCTTCGGTCACAAAATGAAGGAAAAGGGTTGATCTTAGGGATGGAAGCAGAGAAAGTGTTGAGATCAGAGAGACAGGCTCTATAAGGTGTGGTTGTTTTATGACTTGTATCAGAATGTGGAACTTGCTTGTAAAATATAAATTGCGTGTTCTCTGTATATTCTGCATACTTGCGTTAGTTGTCGATTGAATAAATTAAATTTATTTATATCAAGTCATAGTCGAACACCTTGATCTCGTAGGAAGTGGAGATTGTTGAGTAGTGAAGAAGTGGAGATCGTTTGAAAGTGCTGAGAACCGTGTCCCTATTGTGAAGGGAAGACTAGCCGGTTTTACATCCACTACTCATCTACTTTTGTCAATTGTCCTCCTTTCCTGACACTTTCTCGTAATGGGTGTGTTGCACACCGCATGTTGTAAACCGCCAGACCAATACCCTGATGAACATCCCCCAATTGTGACATGTTTGATGTCCCGAGCATTTTTGTAGAAAACAATATCTAGTCGTAACTTGCATAGACATATTACTTGCACAACTAGGCCCACTTGCGTGGTAAAGTCCATATAACATGGAGCAAGTCGTATTACGATGCAAAGTGTGGTAGTTGCTGAGTGGGCCCATCATCATGACATGTGAGAAGTGGTCATGAAGAGTGGAAGAATGAATACGTGATTATTCCAGCAACTAACATGTGTCGTGAGCCTTGTATGTCAAATCTACAAGTAGAGAAATATTTCGACCAATCACGCGCAAGCTAGGCAGCAGGTGGTCATAAGTGACAAGTCAAGTCGTAAGAATGGGACTTGCCGTGAGTAGTACTCAAAAAATAGCACATGCTTCTTTAGGTCAAATAATTAAATTATATAATCGATACCCTAAAAATATCATTTGTAAACATGTGAAGCATCATTTTTAAGCAAGCAACTCAAAATATTCGATGCATGTAAAGCATCATTGTATATAGCCTGCCTGAATTAGTCGCAGATTTCATAGTTTAAAAAGTGGCGTGACCACCCTTCTTTGGCCGGCCATTGGTGACTGCACAGGTAGGCTATGAACGACGTAATTGATCCATTAAGTAGAAGGATGGAAGATGGAAATCACGGTACCTCATTGGTCACCTAAGATTGGATCTAGGCCGGAAAAAACAGCTAGCCAAGATGGACGGATGAGATGATTAGCGGCAGTTATAGGGCGTTGACCTAATAAAGACTCTTACAGGCAGCTCGACTAGCCTACTTTGGTCGACGATTTAGACCGGAGCATGTAGGCTAGGAATGCTCTGATTGGATTAAATAATAGAAGGGCGAGAGGTAGTCACCTTGGAGCTTGCTCGGTTATGCCAGGAAGGAGACAAGCTTGTTAAATCGACCGTCCAAGTTGTGTGGTCGTGACCGTTCTGCGACTGACTTGGACAACCAAGATTCAATTATTTATAGTAAGAAGCAACTCGACTAGCCTACTTTGGCAAAAAAAAAAAATTGGAGCAGAGAAGGTAGGATAGGATCAGTTTTATTAGTCGAGATAATAGGTGGGTGGTCGGTCATCACAACAACACCTTATTTACCAAGCATGCAAGGGTTTAGGTTAGCTAATTAAGCCGGCCAAATTGTGTGGTCGTGATCAGTTTGCGAATGACTTGGGCGGCCAAGATCTATTCCTTAAGAAATCAAGCAGCTCGACCATCCTACTTTAGCTAACAATTTATAGCGGATCTTGTAATCTAGAAGCGATGTGATTGACCGATAGGAAAGAAGGGCATAAGGAGGCCAACATGGAGCAAGGCCGATCGGCCATAGGAGGCGCGAGCTAGGGAAAACCGACCGTCCAAGTGGCGCGGTCGTTCTCCTTCTATGACTGACCTAATCAGTCACGGTTTCCTCTTTATTTTATTTTTTCCAACTTCTGTTAGGATTTTACTCATACTGGCTCTATGATGGGCCAATTCCTAGCTTGCCTAGTTTTAGTCTCGACCAATATGGATCAAGATATCGTGCATGCTCCATTTTAGGGAAAAAAACCTAACTTTTTGTGAGTTGACACAAAATTAGGTTAAAAAATTGAATTTTGTGAATTGACATAAAATTAATCAATTTAGGTGAATTTTGTATGTTAACACAAAACTATTAATTTTTCACTCTTGCGAGTAGTGTGGCGCTGGTCTTATTTACACAACTTCCATGCTTCTGATCAGGTACCTTCATGCATATCTTAATTCATGCACTTCGGGAGATACATGTTACTCAGCTGAGAGTTAACATCAATCGTCATGTCATGTCAGTATTAAGAGTTCAGCTTGGAACACGGCATAAAATAGATACTCAGTAGGCTCTGCATTATTGAATAATGCAACTAGGATCTTGAGTTTTAATATAATAAAATTATAGAATATCTAGGAGTATTGCAACATGCACCAGTATTATTCTAATAATTTTACAATGTGGATAATGTATTATGCAGTGAATACTGTTATACAAATACATATATTTTGGAGTTCATCCAGGCGAAGCTCATAAACATAGTAACATGTATACAAAAAGAGAGGCATAGGCTCTCCCCAGGTTTCCAATATATCTCTTGAATTCCTTACGGAATGTAGACATATCAAGGTATAGTAGGGTAAAAACTGATTCTGCTGAAAATGGTAAATTGGGTGTGCCGCCGAGAAACGAATCTAAACCCTAAATAAATGTACTGCACATGAGTACTTTAGATTCGAGAGATCAATTTGTACAATTCTGGCCTAAACCATGAAATGGCCGTTCCAGTCTTGCTTCGGTCACAAAATGAAGGAGAAGGGTTGATCTTAGGGAGGGAAGCGAAGAAGGTGTTGAGATCAGAATGATGAAGTATGAAGGTGTGGCTGTTTTATGACTTGTATCAGAATGTGGGACTTTCTTGCGTAATGAAAGCTATACGTCCTTGGCATTTTCTGGATACTTGTGTTAATAAAACTATTCTCCTGGTTGAAATAGATTGAAAACCTATTTATACAAGTCATAGTTGAACACACTGATCTCGTAGGAAGTGGAGGTAGTTAAGTAGTGGAGAAGTGGGGATCGTGTAAAAGTGGTGAAAACCATGTCCCTGTTATGAAGGGAAGACCAGTCAGCTTTACACCCACTACTCCTTTACTACTATCAACCGTCCGCCTTTCCTGACACTTTCTCATAATGGGCGTGTTGCACGCCGCATGTTGTAAACCGCCAGACCAATACCCTGATGAACATCCCCCAGTTTGTGACATGTTTGATGTCTCGAGTATTTTTGTGGAAAATATGTAGCAAGTTGCTGAGTGGGTATTTCTTGCAAGACCTAATTATTTTAACCAATCACGCGCAAGCTAGGCGGCGGGGGGTCATATTTGAGCAGCTGCCAGGAGTTATCCATGTACATTAAAGATGTGGTGGTCGGCCCCTGTGGGAGAATGATGGCTGGTATCCATTTTGACATCCTATTGGTTGGCTCAAATTAAATCTAAACCGGTTTAATTGGCTAGCCAAGTTGGATGGCTGAGATGATTTGCAGAAGTTTGTGTTAATTCATGAAATTCGTAATCAGAAAATTCAGATGTGAGACCCTCGCTAAAACTTCTGTAGAATTCTTATACAAACTCGGATTTTGATGATACGCCCCTCCATTCTTATCAGAAAAGAATTTCCTATCTTCTACAAGGGAATATTTAGGTTTTGAGCTCATTTAGGAGGTGAAAACAGCCCGACAGTAAAGACTCGGGAAGAATTCAGGAGGAATTCTGTCAGTTTTCAGCCATGACATTGATCGCCTTTTAAGTTGTATCCTTTAGCTCGTTCATCCGATTGATGTGAGTTTTTAGTATGTTATACTAGACATCCATACGAAACTTTTGGCATGTAGCTTATACTCAAATTATTTACCAAATGCTCCCAGCTGTTCGTCCAATCTTTGGTGACCTTTTGGATATCGTCCGACCAAGTTGAAGAGATATGATTGGTCAAAGCCAAAGACGGGCTGCCGGCCACCTTTAATTAAAAATGTAGGCTACGTATTTGGAGCGATTTGATTGGCTGATGGGAAATAGGAGCCCGCGGACAACAAAATAGAATGAGGAAGGACGTCCAAATGAGGCTCGAGTTAGGGCAAATTGGCCGACCAAGTGGCGCGGCCAAGCCATTTCTGACACGGTTTCTAGTCACAGTTTCCTCTTTTCCCGTTTCTGGTAGGATTTGCTCCTACTAGTACCATGATGGATCAATTTCCTAGTTTGCTTAGGTTTAGTCTCGACCTATAGGGATTGAGATATTGCGCAGACCGCAAAAACCTAATTTTTGTAAATTGATAAAATTAGGTTAGAAATTTGAATTTTGCGAGCTGACACAAAATTAATTAATTTTGGTGAGTTTTGCGTGTTGACACAAAATCACTAATTTTTATCTCAGAGCGCAGGCGCAGCATGTCTCTAATTAAGTATTTTCATGCACATCTTAATCCTGACATCTTCGGGAAACTCATGCTGCTCAGCTGTGAACGAACATTAGTTGTCATATCATGTCAATATTAAGAGTTTAGCTGTGGACATAGCATAGGGAAAATGCTCAGCAAGCCATGCATTTAGTGAATAATGCAGGTGGGAAATTAATAAAATTTATAGAATACTTGGGATTGTTGCTACATGCACCAATATTATTCTAAATAAATTTCATAGGTATTAAATTACATAGTTCATGTGTAAGCAGAGAGGTATAGACACTCATCAGCTTCTTGGCAGCTCTACTTCTTTGCAGAAAGCAGGTATACAAAATACAGGGTTTTACAATTTTAGCCTTGAACTAAAAACCACCATCAACACAAGGTCTACTACTCCTGATGCTGGGTCAGGTAGACAGACTTTCACAATTTTCTCCCTAAGTTAAAAACCTCTATCAACAGTGATCTTGTTCAGTTGCCGATTAAATACTTAGGTATACCCCTAGGAAGTAAATCAAAAAACAAGCCAATATGGGATATTATAATTTAGAGAAGAGTTCAAAGGTTTTCTACTTGGAAAAGGAGATATCTATCGAAAGGACAGAAGGTGCTGCGGTATCGGCAAGATTTCCAATATATTATCTTTCTATGTTCCAAATGTCGGTCTCAGTTATGAAGGAGATAGAGAAGATCATTAGAGATTTTCTTTGGGGCTCTTCTACTACTTCAAATAAAAAAAGTTGGGTTTTTTTGGCTAAAGTTCGTTTACCAAAATGGAGAGGTGGTATTGGAGTTAAAAAACTGAAACTCGTAAATAAAGCTTTACATTGCAAGTGGATTTGGAGATACAGAGCCGAGAAGAATGGAGAGGGATAGTTTATCAAAAATTTGAAGGTGACCCTAACTCTTTTTTGCCTAATTCTTCTTCTAAATCTATGGGTCACAGTCTATTAGCTGGTATTTTGAAATCCAAGGATCACATTGTTCAAAATACTATGTTTCATCTAAATAATGGTTGTAGCGTTCTTTTTTGAAAAGACAGTTGGTTAGGAAATAATACTTTGCAAAATACTTTTCCATGACTTTACATTCTATCCAGAAAGAAAAATGCTACAATTAGAGATTGTATTTCTTCCGTTTTGGCTTGGGATTTTGATTTCAAAAAGAATTTAAATGAAAGTGAATTGAGGGAAGTGATTCTCTTACTTCAGAACATTGGAGATTCCGCTTCTATATTGGGAGATTCAGACTTGAGGGATACAAGACAATGGGATGCATGAGGTGTGTTCAATGTTGTTATTGCTATGTTTTTTTGGATGTTGATGGTCTTATCACTTTTCCGCATAAACAAATATGGAATTCCAGGATTCCTTTGAAAGTATCTTTGTTAGTTTGGACACTTTGTTATAAAAGAGCTCCTACTTTAGATTTTTTAACCAAGGCCGGTATAGCAAATTAGATAAATGCCTATTTTGTATTATTGAGAAGGAGATAAATATACATCTATTCTTTCACTGTTCGAAATTATTTTTTGTCTTCTTTTGGGTATGATTGGGCTTAGCTTTAGCAGATAGTGTTAAATCGACTCTTTGGAAATGACCTTTTGGGTATGATTGGGCTTGGCTTTTGCAGATAGTGTTAAATCGACTCTTTGGGAATGCCCTAATAAGAAGAGTATGGTTTCGAAGAGGAAGCTCAGGGGTTCCTTTTGTCATTTTGTGGACAATATGATGCGAAAAAAAATTCAAGGTCGTATGATAATAGAAAAAACAAGTGTTGATCAACTCAAGTGTTAATCAACTTATAATTTTTTATAAAATGCACTCTTTATAAATCATTGATGACTACTCATTCAGTATGCTAATTTGTAGTAATCTTTGATGACTCTTGTTTAATATGCTAATTTGTAACTAATTTGTAGTTGTGATTGGCAATGGCTGATCACTAGTGTTTTTTATTTCCTTTATAAGTCGTCACTCTCTTTGTAAGTAGTCACTCTCTTTGGTGACCTCTTACATTTTTTATATAATTTTCCATTTTTCTTGTCAAAAAAAAGAAGAAGAAATGAAGTGTTAAATCGACTTGTTGGGAATGGGCTGCTTTCGCAGATAGTGTTGAATCGACTCGTTGGGAATGACCTAATAAGAAGAGGATGGTTTGGAAGAAGAAGCTCTGGGTCTTATCCCTTTTGCCATCCGGGTCTTATTCCTTTTGCCATTATGTGGACAATCTGGTGCAAAAGAAATGCATATCATAGAAAAACAAGTTCTGGGTCTTATTCTTTTACCATTATGTGGACAATCCGGTGCAAAAGAGATGCAAGGTCGCAAAAGAATTGCAAGTTCTGGGTCTTATTCTTTTGCCATTATGTGGAAAAGATGGTGCAAAAGAGATGCAAGGTCGCAAAAGAAATGCAAGGTCTCATGATAATAGAAAAACAAATGTTGATGAACTCATAATTTCTATAAAATGTTGGGCTTTGCCTACTAAAATCCATTCAATATGCTAGTTTGTAACTGGAATATATTAGAGAGAGTCTAGTCCAGTTGACTCAGTCATGTGTCTGTTTAGTTCTTTTTGGGAAAATATATTATCGTTTGGTCCTAGAAATTATCGTTTGGTCCTAGGGTGTACAATACCCACGCGGGATGACGTCATGGATGATGTAATTTTCATCTGGGAGTGACAGGAATACCCTATCAGAAAAATATATATAGGATTTATTAGCAAAAAATAAATCATTTTCAGATTTCTTTTCTCTCTCCTCTCTAGATTCAGATCTACTTTCTCTTCTTGTTTTTCTTTCTCTTTTTGATGAAGATGATGGTGTTGAAGTTGAAGAAGATGACGAAGATGTTGTTATTGTTTATGATGTTTTTGTTGAAGACGATTCGAAGGTGAAAGTAGATCTGAATCTTTTTTTTTCTTTTTTCTGGATGTGTTTTAATTTATTTTGATTTCTTCCTGCTGTTGTAACAATGACGTCTCCACAAGAAACTCATGTTGTTGCTGCTGCTGCTCGTGTTGAAGATGAAGATGATGAACTCTGCGTTTCTGCCGTTTTATGATGAAGATGAACTCTGTTTTGTTGCTGTTGTTGTCAAAGAAGATGTAGATTGAAACGAAGATGACGAAGGCGATTTGATGTTGCTTTTGTTAATGAAGATTTTGATGTTGTTGCTGCTGTTGAAGTCGATGAAGATGATGAAAAAGATGAAGATTTATCAGGAGTTCATTTGACGAATGAACTCTGGTTTATGTAGGTTTTTATTAGGAGTTCATTTCTGGAATGAACTCTGGTTTATATAGGTTTTTATCAGGAGTTCATTTCTGGAATGAACTCTAGTTTATATAGGTTTTTATCAGGAGTTCATTTGACGAATTAACTCTGGTTTATAGGTTTTTATCAGGAGTTCATTCCATAAATGAACTCTGGTTTATATAGGTTTTTATCAGGAGTTCATTTGACGAATGAACTCTGACTTTTTGTTCTTAATAACGAAATTTTTGTAGAATTTTAATGAAATAATGAAGTTCATTCATATGTGATTTATTAGTTTTATTAGGTTTTCATTTGTAAGAATGAACTTTGATGGTTCATCACACATAATGAACTGCTACAAGAAAATAAGTAAAAATTAACACGGAATGGTATTTTTGTTTGTTATATATTTTTAAATAATTATGGACCAAACAGTAAAGGCGTTTTCCAAAGAAAAACACTGACTTGGACCACCTAAAAAAGGACCAAACGATTATTTTAACGATTATTATTTTCCCTATTATGATAGGCAATGGCTGATTACTAGTGTTTTTTATTTCCTTTGTAAGTCGTTACTCTCTTTGGTGACCTCTTGCATTTTTTAATATAATTTGCCATTTTTCTTGCCAAACAAAAAAATGAAAGAAGAGAAATGAAATGTTAGCAAAGGTTGATGGTTGCAAATGCAAAGAAGAAATACCAACTGAAAGCAAAGAAACTAAAAATTAGCACAAAGCCCACTAATGGATTTTACACGACCAATACTCGGAACAGTTGAACAAATGAATCGCGCTCTGTACCGGACAGAATGCGAACCTTTTCCTCTTTGCTCCTCTATAGCTCTATAGCTTGTGGAGAATCAGGATCATCTCTCATTGCAGATTCTTTCCAAATCCTACTAGCCCTCAACAAAGCTTCTTCAGCAGTATCACGTTGTTCTTCAGAAAACGAAACATCAGCTTCTCTAGTGTACATACTTTCACTTGCACCACCATCAGTAGCTTGTGTGACTGGTTTTCTACTATCAGACACCTCTACTTTTGACAAAGGGGAAGGATTATGATGTTTGTAGTACTCTTTATTATCTTCCACACTATCTTCATCATCTGGCCATGGGGATCCATCCATACCAACACAACTCACTTCATCTAGGGATGGTGGTAATGGGGATGTTTTTCCTCCTTCGGTTTGCATTTGCTGCGAACTTGAGATGTTACTATAATGCCTTTTTTGTTGTTTTAATGGGTCTAAGGTTGATTGACTCCTGAACTTTCCAACCTCGTACTTCCTTTTCCTGGCTTAATTGCATCATTTGGATCAACTTTCAAGTCTGATAGGTCATTTCTCGCAGGCCCCCGTTGCTGGTTTCCTTTTGCAGCTTCATGTTTTGCAGCCTCATCCGCATCATCTCCCTATTGTCACAACAAAAATATAGTGTCAACACCCATCTGGCGCTTAATTAGATTTTGCTGGCCAAGTTAAAATAGTTGAAATTAAGAAGAGGGTGTAACTAGTACCGTGGGATCTTCCGCATGAACGGCAGGATCAGCTGTTTTATGAGTCGAAGTAGAATAACAATTTGGTCGAACCCATGATGAAATTATAGCTCGATTCTGTTGCAATAGAGGATCAAATGAGACGACCCATTTTGAAATGGATGCTGATTTCAGTGATGCAACTTTTCTTGATTGCATTTTTCTTTCACGTAACTAGAAATTGCTGAAGATAGCACTGATTTTAGTATTGAAAAACTGCCAAGTTCCCAATCCGTAATTATGGTGTGTGCTGATGCTGAAAATATCAAGGAATCAACACTAAAACATTTATGCACAAGGAATTCGAAATACTATAGAGATGGACTGGTAAGAATGTACGTGGCAGCAAATGGTGTTTCTCACACCTTCTAGTGACTCCATTACGTGTCTGCCACTGAGTTTCCAGAATTAACAAATGTCACTTCAGTTCAGGACTAATCTAGAAACCAACAGCAGTGAATTCTAACGACACTAAAAAAACTCTGGAAACAAAATCCAACCCAAGCCCAAGTTGAGCATCACTGATCGATCAAAACATCAAATATAGCTCGGTTTATGGAAGAGTCTTTGACTCCTTGGTCGTACAAACTTTTTTGACGTGTGGAACAGCCTTGGTTTTGTTACTTTCTGCCTGCAGCTAAACCCGTTCTCTTTGAAGTCAAAATGAACTGATGAACTGCAGCAATGCACCCAAGTTGTATACGCGGCCGTGTTTCAATGCTTTTACACACGAAAATCAGCTAAGAAAGCAACTCGAGGACCGGGAAAACGATAAGCTTGCGCATGCATAATCGATAGGCGCAAAATTGGTATTTTGGTCTCGACACCAATCCCACCCCTTATAAACATTCAAAATGAGGTAGAAAAATAGGGTTCACTCCCAACTTCCCAATGTCGGCCTTCTAATATTTTCATATAATCAAGAACAATTAAAAGAATACAATAAGATTTACTTCCAAATACAAATATCTGCAGGTACATGTGAACGTACACCTAGTTTTAATGGATGAAGCTCGATCAATGGCGCCGGCCACATATATTCGTTGTCCTTGTCGCACTATTTCCCAATTTTTAACGGCTTGTATAAATTGATTCTCAGTCAACCATTAACAATGTAATCAACTTATCCGTCCATAATTTATACATTCATTTATCAAATTTTTGCATCATTAAAAAATCAACGAGAAGAGGAAAAAATTATTAAAATGAAAGAGGTATGCAGTATGCTCAATGGGCTTTCCATATATTCAGCAAGAAGAGAAAAAAAATAATCCATTCAAATCAGATAACTTGTATTTCTTAAGGCATGTGCTGTGATTAGTAAGTACATGGAGTGTAGTTATCAAATTGTATTTATTTAAAAAAAAAAATCTGATTTTATTTTGGTTAGATTCAAAGATGAAAGTTTTACTCATTGGATTCCAGAGACAAAGTGATACAAAAAAAAAAAAAATTTTTTTTGAAGAAGCAAGATATTTGAAGTGACAAGAATTATGAGTCCAAGTAACCAGAAACGACTACATCTCATGCAACAACTCAAGGAATTATTATTAAATTAAGAGGTTAATCATCATATTAAACACAAGCTGTCAATATGTATAAACCTAATTATTAACAATTCAGATTTATGTTACCCTTTACAAATACCAAATGTATGGCACATGCATGCACAGATCAGATGTGATTTGCTTAAATCTGTCAAAATATTTGTCTCCCTCCCCTTTTTTTATTTGCTAGACAAAATTATTTACTAATCTCTTTCTGTTTGCTTCTATGTTATTTTGTAGTAGAGAAACAAAATCAGAACCGTTCCAGAACACAATGTTGAAATGAGATTATGCAATTAGAAATCCTGCAATTTGTTTCCGTTCAATGACATTAATTGCAACAAGATGAAAGGTGAAAATGAACAATGTATGGGGTGTCATTTTGAAGTTCAACTAGAAATAGTCCAGCTCGCCAGGGGAATGGCACTCACGGTTTGAATTGAAATCTCAAGTCCTTGGTGTTTTATGGATTACGGTTTTTTGCACTGTTAATTTTCAAATTTGAATTCTATTCGGCTCCTAAGAACAAGGGCTATCATTTCAAGTTACTCCTTTCCAGTAAAGGTTGTGTGGCCTAAAACATCCCACTGTGAAGGAGCCCAAAAGGCGAGGCGAGGCCTCGCCTAGGCACACTGAGGAGAAACTCGAAGACACCCAGATTAGGCATACTTTGGCGCCTTGAGCGCCTTTTTTCTTAGACGCTCCTGACGCCTAGTCTCTAGGCGAGCACCCAGGATGCTTTTTACAACATAAGCCCAAAACAACCACACTCTTTCGGGTTCTACTTTGGGTGAAGTAGAGTTCGAAGGATTAGAAGGTAGATGATGTGCCGTCAATCTATAATCGGCACTCTCTCTGCCATTCTACATACTTAGACCGGACCAGTCTATGATCATCCTGGTGTTTTTCTTTTTATTGAAGCAATCTGGGTGTTTATTTCTCTTTAAGTAAAATGCGTTGATGTTTAAATAAATTTGCTCCGCTGAAGATTAAAAATGCAATACTGTTCAGTTAAATGCAAATATATAAGATTAAATAGTTGAGAGCCTGTAGTCCATAAACAAAAAAACATATAATTAAAAAGTGTTTATCGAATACAAAATGAAAATGACTATGGAATTATAAACTCTTTATTAATTTATTATCAATATATACAATAATCTTTGATTATTAACTCCAAAAGAAAAAGAAAATCCCATATTCAATCTCAACCAAATCAGCTCAAATCTAATTACTAAAACCAAATACAAGAACTTAATTGATCAAGATGATTCATCACTATAACAAGAAAAAAAAATTGTCTATAATGTAAGGAAAAAAAAAACAACTCAATTCATAATTTCTCTCAACAAGAACTTTTCTGATAATTATTCAAGAAACCATTATTGTTGATATTGTTTGCACACTGCTGAAACAAAGCTTTAGCATTCATCTCCCTTTCAAATCTCCAAATGTAATTCAATCCCACAAGAAGTTCAGTAATCGCAGCTTCCGCCTTCGCTTGATTCGCGAAAAATAATGTTTGTAAAAGAAGAACATTATTCTTATGAATCAAATTTTGTTGTTCGAAACTCCTTTCACTTTGCCATTTAATCATATTATGAGATAATGGTGATAACCAACTTAATATTCTTCCTAACGCATCTCTCCATTCCGTTGCAAGACTCGGATCACTTGCTGAAAATCCAACTCCTTTCAATCTATCCCTCAATGAAACCCTTATACTTGTTGGTAACATCCCATATAAATCATCTCTTGCATCAATACCGACTAACTGAGGTGATCTAATCATTTTCTCTATGACTATTATCAAATTTGAATAGTGCAAAGCTAATGCTGCAGCTCCTAATGTACTCGGTGGAGCTTTCAATAGTTTCGAATTCGCTTCGAAGAATCCTAGCTTCATCTCTTCTTCTTTCTCATCATCGACGACGTCAACGTCTACTTCACCGGAGAAAGTAGGACTAGAGGGATAGACGGTAGCCGATACGGATGAACTTCGTGGTAAGGATGACTCGTTGTTCATAGACGGATGAACCCCTTGAGTACCGATGCCGAAAACAAGTTTGATTCTTGCTAAACAAGTGAAAGTTGATCTTGCTAGTATGCTAGTAATAGAATCAAAACTTTTGTTCCATAATGAACTCTCTTTGAGATGTTTAACTTCTTGTTTTAACCAAAAGAGTTTTTGTTGAATATCACTAATTTTCTTCTCTTTGATCAAACTTTCATGATCACTACATTGTAACACTTTTTTAAATACATGTTCAATCTCTGTATGTTCATCCATTTCTCTATACAAACTTGCAGTTGACGAAATATACCGATCAATCTTCTTCTGTTTCGCTTCCATTTCTTTAGAACTTAACACCCAAGAATGAGGATCTCGGCCATTATTAGCAAATTCATCGAATAAATTATCGAAATTCCGGAGACTCGTATCATCACATCTTTTACCAAGCATGGACACTGCCTTAGATATAACTCTCAAGCTCTCTACAACTTCAGCGCAAGCTAAACCGAGAAGAAACGCTTCATCATTCGAGACGATTTTGCGGACGCCTTCGATGGAAATAGAATCATGTCGAAGTCGATATATATTTTTATCAGAAAGAGATTGCCAGAGTTGAAGTAGTTTAGACATTAAGCTCGCAATTTCAAATGCTAAAACACCAATATGATGAGATTTCTTCCTTGACAAGATCATCGTCATCATTTTATTATTTCCGCCATTCGTCGGCGATGTGTTCGTTTTAGCTGCATCTATACGGTTCGATAGTTTGGCTTTTACCTTAATTAACCATGTTTGTGCCATGCCAACACGACGAGTCTATGAAGATGATCAAACTTTCAGAAGAATAAGCTGATGGGATGGAGAACTGAGAATTCTCCTCTCTACTAGATTTTGGATTGAATGAGAGATGGGTATATAGAGGTATAGGAAGGAGTGGGTGAGAGCAGTGGGGAATTAGGGGGGAGACAAAGAGAGAAAATAATTGAAGTGTGAAGATGAGTTGCAGAGAGGGAGATAAGGATAAAAGGAAAGAGTTTGAAGAGTAAGCTGTTGGGGGATCGTGGGATGTTGAAAGCTTTTCGTTTTAAGTCCAATAAGAAATGAATGTATGAGTGAAAGGAGAGATTTTTTTTCTTTTTTCCTTTTTTTTTTTTTTGTTGGGGTTGTCTTCCTTTGTAGTATAAATAAAATATGAGATGCGTTGGATTGGAATTTGTACGTTCTGATGAGGTACTTCTGATGTCTATTTGGTTTGTTATATCATCAATCGTGCTTTGTACTTCCCCCTGGGGATACTTTGTTTTATGATTTGCAGGTAACTCCTTGCGGAGAGACTTTATTGATATTGCACCCTTTTGGCAAAAAGACATTTATGACTCAGCCCATACTGGTCGGTTTAGAAAGCAGGTTGTGTTTTTAACAAACAGTGAAATTTGAACCAGTAAAAGTAAAGATTGCTGGTAATGAAATGCACTAATGTTTTATGAGAGAGCAGATCATGTCGAGAAATTCTTTCGCCAAAAAATAGGTTTAGAATTAGTTTTTGCTCAGGCACTACTAAAAAAAAAAATAGCTACGTACTATAATATAAAGATAGAGTAATTAAGCTAAACTATGTCAAGATATTCTTATAGAGAGAGTGTTTACGCATTTTGAGAAGTTGTATTTCGAATCTAAAATTAAAATGCAAGAATTTGTTTGGCAACACAGTATTAAAATGAATTATGAAGAAGCACAAACACTTCTATTTCTGGAATTCATACGTACTCTTACTGCCCGGTAGACTAGTAGAGTACTCGGATCAAAATATCAATCAAATACAAAGTTCATCAAGGACCTGAAAAATCTATTTTTCCGATTTCCAAAGGGCTTGAAATGTAATAAGGTAATTAGAAAGGGGTGAGACACTATTTAACTCCTTTGTCCAATTGTTCAAAAACTTGTCTACTTTATCATGTCAGGTAAGCACGTGCGCTAGACAACAAAGAACGCCGTAGAACCAACGCACGTGTGCTATACATCTCATCAATTTCTCAAGATATCGGCACTTTTTTGACTCTCTTTTTTTGACTCCATCACTATTTTTTACTCTCACGAGATAATGATAGTAGTCTCAATCTCAAATAACGCGTGATAAAAATACATTAATTAGGGAAATTCATTCCAATTAATTGGGACCAGTAAGCATGCTATAGTAGGTGGGTCTAAAATGAAGCTTAATCAACCATGCCTAACAATGTGATCAACGCACTATGAATGCTTGCTTGGTCCTGACCCTAACTCGTCAACCTCCGCAGAAACTCACTCTTAAAGACCCGGAGGAGCGGCTAGATGAGATGACCTACAAGAGCAATCGCCATCCAAAAAGACCGCACAATCTAAACCTTCAACTTTAGAAAATGAAATGAAAATTTTATTAATTTTTGCGAGATATAAAAATAATAGGCGTTTGATCTCATTTGACATGATATTTGTGTTTGATAGGAGAGGCTTGACTCTATATTAGAGTGGAACCGTAACCCTGAGGGTAGGATTTAACTTTTATCACGTACTGCATGCATCCATTGACCCGCCACCCTGAAGCTAGACCCTTTGAGAGGTCTATATGATAACGAAATAGGCAAGTGCAACCATAAATATGCAATCAATTCCCTAGTGGTTGACCATGTGCTCAGCATTATATATATCAAACTAGAGTTTGACCTGCAGTGTATTATTTATGTGGTTAAGGAAAAGGTAATGAAATGCAGTGTATTTGGTGGTTTAGGGAGGAGACCAATTTCTCATGGTTAATGCCTTAATGGGAACAATCAAACAACTAGTAGAACAAAGTGTGTTCAAGATCTGCATCATTTCAAAGATAACATTTCTCATTATATAATCTTTTTAGGTTTCAAGCGTGATTTTTGTTTCGTCTTGAATGAACAGTTTACGAGATACTCGTTGACTGGTCTCATTACAAACAGCAATTATCTTAAATTCCTATACAATCTTGGTTAAAGTGTTCACCAAAAGATTGGTTTGCTTCACTTTTTAGACTACTTGTAGTTTTTACTACTAACTAGATGACCGCTGCCACGGTAGAACGGCCGACCGAAGAAATCGACGCGAAAATATTATTTCTCCTGATACGGCGGGAAAGTATTACTTTTCATGACACATAAAATTATCCGATGCATAAACCAAAATATGGCTGCATAATGTGTAATGCATCCTTTGTGGTGGTTTGCATAATGGTTATGCATCCAGTTTTCGAAAATTGTGCATAAAGTGAAAGTATCACTTTTCTTAAAAAGGAGGGAGTACATCATTTTATTAGTTGCAACCGAAAATAAGTTGATGCATAAACTAAAATATAGCTACATAAAGTATTATTTATCTTTTGTGGTGGTTTGCATAATGGATATACATTTAATTTTCGAAAATTATGCCTAAAATGATAAATTCCTCCGAATTTATTGTAAAAACTCTAAATTTGATATTGTTGTTTATACTCATTGCGTAGATTTTTTTATAACCTTTCTAACGAGATAAAATTTGTAAAATTCCAAGGCACGGATTTTTAGATATGTTATATTAAAGTTTGGTTACCAATTATACCCCTAAAAAAATAGGATACATAAGGAGTTATAGTAATTGGACTAAAAGGGAGGGACAATTTGGAAATTTCCAGGGTATGACGCCAAACCACCCAAATCCAATCTTTTTGTGTCAATTTGAAGAAGAAAAATCATGCTTCACATTGACACAAAGTCACAATATATAGAGTCATCCCTCGCTTCGCTCGTTCGGCCTAATAATAATCATGAAACCCATTTCGTCACTTTAATTTAGTCAATGAAAATCAACGTCATTTATGCCCCGGGGACACCCGGATATGCAGAGAATAGAGTGAAAAATAAAACTTCGAGACCAAAGGTTTCGAAACACAAGTAGAAGGAAGAAGGAAGAAGAGGTTTGTCTTCGAGGATATCAAAAACGAGTGCAAATTGCAAAGCTTACTCGTTTTCTTGCGAAATGTATTTTTACGTAAAGTTGATTGCCCACACTAGTCAATGCTACAAAAATCCACAATGTTTGTATATTATGGGGATAGTACTTATTTGTCTTGGAGATAAAATTAATACTAGTATTAGTATATATATTTTGTAAGTAAAAGGAATGGAATTTTGTTTATGATGACATGCAAATGCACGGGCACAATGATTTTGCAAGATTGGTATGTCTGGACTTTGGAATCACTTTTGAAGCTGATTCTAATGGTCTACAACAAGGTTGACAATTTAGCTCGGTTGAATATATTACATTTACCTTACAGTGGGTTGACAACTTAATTAAGAGGCAAAAAAGAAAAGAAAGAAACAGGAACAGACTGAGAGCATGCACACTCAACCAAGAGACGACAACTCAAGATATCTAGGATACTATGGTCTCACTTTGGTGGTTCAAATAGCATACCCATTGTATTTGGACCTAAATACTAACTTGTTACTAGAATATGATATCTGTGTTAGAACAGAGCTTCTCGCATAAAAGATATGCAATGTCGCTCCCTTCATCTAATAATGTTCCCCCTTAAAGGCCTTGACAAATAAAGTTCTCACGTTAAACGGTGATAAAACCCTCAATTCTTATTGGCCGAAAAAGTCCTTTTCTAATGCTGAAGCTATGGTGAGGACACTTGGCATAACTCTATTGGTTGTAATAATTCAAATTTGGTTACACTTTGGTTACATCAAATACTTAACTGTTCGTTAGTAACGGTGTAGACAAAAAAGTAGGTGGACAATACTTATGTCAGAATTTGAGCTTAAATAATTTTGTTACACCAGGTTTACGCCAAAACTTAACTGTACATTACTAACACCGTCAAAGATGGACGACACTTGCATCAAAATCGTTAAAAAAGAAAGAAAAAGGAAACCGAATAGATTTTTTGGTTTCCTAACACAGACCGATTTCCAAAACCAAATACAATTCTAAGTTAATGTAAAGCAAAGTGGTTAGATTTGGTAAGAGTGAGAAGTATACTTGGTTTAGGAAAATAACAAGCTATATAAAGATCATAGAGCTGCACATTCACAAATCACAATTACAGACAACATACAAGTTTTTCCTTTATAAGCTCAGAAAACACAATAATCGAAGTTCAATGGATGTCAAAGGAAAGCGCACGCATGCCGCTGTTGACGGTACGTCAGGTAAGTAAAATTCTTTGATGATCATATGTTTGTTTTATATCTAATATATAGATCCGGATTATTTTTTTGTCTTATCTTGCAGTTAAGAAGGGATTTGCAAGAAAGCTCTTGGGGATTTTAATACAGTTTCTGAGATATGCTTCTGCTAATTTTTTTATTAACCCATAACTTCTGTGAATATGTGGTTTTGGTCTCTGAGCTATGTTTTGATTCCATGGTAAACAGGTTAGACAAACACTTCGGCAGCTAACTGTCTCAGAAGACTGTCCATATTAATTCTATTAGCCAAGGTTTATTATCATATATTCCATCCTATGTATAATCACTTGCATGTGTAGATATTGTTGATTCAACACTGGCATATTGCGATCTTACTCTCATATTTATCCTTAACGCGTAGGAAAACACTGGCAAAGATGGATTATAGTTCCTCGATAGGATCCCCAAAAGTTGATCAAGGCAAGGATTCTAAGGACCTGGAAGTCTAGCAACAGTAAACCAATTAGTGAAGTATAGGGCATGGATATGTGCTTGATGGATGAAAATGTTTGAGAATGTCCTCCGTAACTTAGGATTTGTTGGATTATAGTCGACCTGTTATTACTGTGCTGAAAATAAGTCTAATACATGTAATAGAGAACTCTGATGCATGCAAAGATACCATAGGATCTCATAGGAATATTGCAGTTCGTCTCAGATGTTACTAAGGTAGCGTATAATGTTTTGAATAGTATCCTAAATTCAATTATTTGGTCCAATTACGGTATGTTTTTCCGTTACATTTTCTTATTTTTTTGGTTCCAATTTTGTTTTTCATTGTACTTATTTGAATGCATATGTTGATAGTCTCCATCATTTGTTGCAGCAGATGGGTAAATTCTATGCTTCGGGAAAAAAACCTCATTAATTAAATCATTCTAGATTTCCAAATAATAGCTTCTCAATTGCAGAGATGTTTGGCTAGAGAGGTTGGACAATGTACTTACATTCATAATTTCTCCGTGTGATTATCTCAATCTTTGAGGTTGGTAGGGAAAGTTTTGCTATTGCAATGGATGTTATAGGGAGGTTGACATATAATGCTGATTTAGTTTATACGTTAGTTAGTTAGTTAGATACTATTGGAAGGGTAGTAGACTCAATGCCTTCACAAGAGCTGGAAAAGAAAAAACACAGGTACGATAGCTTCTTTGTTGAGTTCTTTTATAGTTTGTTATCAATAGTTAGACAAGGTGCAAGTTTTCAGTGAAATAGATAATGTAATACACCGGTTGGGTGTATATTTGAATTCTCATTTGTTGTGGAGTAAAACATTCATTGCCTTCACAAGAGTTGGAAAAGAAAAATTAGGTAAGGTACTAAGGTAGTATGTTTTATTGAGTGCATTAATAAAAAAAATTAAATCATCATATATCCAAGTTGGAGTATTCAGGTGGGAGGAGAGAATATAAGTGACGATAGTCTAGCTGGGGTATCTCACGAAAGGGAGGCAGAGTTTATGGGTATTCTCTTCAATCTGATCTGACCTACAAAGAGGAAGGAATTCTTGACATGATTGCATCTACTGAAATCACCGAAATGAGAAATAGTTATCGTGGCCTGAACCTTACAGGTAAACGCTGGGTCAGATTATAATGTGTAGAAAATTCAGTGTATATTTTCTTTAGTGGGCAGATTTATACGAGTATTTTTTTTCACTTTTTAATATCACTGGATCAGTTTCCTATATGATGTCTGATGAATTTTGTTCCCGTAGACTTCGAATTTTCTTATGGTGGTAGAAAAAGGAATTCTTTACAACTGTGGAGTTGAAAATAACACGGAAGGTTTTGTTTATATATACTGCTAGAGAAATATTTCTGAACCCGTAAAAATTGACGGCCGGGTACACTCTACATTCTACAATTCATTCAAGATTAGCACGCACGTAGACGGTCGAATGGTTGGTGTAGTTTAGGTGTTGAGAATTGGTCTTTGCTTTTTTACTGATAACAATGCATGAAAAAGTTAACTACGCCCAGTTACTGATGGTGGGATGAACCAAAAGAAGAAGAAAAATATAATACCAATATGAGCTCTGCCGAGCCATGCTCTATAGCATCCCCGAATGAAGGAGTCTGCGTACATGAGATCAGGGTTAGAATCATAAGGTTATGTGGCCTACGTTTAACGAAGCAAAATCAATGATGCGCGCACAGAACATGATACTCATTGATGATAGCGTGAGTAAAGCATAAAAGATTGTCAAAAAAAAAAAATTACGCTCTTTAACTTTTAGTATGCAGAAGTATGAATTGATTACACATAACACATAAGTTTTGTAAATAAAAAATGCAGGGAAATCAAATCCATGCAGGTGACTACAAGAACATAACACAATAGCTATAAGAAACTTCAAAGTGTGCAAACATAGAGGATCCTATAGACCATTACAAGGATAGATGCATCTGCATTTCACACAATTCACCTCCACAAAAAAACTTCATGGACTTCGAATTTAAATACCCGCCATATAAGTTCATGTATACCAAAATACAGGATCTAATTAGAACTTGGACCGAAAACGACAGCAACATGGCAGGTAATTCCTGAAATAATACTACTAGAGAATATATGCTTGGTGTACCTCTCTACTTATTATACAAACAACAGACAATCTGGACTGGGTTTTGCAGATGTGAGGGGAAGATTCGTTTCACAGAGAAAGAAATATTACAAGTGCCAGGGATGGTGCAAAGAAATGGTAATGCAGGATGAAAAGGACAATCAAACTACAATAATCCTACCAAATTATTCAGTTTATCAATTGGATGACCAGTTCAACAAATTAAAAATTATATACAAGGGGCGGGGCGAAGCCCCGAGCACACCAAGTTAAAAGGAAAGAAATGCCCGGTGCGTAGCACGGGCACAATTCTAGTCAGTTTAACTATTATAACTTATGACTGTATTCTTCGAAATTGATTTAACTTTTAGGAAACATATGTACATCTTTTTGAGATGCAAACTGAAACCTTCAAATTTATTATGGACCATCTGTCGATCCAAAATAGATTTTGATTATCTGCATTAAATTATGAGTGGTACAATTTTTTGGTGTCAAAACATATCTAGAATACAAAACAAAGCTTGGATAAGTTAGGCTAGATAAAGAGCGGCCGAGATTTGTCTAGGAGGGATAAATCTACGGCCGTGATTTTTTCAACTAACCATTATAAATACTTTATTAATTAGTGTCATATTAATTGCTCATGATGAATGCTTAATTAATTTTTCATGATAAATGTTCATTTAATGAATCTAATTAATACATATTTTTATTAATAAATAAGTTTATTAAAAACTATATATATATATATTGATCGGGTAAAGAATTTGGTGCTGGCGAGTTTCGAACTCAGGTAACTGGTATCATCACCCAATGACTTTACCACTTTACTACAGTGATCACGGTTAAAAATTATATTAATAATTTTTAATGGTGGTAGTGAAAGAAGCAGTGGGTGGTGGAAACAGTGGCGGGTATTTGTGAGTGGTGGAGGTGGTAACATTACTGGTGATGGAAAAAATAGTGGGCGTGGATGGTTTTTACGTACGGTGGTGGATGTTAGTGAATAGTAGTGGACAATAATAGTTTTGTGTCTTTACAAAATGGGCAACATTTTATTGTGATAGATGTAGTTGGCTGTTTTTAGCACAACTGGTAAGGACAAAACACAAATATTTTGAGGAGGATACTAAATCATATAAGACAATATGATCATGACCGCTGGATCACCCAATTGGGATCCCAACTATTTATAGTACCCGATCGAATAAATCACGGTTTTTAGTATTAAAAATATTGATTACATTCCAGAATACAAAACAAAGTTTGGACAAGTTAGGCTAGATAAAGAATAGGGGTGCACATATCCTACCTTACCCGCTATTTCTACCCTACCCGCCAGTGTTTTAACCGTATCCTATCCTATCCTACCCACTATTTGGCGAGTAGGGTGACGGTTAGAGATTTCTTACCCACCGTTAAATGGGTAGGGTGACGGGTAAAGCCCAAAATTATCGATTCCTGCCCGCCTACCCGCCTTATATTGAAAAGACAAAATAAACCTTCCATTGTTTTTTTCTCCTGTCCATTTTTTCGTTATTTTAAAACTTACCAAGGGCAAACTAAAAACTTGTTTTTTCATACCTATCTGGCTATCTCTTTTCTCTTCTTTCTTGTTCCCCTCAAATCAAACACAGAAGACTAACCCATCGCCTTTCCCAGATCAAACCCTAGACTTTACTCTTCTCGAATTCATGTTCATCTTTCAAGGTCTCGGTTAAAACCCTTTACTCAGTTGGTTTGTTACTTCGTTTACACCCTAATAATCTAATTCCGGCAAATCTGATGGAGAAGTTTTGAATTGACGTCCAATCTTAGGTAATCCCATAATAATCACATAATTATCAAATTTTTTTCAATAATCTGAATGAGTTTTTCTTTTTATACCTGAAGTATGTTGTATTGCTTGGTGGTTTCATTTGTATTTGAAGAAATTATCTGAAATTAGTTGAGTAATATCATTGTCATTATGAGAAATTAACATGCATGTAAACTGATTGATGAAATTTCTCATAGGAGTTTAGTTTGTTCCACATGGAGGACGAAGTTAAGGTTAGAGTCTTGATTTCCTTTTTATTAGTAACTGATTTTGAAATTTTTATGAAAAACCCTATACTACTGAAATAGAACTTGGAAAATGGGATTTCTCTAATTTCTTGTTTATTTGTGATTGATTTGTATTTCTTTTGCTTGGGTTTGTTTGCTTTGTTATATATAATCCTAATCCTAACTAGAGTAAGAAGAGATGGTTTATAGATGTACTTCATCATATATTGTATGAGTGATTCACTTGAGTTGAGCTTGATAGCTCAGAAGCTTGATTCTGATTTGAATTTGGATGCTTAGTTTTCCATAAGTGAGTGAATTTGTACTTTTGTAGCTCTCAATAACTAAATGTGATCCCCTGTTTCAAACTGTTTTTGGTAGTTCTATTCATATAGTCCCGAATATTTAATTGTGAATCAGTGAAACCACCTTGTGGTGTTGGACCATTTTCATTTGGTGAAAGCATTGAAGAAATTAAAGAGTGTCATGAACTCTTCTTATTCATACTTGGTTTGGTGGAGCCATAGAGAAACTCTAATATATCTCACGGAGGATGCATAATTCCATACCACCACTATCCAGTAAACTATGTGTTTTAGTGGGGATACGATCCTAGATTTTATGGCTAAGAGTAAGACAGATGGTTTAGCTGTGTGTACTTAACTAATAAATGAAGTTACATGTATTATGCCATTATCCTTGTCTCACTAAAACATTAAAGAACGAAAGATCTTTGAATTTGCAGTTGTACATCCTAGATCATATGGCTAAGATGATATATAAAAGATCTGTTTAGAATCCCTTGGTAGCTATGGACAGGTCAGTTAGGGCCAAATCAAAGTTAGGGTTAACTCGGAATAGGGAAAGCTATGGTAAAGACAGTGATTTTTATCACTTAGCTAGGTTGTGGTATGTGTTAGTATAGTAATGTTCTGGATCAGCTGCAGATCAATGACTTGGTATTTACTTGTTATATTTTGTCACATTCATATTCCAAGTGCCATGATTCTGTGCCACTGGGTGTTATTATTACCTTCCCAGTTATGATTGCCATTTAAAACTGGATTTATGCAACTCATGCACATTTTGTATTTTTGTAATGAATAATTCCATCTGCAACTTGAGTTGTTTTCCTTAAATTCAGTTGGTGTTAAATGAAGCGCTGATTTAAGAATTTCTGTGTTACTTCTTGCTATATATGACATGAAAGTTTTCAATTACAGGGGACACATTCAATTCTGGAACCTATGGAAATGAATATACATACTAGTATTAGTTTAACCTAAGATTCGTTGATTTTATCCTGAGTTTCATAACTCAAATTAGTGAAACCTTTAGAAGTGAATTTTGAAGACTTTGTGTGCCTAATGGCAGTAGACTTTTCTTGAGGATAAGTTCTAATATATATTTTGGCCACTACTTGTCACCAAACTGCCATTAACGTACCTTTCTTTTTTCATTTCACAAAATATACCGTTTTTGTTTGTGCAGGCTTAGTGTGAGCAAACATGGTTGAGATTACAGAAGAGATGTCAATGAGACCTCCTATTCCCTCTCAAGCTGCATCTGCCACTACTGTTGCATCTCCGCCACCTCCACCTCCGCCATCTCAATCTGTGCAACAAGGTCTCATTCTCTTTAACTATTAGCATGATTATAAATATTTTAACTGACTAGCCATAGATGCATAATATAAAAATTTAAATCTAGACATAAGACCTGTACTTCTGATTCAACCTAGTGCTTGGCGTCGTTCCTTTATTTCTTTTTTTGGCTGCTCCAGTTGTATCTTGCTGTTTTTGTTCTTTCATGATGTCATTCTCATGCATTTTCTCGGACCCTTTCACTATGTTTGAAGAAATGTTTTAGAAAGTTCTACAGGATCGTTAGATGTTTTCTTGGTAATATTTTTTGTTAAGGCAACACCACATAACTTTATAAGCATCTGCCGCAACTACATCAATTAGGCATATCTGTTATGTAACTATTCTTTTTGCAAGCATGTGTTTTCCCAATTAGGCAGATCTGAATAACAATTTTTTCGTAGATAGGATGGTAATGTTGGTAATCAATACCACTGGATTGATTAGCTAAGCAGAAATTCTCAATTGCATGATAGTGTCTGAGAATAATACAATTGGCCACAATAATATTCTTGTGAATGAAAATGGTATTCTGTAAAAAAAATAAAGAAAAAGAAAATGGTAATCCGTAGTCGGGTTCTAGGCAAGGGTCTAAAATTAGGACTAATTCCTAGAAAATAAGATGTTTTGCATTTTTTGTTGTAGTAGAACGGGAATTGATCTATATCGTAACTGGCTTGAAAGCTCCTAATACAAAGTTTACTGCACCAGTTCACATGAAGTACACCTCTAGGTTATGGATGTATCAACCTAGCTAGGCTCCCAACTGGTGAGATTTATTTTATGACACAAGATAGAGAGTGACTATTTCTATTTTGTCTCTCATCATATGCACGTTTGTGTTCATTTAGTTTGTAAAGTGGTTCAACTGTTGCTGTGTTGGCTTTGATATGTAGCGTATAAAGATATTTTTATGTTGATTGGCTTCAACTGTTGTTATGCAGCTTTATTTGGTGATCTTAGTGCGTATTCCATCATCGTAGATGATGATTGAAGAAGAAGGTCATATGAAGAGCTTTTGGTTATGATACTGTTATATGAAGAACAAGGTTACGTGAAGAACATGGAATTATGATGGGATTCATCGTCGATTTTGAAAAGAATAGAACTCTTGTTTCTTGAGACTACAGATGGCTTTGTGCCTAGCAGGATGTTTTTGTTTGTTCATTTTTCCCTAGTTAGATTGGCAGTACCATTGGGTACATACTTAGATAGGCTGGCTCTTATTTGCTGTGTTGTTGCAAGATATATTTTTTTTGTCTTTTGGGATCATTTTTTGTATACACAGAAGGTAGTAACTAGTAACCAGTCCAGAACATAGAAAGAAGAAAAAAAAAAAAAAAACGGTTATACCCGCCACCCTATCCTACCCGACCCGCCAATTGATGGGTCGGGTAGGATCTTACCCGTTTACTGGCGGGTAGGGTGGCAGGTAAAAATTTCTTACCCGCCATTCAGCGGGTAGGGTGGCGAAATAGGCCATATCCTACCCACCCTACCCGTTGTGCAGCCCTAATAAAGAACGATCAAATTTATACTTGCAGAACATAAATCTACCGCTATAAATGATCACGCTTAATTAAAATTTAATAATAAATGTTCAATTGATATTTCATAAAAAATGTTTCTTTAATTAATCAAATGAATATATTTTTGTTGATACATAATAAATTTATTTGATATTAACCATATCAGTAAGCATTAATGGTGGTTGTGATGGTGGGCAGTGGTGGGGATAATGGTGGTAGGTATTGGTGAGACTGGTGGAGTGGTGACGATAATGTGGTGGTGGAAGAAGTAGTGGTAGTAGGGTGAGAAAAGGAGTCCTAAGATAGGTAAATTAAGCACTAATGGTGGTTGTGATGGTGGGTGGTGGTGGTGGATCGGCGGTGGGGATAATGGTGGTGGGTATTGGTGAGACTGGTGGAGTGGTGATGATAATGTGATGGTGGAAGAAGTAGTGGTAGTAGGGTGAGAAAAGGTGTCCTAAGATAGGTAAATTATTTAGTCACCCTTGGTTAATTTTGTTTTGTTTTAATTTGATTTTAGTTTAGTTTTCAAATTACTTTTTTTTTTTTTTAAATCAAAACAATTTTTAAAGGCCAGATTTTTCCAAAAAAGAAGATGTTGTGATTTTAAGATTTGTTGGGTGGGGGGCAGGAAGAAAAATGAAACCTATCAAAAAATTGACCAAACACAAGGCAACACGCGAATTAATTGTAATCGGTTCAGTTTCTCACATCTCTCTTTATTCCCCTTTTTTGTCATGGTTTCTGTTTTCGTCATTATTTCTCCCCTACTTCATGGGATTATGCAAGGCTACGCGTGAATTAATTGTAATCGATTCAGTTTCTCACATCTCTCTTTATTCCCCTTTTTTGTCATGATTTCTGTTTCTATAATTTCTCCCCAACTTCGCGTAATTATGCATGCTTGAGAAATAGTTCATGATAATAGGTAAAGAGACAAGAAAAGAAATGGATCAAGAATTAAATATAACAAGTAGAGTGTACGTGCTATGTACGTCGTCGAATTTCAGACGGAAAAGTGAGGAGTACACAGGAAAGAAAAGACGATGAAGTAAATAGTGCAGTTTCTAATTTTAAGGTCCTTATATTTATATATTATTTCAATTAAACCCCTAAATAATAGGCATATCTAAGCGAAATCCCTTTGTAATCTAACAGATGAATTATAAATGCGGTTGATATCTGATGGCTGTCGTTAATAGTTCAAACTGAAATAATTTCTAAAATCTCTTCAGATCTGACGGATGAATTTTAAGTCTGGAAAATCTGACGGCTATAGGGAGTGAAGCTTTAAGATTTGTTGCTCTCATTAAAAGGAGGCAGATTATAAATTTTAGGAAAATGAATAAACACAAATCTATGTAAATTGGGAACCCAACAATTTATATTAAAGAGAAAAATTAAATTCTAATGCTAATAGATTTTGCAAGATTAATCTAATTGATTTTAAAGTAATTTTAGGTCTTTTTAGTTTTGTTCCAAGTTTGGTGAATGACCTTTGATGATATTTTTTTGAAGTAGTGAACGAAGTAATGTTCTACTACCCATAGGATTTGCTCTAACGATTAACTATGTTTGTCCCAAAGGGTTGTATGACTTACATACACAATATTAAAAGATTTGAGGATAAGGACATGTTTATTAACCAACTCCTCAAAACATTTAGACCTGGGTCGATCGGTTCAATTCTTCTCAGACAATTACGACATGTATGAATCGATTTGAAACACATATCCTTGCCCGAGTCATTACGACACGGGTTGAGACCTAGTCAAGAATACAAAGCACAGTTTGGCTAACTTAGCCTATATAAAGAGTGGTCAGGATTTGTCCTCACAAAAGATAAATCTATGGATGTAATCGTTTGTCGTAACTGATGGTTGTGATTGAGACTAGAAATGCATCTAACAGATAAAATTTACCATGTCACTAATGTTCCATTAACTCTTCATAATAAACATTTATTAATTTCCCATGATAAATGTCAAATTAAAAATGATAATAAATAAATTATTCTATTAATGATGGTAATGAATATATTTTTTGTTAACTAATACTTAGGATTAGTTTGGTATTGTTGTGAGTTTTACAAAAGGGTATTTCTGATGTTCATTACTGTGCTGAGCTATGTAAAAAAGTAATTGAACTTTTGCAAAAATATAAACTAAAGCTAAAACTAACTTAAAAAGCGATCAAATTGTGTTTAAGAAAATATCAGGTTCGGCTATTATTGTTGTAGCAAACGACAAAAACAGATATATCTCTGAAAATTATTTTATTTTATTTTATTGTGTTTAATTTTTTAAAAATAAGTAAAAAAAATTACTATTAGACATATATGTAATATTAAATTTACTAATTAGTATTATTATTAGAAGGTATTATTTTCCTTAGCCACTTTTTTAAAACCAATAGTTATTTAATATTTATTGTTGATGAATTAAAAAATCTTTCAATGAAATTGTATAATATAAAATACAGTTTGAAAATGAAAAATAATTATCTTTAAAGAATAAAATATAACGAATAAAAATTTGTGACATATAGATTTAGGGATAATTTTTGTCAGTTACGAAAAATAATTGGGATAGAAAAGAAAAACAAAATTAAAATTAGGGTGGACTATATCTTTTGCTTTTCAAGCTTTTAAAAGCTCCTTCTGCACAACTTTTAAAAGTTGATAGATTTTAGAAGTGTTTTGCATAAAAGCACTTTACAACATATTTACCAAACACTAGAATTAAAAAATATTGATATAAATATGTTTTCAAAGTACTTTTCTTGAAAGAAAAAAAGTAGTACCAAACTCAGTTAGATTGGCTAAAAATTATATAAGTGGACCATAGAGACTGTGGCAAGTATTGGTGTCCAGTGACTAATTTCGTATCATCTCATGTATTTCTTAATGAATGGTTTAACGTTATTTTTATTAGAATCTATTGTTATTAGGTTAAGTAGTTAGCCATTTGACTTACTAACTAATCATGGTTTCATTATTTTTATGCAACAAATAACCTCACATTTGGAAGGTCAATGTCGTGAATGCAATGGCCTTACCCTCTACCGATAATGTTCTCATTTGGCCATTGCAGTTATCTGACAGTGTGGGGTCTCCATGGTCGCCGCTGAGGTCATCCAGAAGCAGCTTCCCAGGAGGTCGCCCATTCCAGGATTACGCTCTCCCGAGCATGATTAACTATAGAGCTTTTGGTCAACTCTGAATCCAATTATGCTGAAACTGTCTCGGTGTTACGAAAGGAAAAACCAGTACCTATATTCTATTCGTCGAATCCTACCTTCCGATTCGGAGTACTATTAATACCACCACCTTAAATTGGATTCGACCTCGGCTTCAAGATATGTTCAATCCTAGACTCTGGCGTACTTTGTCACTCATGAGACCCTTACCTGACACATAACCCGCCCAACATACTCTTTCACCCACAACAGCTAACCCATGCTCGGTTTTGATACCATTTGTAATTACCTGATCCTCCACCAATATTGTCCCCACTTAGCCACTGTGGTTATCTAACGGTGTGAGGTTTTCAACGGACACTGATGCGGTCATCCATCATCAGTTTCATGGGAGGTAACTCATCCCTGGATTACTCTCGCCGATAACGCATAAATTCATAGCTTTTTGCCAACTCTGGATCTAACTATGATGAAAACGCCCCAAGTGTTAGGAAATGACAAACCATTACCTATATTCCGTTCGGTGAACTCTACGCCCCGAATTGGATTACGTACATAAACTATCTAGGAATTTTGAAGAACTAGAACTACATCATATGTGAGTATAATGGTTTCCATCTGAAATGGTTGCCATCGAAAATGGCTTTAACGTTTTAAAATATAATAGCTTAAGTAAATGCATTAGTTTTTTTTTTTTATGTTATTAGTAAGAACATACAATACAACATGTATTGGTTAGCCAATTCCGAGTTTCACTCTTTTCAAACTATTCTTGAAGGGGACAAAATCAACAAGGATTTGAATACTGTTAATACCTACATAATTATTCTCGGGACGTGTGAGTTCAGGTGCTGTAATTTTGTTACATAGTTTAATATTTTGGTTCCGTTTGGTCACTAAAATAAGGGATATGATGCATATGCAGAAGGGCAATACAATTTCAAATGATCAATAAGATATCTTTGTAAATTAAAAACATATTAAATAATGGTTCTTTTTTGTGGAAAAAAGAATACAAAAATTAATACCGATATAATTTTATGGCTGGCTTGAGAATACAACTCGGAAAAGGAAAGGAATAATTTGGGAGAACGCCAAGGCGGAGAATGCTAGAAACAAATCACATATGGTATATAAGAAAAAAATTGCGGACTGAAAAATATAAATATCTATCAGGGTTCCCTTTACTTTCGTAACGATAAGAAGGGTAAAATTGATAGTCAATAAATATTTTATTTAATATCCATACGTCAAAAAATGCATAACCAAATAAAAACTATGCCCGTGCCGTTACGACACGGGTTAAACTCTAGTCAAGAATACAAAACATAGTTTGGCTAAGTTTGCCTGTGTAAGTGACGGTCCAGATTTGTCCTCACAAGAGATAAATCTAGGGCTGTAATTATTTGTCACAAGTGATGGTTGTGATTGAGATTAGAAATGCATTTAATGGCCAAAATTTACTTACCATATCACTAATGTTCAATTTATTCTTCATAATAAATATTTTATTAATTTGCCATGATAAATGTCAATTATGAATGATAATAAATAAATTATTCCACTAATAATGATAATAAATATATTTTTATTAACTAATGCTTAATATTAGTTTAGTATTGTTGTGAGTTGTACAACAATATGTTTCTAATGTGCGTTGCTGTGGTGAGCTATGTACAAAAAAACAATTGACGTTCGACAAAACATAAACTAAAGTTATCAGGTTCAACTTTTGTTGTTGTAGCAAATGACAAGAACATATATATCTCTGAAAATTATAGTGCATTTTATTGTACTTAAAAGTAATGAATTTTTTAGTATTAAATAAATAAACATATAATATTAAATTTAGTAATTAGTATTATTTTTTATTTTTATTTTATTTTCTAATTATTAGATATCGTCATCAACAACAAGGGAGGACTGAATGAAACTAGTTGGAATCCGAGCAACAAGCTGGGCTCCAACCCCCTTCTGAATCACAATCCCTAATCTATGAAAAAAGAAATTACATCTCTTAGCATTGACATCGAACCTAGACAGGTGATTATGCAGTCTCTTTAAAAATTCAACCATATCATCCGCAAGTTCACCAAACGTGGAAAAAGCCAACGCACCAAACCCATAACCATGAGCTACACATTTATCAAGATATTTTTTTATTTTTGCGCATAATGGCATTACTTAAGGAAAGACCTGGCTGGAAAGCACGAACTCCACCACCGGTAAAAGGGGATACCCCGGTTACATCAAAACACATGTCACGACCATTATCCCAATTATAGACAAAAATATCAGCAGGTCGTAAATCAGCACCCTCATTAGAAATAAGACCCAAAGAGACTTATTTCCTAGCGGGAATGATAAGCACGTAAGTGTGACGCATTTTCACCCATAACTACATTATCAAGGACTCATTTTATTTCTAATAAAGTTGTTTTAAGTCTTTTCTAGGGATAAGCTCTTGCGGCAAAATTGGCTCGAAAAGTGGTGTTTTACACCCCAGGATAGAGTACTAAAGGCACACCAGAAATGCACCGGAAGCACCCCAGAAATACACCGGAGGAACCCCGAAAAAATGTTGAAAACACCCCAGAAAAGGTGTTAAAGGCACCCACCAAAATTACTAAAGGCACCCTCAAAATGGATAAGGGAACCCCCAAGGCGGCCGAGATGTTAAAGGCGCCCGTGTTTTGGATCAGGGCACTTCATCCTCTACATTTCAAAATTTGAGTTTTTGGCGGGAAAATGGAGCAGTAAACTGGTAGAGTTAAGAATCAAGAATTTGACGTGATTTCATGAGACTCAATGGCTGGGAATTGTTGGGATGATGTGACTGGTCTTAACAAGTCTGGTATGGCTTATTTTTTCGGTTAAATTTGTCTAGATTCTCGCATGGAAGAAGACAGGGTATCTCGGGTTTTGGTTATTCCATTCCGAGTTCTGAGTGTGTAATTGAGAGGTTTTCGTGTACCTGATGCATGTTTGACCACTTCTGGATGTGCTGGGAGTATTTTGGCACGAGAAATCAGCGTGAGAAGAGAAGAAAGGGAAGAAAATATTACCGTGAAGATTTTCATTCACTGCCGAGTAATGGAAGATTATATGGAGTTATGACGCATGATTTTGGTGTCTGAAGGAGTATAAAAGGTGTGGTGGAGTAGCAGAGAGGGGAAGGGAGAATAGGGAGACGTTTAGAGCATAAAAAAATCGAGAAAAAAAAGTTATAGGAAGTTGCTGCTTTCTGCTGGTGAAGAAGGTACGAAGAACATAAGACCCTTAAAGACCGTCGTTCTTCAACAGTGCCAGTGACGGTATTCCTTTATCGTTTTCTGTAACAATTGATTTTGTAACAAATATAAGTGTTACAAAACCCGGTTTTTATCATTTTTTCTCCCATTTCATCATTTGTGAACCATTTTTGAGCATTAATA
>JAJJMB010005286.1:427989-450659 GCA_023531105.1 Papaver atlanticum | reverse complement strand
AATTTGTATTTTATAATTCACTCAATCACTACTTTGTAGAATTTTAAATGTTTGCATAATTTTTCCTAATTAGTTGTGATTCAATTAGATAGGTTATACTTTGGTTAGATAATCTATGCTTAAGGGATACAATTAATGTTTGAGAATATGCTTGATCATTTGTGAATTAAGAAAAAGAGATTTTAAAAATAATTAGAGTTTTGGAATTTTTACCATCATTCATTCATGTGTAATAGTGGAATCTAGTGTCTTGGTTATTTTCAATCTTGAAATCAAATTTGGAATTAAATTTTCTCTATTTTTAGTCTAAATAAGTCTAAAATCAACTGCTTTCACAAGTCTTACGAACCTATTACTATAACAAAATTGAAATCACATCAGGGAACACCAGCACGAAAACACATATCAACAATAGTATCACGGACAAGGTCATGCCGGAATTTAATCCCCACCTCATGGGCACAATGCAAGGCATGGTCTCCATAGCAATCCATGTCACGGTTGCAGAATGCACACTGGCTGCCTTCAGAAAATAGGGGAATACCCAACCGGTAGCAGAGGACAGCACTAAATTGTCGTGCACCCACTCTCTGATTAAGGCCATCGATAGAAAGAGCTTCAAGGTAGTCTTGAGCATGTCTGGACTTGTTGCATTGCCAAAGAGCACAATCACGCTGAGACATTGAGAATTTTGTAGGCATGTCCATCATAACAACCTCAAAATATTTAACCGCCAGTAATTTCATGGGATGGGGGCGGTAAAATCAACGTTGGTATCAGGGCACACACTGGAAAACAAATCAACGGCTCGTTGCAAACCAAGATCCAAACCTTGCAGACAAGAGTTTCGCAAGATAACGGATTGGAGAGGTTGGGTTTGGATAACAGACGCCAAATAACAATAATGCAAAGCATCAGCCATAAAATATAAGCCCATCCCCCCATGCCTAAGAGGAAGCGAGGCTAGACAAAGTTGTAACGGTCCCATACCTGGTCCATCATACGCTATAATGTGATGCAGATGCAAAGCAATGTGGGAGTCGAAAACATCTTGTGCCTCCTTCAGGTATTCTTGTGAAGTAGTTCTCATATAAAAGTAAATCTTTGAAACCCCCGGGCTACTCCTCAATAAGTGAAGCTCACATTGAGGATCATTTAACTTTTTCACCGCATCCATTAGACCATTAGTCTTACGAACTCTTGACTGAATCAAGTTACTACAGAACTCATGATCAAGAATAACAGGACCCCCCAACAATTTAACTCCTTTGCTTGGTCTACTAACCTGGGAAGGGTAAGTGTCGCCACACCGAGAATCTGCAGAGGGCCAAAAAATCTCAGTCTTAGAGATATTGAGATGAAGACCCAGCTTACTCCCCTCAGAACAGAAGATGTCAAAAGCCTTGGAGACCATAAGGGTGTCCCCAATAATTTTCTCGTCATCTAAATACCACGCCTGTAAATCTAAATGGCACTGATCCGCAATCTTCTTGGCCAAAGGATGCAACGTGAGAGCAAATAAAAGGGGGCCGAGTGGATCACCTTGCTGAACATCCTGGGCTGAAGACAAGGTAAACTCATTGTAATATAACCTAGGTGGCTTAGAATAACAGAACTCCACCCATTTCGAAATGGAAGGGCAATGGGTTCTGACCTCCTGAAGCATAGACGACCTGGCGACTAGATTGAAGGCATTCTTAAAATCCACTAACAACATAGTCATAGTTTGAGAATTACCTTTGTCCCTGATAAGACGATTAACTGCATGCAAAATTGCTTCCCCACCACATGGAACACCAACACCGAATTGAAAATCTTCGAGGTAGGTACACATTTCCTTACTGACCGAAAAAGCGGCAACCTTAAAGACAAGATGTCTCCACACAGTGCCAACAACAATGGGACGAATCCCTCCGTCTAGTTTGAGGAACGGAGTGAGTGGTGCACTGGACACAAACTCCCCCAACTGAGCTGGACACAGACCGTCTAACCAAAGATTAATAACTCAATTCATAGACACAAGAAGGTCATCCGTGACTGTTACAGCCGGGCCATTGAGAGCATCAAGAAGGTGTTGCACTCTCAATCCGTCTCTACCACACGAAGTAGCCTTCAGGAAGCTCTAAATTCTCCCTAAGATAATCTCAGGGTTGAAGTAACACTGCCAGTGTAGTTCGGACTGGAAGGAATAACCGGGGGAGGAGCAACAGGGTGTTTATCAAATAAACATTTAAATGTATCCTCACCTCTAGGAGCCAAGCCATCAGAAGTAAGAACCTTTATTGCGGCAGTAAAGAGACCATTTCGGATCTTCTTTCTATAAACATTCAGGTTCTTGGATTCCCTGTCTCTATCCTGCTTGCCACGAGTTTCACTTGTTGTTTGTTGGTTATCCAGCAGCAACTCATGAGATAACCCAATACACCCTTGCGGTTCAAACCAACCCGCAATGGAACGGTTGATAGAAGAAATATGCAGCTTCTTAAGATTCTTCTCCTCGGCATCGCTCTTAGGGACAAAGGTCCGAAGAACACACACCGGCAACAGAAAAAGATGCACCCAAACAGAAACATCACGAGAGCTGGCTATAACTTTATCTAAAGTGAATTTCAATACCCTCGAGAACTGCAGTTTGCATTTAGAAGGGATGTTCTTAATAGTGCGCAACTGCTTCTGAAAAACATTGTCAAGAAGATCCAAGTTTAAAAACGGCAAATCGGCAACAGCATTATCAGAGACTACAGTATCGACAGCAGTAGCAGGTGATGAAGGACAAGTTATTCCATGGATAAGAAAGTCAGCACCATTACCGTTAAAAGGACTTGGCAGGATAACCCCATTGTGCCTGCATGGTCTCCTCCAAGAGCGAAGCACCATACATTCAGTGCACAACCACATTTGAAGTTGTAGCAAATTATCTTCACATGCCTTGTAAACCTATGGAATGGTAGCCAATCTGTCCTTGCATCGATCTTTATCATTGCCAAAATGCTTGTCCTTCAGATGCGTAAGCAAGGAATTCTTCACTCGACCACGCCCACCCACTCCATCCTTACAACCATCAAACCCTTTGAATGGGCAGTGGAAGAAGGCATCATCTAGAGATTCAAATGACTCAGGGATGGTAACTGAGTTAAGCATCGAAAACCCTAAAGTCTTTTTGTGCAGACGAGGAAGCAAAAAGACTAGGGTTTAAGCAAAAAGGACGAGGGGAAAAGAAAAGGAACAACCGCGAGATCAGGTAGAATCGCTAGAAGAATTGGGTTGATCAAAGAAACCCAAAGATCCTTCTCTTCATCTACCTGAATCGATCGCCATTAGTCGCCTCTCTGGTCGCCATTTTTATTGTTTAAAAAAAATGTTATTTAAAAAAAAATAGTCGTTGTTTAATATTGCCTTTATTTTTATTTTTGATAAATTAAAGAATTTTCAATGATGATATATAGTATAAAATATAGTTTGAAAAGAAAATTATTATCTTTAAGAATAAAATATAGCGAATAAAGATCGGTAGTATATATAGATATAGGGGTAATTTTGTCATTTATAAAATAAAATAGGGATAGAAAACAGTAGAATACAAATTTGAGGTTGACCATGACTTTTTCTTTTGAAGCTTTTAAAAGCTCATTCTCCTCTACGTTTCAAAGTTGATAGATTTTGGAAGTGCGTTACATAAAAAACACTTTAATTAAAAAATCTTTACCAAACACTATGATGGAAAAATATTACTAAAAATATGATTTCAAAGTACTTTTTGAAAAGAGAAAAATAAAAAAAATACCAAACTCAGTTAGATTCACTAATAATTATATAAGTGGACCATAGTGGTGGTTTAAGTGGTGTTAAGGCAAAGACGCTATGCATGGTTTGATTGGAAGTGGTGGTGGAAGTTGTTTTAGTAAAAACAGTATTGATGGGTGGTGTAATTGTTTCAGTAAAAACAGTAAAAAAAAAAAAATACTTGCATATTGGTGAACAGTGGTACCCAATGAGTAATATCGCGCCGTTTCACGTATTTCTTAATAAATTCCTTAAACTTTATATTTATTCAATGGTGATGGATAACAACGTCTGTTAGTTATAGTTATAGTCTATTGTTATTAGATTAAGTGGTTAAATATTTAACTTACTAGCTCATCATGGTTTCATAACTTTTATGCAGCAAATAACCTCACATTTGGAAGGTTAATGTCTTAAAATGTTTGGAAACTTTGAAAAACTAAAACTACATCTTATATGAGTAAAATGGATTGTCATATGAAATAGTTTAACATGTTATAATATAATAACTTTATGTTATTGTTATAGTAAAAACATATAATGCGATATGTATTGTTGAGTCCATTCAGAGTTTTAATCTTTTCGTACTAAACTTAAAGGGGATAAAATCAACAAGGATCTGAACATTGTTAATACCTACATAATTATTCTCAAGACAAATAAGTTTGGGTGATGTAATTTGTTATAGACTACATAGTTTAATGTTTTGGATACTTCCGGACACTAAATTGAGGGAGATACATAAGGACAGTACCATTTCAAATTATCGAAAAGATATCTTTGTATACTAATTAAATAGTGCGAAAAATGAATTCTGATATAATTCCATGGTTGGCTTGAGGATACAACTCGCGTAGGAAGAGGCATTATTCAAGAGAATGTCAATCTAGAGGTTTTTCCTTTACTTTTGTAATGATAAGAAGGGTAAAATCGATAATTAATAAATAAAATATATAATATATAAACGTCAAAAAACGTATAACCAAATAAAAATCGGTACGTATAAATTCTATAGGGAAGCTCGCAACAACAGTGTGGGACAACGTAATTCCCCCACCTATAAGTTATATTGTAATAGCAGATTGCATGACATACCCACGTGTAATCTCAGTTTAACTTAATAAAATGCATGCTTTAAAAATAATAATAATAATAATCTGTCCCCGTGCCGTTACGGCATGGGTTAAGCCCTAGTCTGGGATACAAAATAGATTTTGATTCACATGGTAAATTTTTGGTGGCAGTAGGAGATTTTGGCACAATGCGGATTTTGGATCACCAAACAGGTCTCGCATTATTAGAGCATCTCCAATAGTGGGTGTTAAAAATTCTACGTGGAAATTTTTTTAAGACTCTTATTTATGAGGATTTGCATATATAGTAAACATAGGACCCCATGACTAATAAACCATGTCCAATTGTATAGAGGTTTAACCTTTAGAAAACCCCATATGATGAAATCTTAACCGTTTAATTATATTTTAATTAATTATTAAAATTATAAAATATGACGTGTAATTTCAAGATAAGACTTTCTTGCAAAACTTCAAAATTAGTATTTTATCCCTCCTGTTTTGTAGGACCTACTATTGGAGATGGATTTAGTTAAAATGAAGGTCTAAAATCCTATGTGTCATTAAAAAATAAATCTCCCACCTTCTATTGGAGATGCTCTTATAATTTAAGTAAATGAATGGCGAAAAAATTGGACAGTGGACCTGATATATTACTAAAAGCGGACAAAAAATTATGACAAGGTAGATTTTGGGTCGTGAATTAGGTTACAAAAAAGATTTTACATTATAAAGGCATATTAAGAGTTACGACAAATCGTTGGTACCATACAAAATCTATGATAACATTGTAGATTTTTTTTTTTGACGGTAAAAGCAAAATTTATTACAAGAGCTCTTTATCACTAAAGCAGTGATATAGAGACCTGAGCAAAGCTACATGTATGTGTAGATAACAGCATCCCAATTATACATAAGAGTATAAAGAGTGAAACCAGCAAAAATATTTGTATGCATAGCCCAATTGAATAACAATGCTTTGACTTCCATGATAATTTTCTTAGCGGGTCTACTCAAGTTTTTGTAAAGTCTGTTATTCCTTTATCTCCACATACTCCACCAAATAGCAAATGGCAAATACCCCCGTAGACGTTTGATCCTCTTCTTATTTTTCTTGTTGTTCCGCTCCCACAAAGTTCTTTTAATATCATTTGCAAAAACCCATCTGATTCCAAAACTATGCAAGAAATAAGATCATACCTCAAAAATTGTTTTGCAATGCAAAAATAGATGAGCATTGGTTTCCTCATGAACGCCACACAACAAACAATTAGCATTCTGCACTATACCTGCCTTGTATAAATGATCCAACATTGGAGCCCCATTATAACATAAAGTCCAAACTAAAAATGAGACTTTTAGCGGTACCTTAGGATTCCAAAGTTGTTTATCTGGGAAAGAACTAAAACATTCTGTTTCCAGAGCCTCATATGCTGATGCAACCGAAAATCCTTCGCCATTCCCATATCTCAAATGTCTATCATCTCGAATAACATTATCGAGAATAGCATTACGGTCACCTATTACCTGCAGCAGTTGAATCACCTCCTGCACTTCTAGTTCATTTGAAGCTCTTACAAACTGAAGGTTCCAAGAACCTTGATCAGACACCATGTCCTACACAGTTAGTTTTTTACCTTTGGAAATTCTGAATAATGTAGGACATCTCAGCCTCAGCGACTGCTCTCCTACTCATATATCATCCCAAAAAAATTCAGCACATAAGTCACTATTATGCATTTTCCCCATCCCTATTTCTAAAATTTACTTTTAGCTCAGAGATCGTTTCAAAAGTTATAAGAATGTTCTTTAAGTTCTGCACATGCTTTTCATTGTCATCTAGAGATACTATTAGGTCGTTCGCATATTGAAGTTGAGTTATCACAATACCTTGCTCCGCTACTTTGAGACCAGAAATCAACCCTTGATTTGCCGCTGATTTGAACATCAATGAAAGTACCTCAGCAACTAGAGTGAATAAAAATGGGATAACTGATCACCTTGCCTGATTCCTTTGTGACTTCTAAACAAATTTTTTGCTTCACCCTTGAGTAGAACATCAAATCTTGGTGTTGTAATATACCATTTGATCCAGCTCCTCCATTTATGGCCAAATCCAAACCTAGCAAGTGTTTTATCCACACATCCCCAGTTTACGTTATCGAACGCTTTTTCAAAATACACTTTGCATATGAAGCTTGTTTGCTGAAATCTTAAACGTTAATCGATAAGTTCAGAAGCAATCAAAATGCCATCATGTATCTTCCTCCCATGCACAAAAGCACCCTGGAACTTTGATATAATAAGAGGCATCACCAACTTCATCCTTTCTGCTAATAGCTGAAAAATGATCTTATACACACTACCAATTAGACTTATGGGTCTAAAATTATTGAGGGAATCTGCACCTTTGCATTTTGAAATTAAAACAATATTGGTACAACTGATTCTCCAGTCTAGTGAATTTAGTGACATTGTAGATTTGGGGTCACTAGACAATTTAGGATCGTATGGAAAAATTTATATCTATAGTGGGTGTTCTTAGTTGTGAATTACGGTACATGTACAATTATTTATGTCCAGAAACAAGAACTTTTCAGTAATGACGCAATTTTTGGGCCACGAGGATAACTTTGGACCACACTGATATATTTGGGTTAGAATGCATATTTTCGTGTCACAAGAGATGTATTTTATGATATGGCGGAAGCTTTTATGTAGCATCCACATTTTGGCATGATGTATATTTTAGATATGTCATTGAATAAATGAAAATTCATGTTAAGCTTGTTTTGCGCACACGGGTATGTTGGTCAAGAACTGAAATTGTGCAACTATGGTGCATCATGCAAGTGGGATGTTGGGAAAGAGCTAAGACGTAACACTATGGTGCATTTTCGTAAGTTGTACATTGGTTAAGAACTAAAATGCATCACTATGGTGAATTTTCCAAGTTAAGCATTGGAGAACTGAAAATGCATCACGATGATGCATCACTCGATCCCTTAAACGGAATTTGGTGGGTTTTATTATAATCCCAAAATATTCATTTGTAAAAATATCGATAAGACATATATAGGGAAGGGATGTTGATTTGAAGGTGCATCAAGGGGAAATGCATCTTTAATCCATAAAGCTTAGACGATAACTTATATATGATGTGAAGGCATCATTATGTCGTGTTCCTTATTTTTATAAAGCTTCGTGATTTTGGGCATCAAAATTTTGGGTTGCTAAAATGAGAAGTGCATCATATTGATGTAATCCGACAGGTAAGATGAGTGTTGCACTAAATTACATGACCTGAAGAAAAGTATACATGATTTCAAGCTAAGTGGTGAAAGTTCCTTGGCCTGCACATATTAGGCTTTACTTAGGCTTTTAACTTGAAACACGAGTTGGTTTTAGTTGCTAGCTCCTTAATTGATAAATTATCGGTATGTGCTTGATACTTCGAGCTATGGAGGAGGGTACGTAGGCAGCTGCAATGCGTTGCAGCATTTGTGCTCCTTGTTGCTCATTCAATTTAATTGTGAGATGATTGTGACACACTTGATGGGGTAATTGTTAGAGCACTGCTCGGTCGAACTCGCAAGCGTTGCTATCTCAAGCTTGTTGTCAAGTTTAGTTTCCAAAACTATAATTCTTGATTTCTAGTCTACTTATAGCTAAGTCTCGGATTAGGATAGAAAGTGTAGTTGAGCATTAGACTTCACAGCGTTCATCGAATGAAGACGGAGTACTACTAAGGAGAGATTGTGAAACTTCATCAACAAAAGGTATGTGGAGACTTGAACTCATCTATCACTCAAAAGTTTATCTACTTTATCTCCTATTTGAGACAAAAGTCATATTGCTATATAGACTTCAATTATACACATTTGATATTCCGAGCTGAGTTTAACTCGCTTACATATTTATCGAAATATGTGTTGGTAAGCTTTCGCTTTAAAGTTCATCTTATATTCTTGACGAAAATCAAAAGATGATCATGTGAAATCGCCTGGTAACATCTTACATGATTTGTGTGAGACAGTCATTTGATGTAGACTCGGAATATTTCGTATTGATCATTTGATCACTTGAAAATTACTTTGAAGCTAATAGTTTGTGTGAGACATCTATTGTCGTCTTCCGAGAATGTTTCAATGATTGAAATAAGAGTTTAGAACAACTGGATATAAGCATAGTATGCGTACTTGCATATATGTAATCCAAGTACGGGAACCATGGTATGCATACCCGTATGCGTACTGCTTGGTTTGGTGAAAGTTCGGGAAACTTGTACGCATACCGGTACGCGTACTGGCGTGAGGTTCAGGTCCGGGAATTTCTACTGAGTTTGGAAGGTATGCGTACCAGTTCGCGTACTGGTAAACCCAAACTTAGTTCGGCCATTTAGGTATGCGTACCCGTTGCATACCTGAGTGGATAATGTTCTAAAATCGGTTTGTTCATGAACTAAAACATTTGTATAATAAGGAATGCAATCTTTTGCAAACCGTGGCTATAATGTTCATGACTTGATTCGAGTGAATCAAAATCGATTTTGCTTCAATTGTTTCTTGTATACTTCTATGAGAATATAAACAATTGAACAACTCTAGAACTAGTTTCATTTGAGTCATTTGAACTAGTTATGGTTAAGATGAATAAGGTTGATATGAAAGTGTTCATATGGCTAACTTCGGTTAACTATTGTTGATCCAACAAAGGTGCACACGTTTAGGTACGGTTACTCATATCTAAATGAAGTCACTTTTCATTTGTGTGTAACATGCTAAGTTCGATCTAACGGTTGAAAGATATTAGCTTGAGTCTAATCAGGTTTTCATCTAATGGTGAATATTGAATGCTTTGTTACCAAGGTAACTTAGATTGGAAACCCTGATTTGAAGACTATATAAAGGAGAACTCTAGCAACAGGGAAACCTAATCCCCACACCTCCTGTGTGATACTAGTTGCGACTAGAGTCGATTCTCCTTTAACCTTAGGTTTTTCACGAAACCCTGTAGGTTAACGACTTGAAGACTTCATTGGGATTGTGAAGCCAGACCCAATTATTTTCTTTGTAGTTGTGTGTTCTATGTTTTCTATCGTGATTGAGTACTATCTTCTCTAAGATTTGCTCGAGATTTAATCTCCGATAGGCAAGATAAAAAGTTGTGACAAACATCTTCGTCTCATCGTTTGTGATTCCACAATATTTTCTTTCGCTACCATACGACTAAGATTATTGTGTGGTGATTGATATTTCTAGGATGTTCTTCGGGAATATAAGTCGGGTATATCAATTGGTCCCTGTTCACCTTGATTTATCAAAAGACGGAACAAAACTCATAGGTTTATCTGTGGGAGACAGATTTATCTATTCAATAAACTTTTCTATGTGAGACAGATTGGTTTATCGAGTCTTCGACTTTGGGTCGTAGAAACTCTTAGTTGTGGGTGAAATCAGCTAAGGGAATCAAGTGTGTAGAATCCGGCGTGGTTCTAGAGGCGTAAGGAACGCGACTGTACCTTGATCTGAGATTGGTTAGGGCTCAACTACATTCCAGTCCGAAGTTAACTTGGAGTAGGCTAGTGTCTGTAGCGGCTTAATACAGTGTGGTGTTCATATATGGACTAGGTCCTGGGGGTTTTATGCATTTGTAGTTTCCTCGTTAACAAAATTTCTGGTGTCTGTGTTATTTTTTTTCCGCATTATATTTGTTTATATAATTGAAATATCACAGGTTGTGCGTAAGTTCAATCAATTGTGAATCCAACCTTTGGTTGTTGATTTAAAATGATTGACACTTGAACATTGGTCTTTGGTACCGTTCAAGTTGTTTCACATAATAATCAGGCTCGCGGATTTCTATCTGTTTGATTTTCTTATTACATTGTGAAACAGAGATACAACTCTTGGATATATTTCTATTGATTGAGTCTGACTGTCTAGTTGATTCTCTTGGAATTATATTGGAGTTGTCCATACAGAGTTCTAAGCGAAATATTTGGTGTGGTTGTTGTACCCCTGCTTTTTCAATTGGTATCAGAGCAGACAAACACTATAAATCTAATAAGTTTGTGTTTGACTGATCCCTAAAGTCTGTCCCTATGGGTAATTTCTTTGGGAAACTTGCTCTTGGCATCTGTAACGCATGCCAAAATTCCTTAAAGATTGTTCAGAGCTTATTATCCATTAGACCTCTGGTCTCTCATGATAATCTCTTTCCATCTAAGACCTTGGGAAACTTAGATGATGAGAAACAGTCTAAAGGAAAAATTAAAAGTTCTTCTAAGAAAGGAAGATTGAGAAAACGTGGTCAACGCTCAAAGATATGGAATCTCACTATATTAACTCTTAATCTTTTTGAGGAATACTATCGTAATGGATCAATTGACAAAGATCTATTTAGAGCTTTTGAAAGCGTTTTTAAATTCTTAGAAAAGCTTAATTCGATTAAGAATAAGAATCGTTCTGATAAAAGTTCTTTACCTGTCAATCCATGTATTCATGATGTACGAACTAGGCTTACTACCATCTCATGTGAAATTGATAAAAAGATGTCTGGTGAGTTCGGTGTAGGTTCTAATTGTCGAAAAAAGTATTTTCTTGGTCTTAAGAAAAGGGATTCAAAAAATTATATTAACCCTGAGTATCATCATTACTATGATTATACTTCTGGTACATTTCACAAATATCAACCGGAGAAGTTGCATGAGAATCTCTCTGCACATGTCGCCTCTTGGTAACAAGCTTGGCTCTTCCCCATTTGTATATAACTTGAGATGGGGCAAGTAACGGTTGGGTCATTTTTGTGTTTGGGTTTATTTATTTATTTTCTTCCTCTCTATCCAAGGTTAATTGTAGTGATGAAGTTTCTTCCTTCTATCCCTTTTTTATGCACGGTTCTGATCCCTTCAGTGTGCAAACCTTGGCTGTTGAGTGCTTTAAGAAATCCTGCCTTCCTTTTGCGGGTCGCGGTTCATGAACGGGTCCAAGCCCATTATTGGGTATATAATAAGTATGGTACGCGTACTCTTCTTCTTCCCTCTCTAGTCCGCGTACGTGAACTATTCTAGGGTTCATGTATTATCTCTATTAAAATTTCTTTGGAGATTCAAAAGAGACTAAGGATTTTCCCCATCTTCAAGGAGCATTCCAAGTAAGTTTTTCCTTCTTCTTGTACTCTCAATTTCTAGATCTCATGGGAAATTTCAAGGTTTCAAAGAAGGTTTCAAAAAACTTGGATTCTTCATCTTCTAGCTTGACTATGCCTCAAAATCAAGATTCTATTAGAATTAGGTTTATCAATGATTCTAGAAGTACGATCTTTGAAAGGATTTCTTCTAGTGGTTTCATTCTAGAAAAGAAATTGGATTTGGTTAGCAGTCATTAAGAAGATTTGGTTTTCTTTGAAAAATTTAATCTTGGAAACATCTTTAATGGTCTTGGTGAAGGTTTTGACACTCTAACAAGAATTTTCTATGCTAACATCCATGATGTTGATCTTGTTGACATTGAATTCAAGACCATGATAAATAGAGAAATGATTCTTGTTAATAGAGAGTTGATTTCAAGACTTACCAAAATCCCCTTTGGTAATTTTCGCCTTCCTAGACCAAGAGAAGAAAGACCATCCTGTGAAACCATTTCTAATGGTCTTTATGGTAAAAGTGTTGATTGGATTAATGGAAAATTTCCTACTAATTATCTTAATCTTGCCTTGATGGCCTTTGGAAAACTTGGAATATCTAATCTTTGTCCCTCTACAATTGAGAATTCTCGGTGGAGTCGTGAGTTTGCGGAGTTGGTCTATTTCCTTGAATTGGGTACTCAAAGTCTCGACATTTGTGGATTTATTCGTCTTCAAATGGTTTCGATGACGTCTTCCAACAAAAAGTTAGGCTTTCCATATTTGATTGAGCAAATTTTTCGCTCTTACTCCATTGCTCCTATTGGTAACTCTAATGGAACTCCCAAGCTTGTTCGTCCTTGTACCTTCAAACGTATGAAGGAGAATGCTTGCAAGAGACAAAGATGTGTTTCCATTGACGGTTCTTGTGATTCTTCCACCTTGAGTCTTCTTCATCAAATTCACAAGGATGTGTTGTTAGAGCACTGCTCGGTCGAACTCGCAAGCGTTGCTATCTTAAGCTTGTTTGTCAAGTTTAGTTGCCAAAACTATAAGTCTTGATTTCTAGTCTACTTATAGCTAAGTCTAGGACTAGGATAGAAAGTGTAGTTGAGATCTAGACTCCACGGCGTTCATCATACAAAGATGAAGAACTACTTAAGGAACTGGTGGAACTTCATCGACAAAAAGGTATATGGAAACTTGAACTTATCTATCACTCAAAAGTCTATCTACTCTATCTTCTATCTTGAGACAAAAGTCGTATTGCTATATAGACTTCGATTATACACATTTTCTATTTTGAGCCGAGTTTATCTAGCTTATCTTTTTCTCGAAATATGTGTTGGTAAGCTTTTGCTTTGGCCAAGTTCATCTTTACTCGTGACGAAAGTCATGTTAATTGTTTCAATCTCTTGAAAATAGCTTTAATGAAGAATAGTGTGTGAATAACCGCTATATATAACATCCTCTTGGAATGTTTCAATTATTGAAATGGGAGTTTAGAATATATAACTTTGAATGGATATAAACATTGTATGCGAACTCATACTTGTGTAAGTCCATAATCCTTGAACCAAAGTATGTGTACTTTGCTGTTGAGGATAACCGGAGCTAAGTCCGCGTACCTGTACACGTACTGTCGGAAGTTCACATCCCGTGAATTTCTACTGGAGTTTGTGAACTGGAAACAAGCTCAGTCCGGGTACTTAAGTATGCGTACTTAAGTGAGTTATTTTCTAAAAACGGTTTATTCATGAACTAAGACATTTATAAATTAAGGAATGCATATTTGAAAAACCGTGGCTATAATGTTCATGAATCGATTCGAGTGAATCAAAATAGTTTTTGTTTCGATTGTGTCTTGTATACTTCTATGAGATCTAAGCAATTGAACAACTCTATAACTAGTTCATTTGAGTCACTTGAACTAGTTATGGTGAAGATGAATAAGGTTGATATGAAAGTGCTCATATGGCTAACCATTGGTTAACTACTGTTGAACCAACTAGGTGTACACGTTTAGGTACGGTTACACAAACCTAAATGAACGTGCATTTCATTTGTGTATGACAAGCTAAGTTTGATCTAACGGTTGAAACATATGAGCTTGAATCTAATCAGGTTTTCATCTAACGGTGAATATTGAATGCTTTGTTACCAAGGTAACTTAGATTGCAAACCCTGATTTGGAGACTATATAAAGGAGAACTCTAGCAACTGGGAAACCTAATCCCCACACCTCCTGTGTGATACTAGTTGTATAAGCTAGAGTCGATTCTCCTTTAACCTTAGGTTTCTATCGAAACCCTGTAGGTTAACGACTTGAAGACTTCACTGGGATTGTGAAGCCAGACCCAACTATTTTCTTTGTAGTTATGTGATATGATCTTGCTGTTTCTATCGTATTTGAGTACAATCGTAAGATTGGCTTGAGATTGATTTCTCCGATAGGAAAGATAGAAAAGAAGTCACAAACATCTTTGTCTCATCGTTTGTGATTCCGCAATATCTTGTTTCGCTAGTCGATTAAGATTATTGTGAGGTGATTGATAATTTTAGGCTGTTCTTCGGGAATATAAGTCTGGGTTATCGATTGGTTCCTGTTCACCTTGATTTATCAAAAGACGGAACAAAACTCGTAGGTATTTCTGTGGGAGACAGATTTATCTATTCCTGTAGACTTTTCTGTGTGAGACAGATTTGTTTATTAAAGTCTTCGACTTTTGGTCGTAGCAACTCTTAGTTGTGGGTGAGATCAGCTAAGGGAATCAAGTGCGTAGTATCCTGCTAGGATCAGAGACGTAAGGAGTGCAATTGTACCTTGGATCATTGTGAGATTGATTCGGGTTCAACTACAGTCCAGACCGAAGTTAGTTTATAGTAGGCTAGTGTATGTAGCGACTTAATACAGTGTGTGTTCAATCTGGACTAGGTCCCGGGGTCTTTCTGCATTTGCGGTTTCCTCGTTAACAAAACTTATGGTGTCTGTGTTATTTCTTTTTCGCATTATATTTTGTTATATGATTGAAATATCACAGTTTGTGCGTTGTATCGATCAATTGGTAAATCCAACCTTTGGTTGTTAATTGAAATTGATTGATCCTTAAACATTGGTCTTTGGTACCGTTCAAGGTATTTCTCTTGTATTCAATCAGGCTCGCAGATTTCTATTTGTTTGAATAAGGATTGAATCGAGAAATTGAGATATAACTCTTTGATATACTTTTTATTAAGATTGAGTCTGACTGTCTAGTTTATTCTCTTAAAAGTATATTGGAGTTAGTCCATACAGATTGCTAAGCGAAATATTGGGTGAGGTTGTTGTACACCCACTTTTTCATGTGTGTAAGATCAATTACAAAGTAAAATGTGTGCATGAACAATTATGTGTAATGGCCACCAAGTTTCCCGAAATCAAGGAAGACATGCATAAGATTCAAGCTACTATGATGGTTTCCGATGATGAAGATGATGCCTAAAGTTCTCTTATCTTATCTTATCTTATTATGTCTAGAAAACTTCTTATGAGAATTTATTCTTGTGTTTTAAGAAGGATAACCAGAGTTTGGAATAGCCATTATTGTGAGTACACATAGCTATTTCAATCTTGCAATGTTTTTATATTTATTTATTTAAATTCTAAAGTTTATTTGGAAGATGATTTTGCAGTATTAATCTTTATGGTTTTATATACTGCAACTTGTTATGGGATATGTGTGTTTGCGTCCGTGAACTATGATTGTCCCATATATGTCAAAAGTTAAGTCTTTCATATGTCATTATGCAAATATTGATAAAATATTGAATGAACTTTTGACAACAAAAATTAAGCCTATTATGTAATTACGCAAATATTGATGGAAGATAAGATGAACTTTTGCTTGCAAAGATTAAGTCTATTACATGTCTCTATGCAAACATTGATGAAAAATAGAATGAATCTTTGAATATTCCGTAGTATTGGTCTTTCCCTGATCCACATCTTTGTGTAAGTACTGTGTGGCTCCGTAAGTTCTCTTATGTGAGCATTTCCGATTAAATTAATCATGGGTTCTCTTGTGGTTAATTTAATTGAGTATTTTGGATACAAATTCATGTTTCATGTGATTTGTTTTTGTCCAATTAAATCCTTCTTTTCTTGTGAAAGTAAGGTCGCTCTTGTTGTTCTTTCGGGAATGACATTTTATGGGGGAGAGTTCTTATTTGAACTTGTGCTTAATTGCCAAATCTTTGTGGGGACTGCGGTTGTGGAATATAATAGGGGTTATCTTATATCTTTATAAACTCCTTGATGAATGCATTTAGCTTCGGCTATATGATTGCATCTAAACAAAGTTGATATGTTGTTCTCTTTCGGTCATGAAGTATCTTTATGGAAATTTCATTAGGATCCCACTAGTTTCCGTACCTTTGCCAATTTTTATTGACAAAAATGGGGAGAATTAAATGTGTAGTTCACACTACAAATACATATGGTTTACGGATCATTATGTAAGGGGGAGTGGTTTTCATGTGAGATAAAGTATTGACTAAGGGGGAGTGATACATATCACCATAGTATTATTGTCAAAGTTGTGATACAATTGGACTTTGATGCTGTGTAATAATACTATGACACTGTACAACAATGATTGAGAGCAACTGATTTCTCATTGTTATAGCTACGGATCTTCAACAACTATGATGCTGAGTTGAACACATTCAGAATCACTGGAGTACTTGGAAGTGACGAAGATTTCGAGTAATGTTGAAGAACCAAGGAAATCAAGCATTTGGATTGAGAGCTACAAAGTTTATTTATTTTGTATTCCATATGTATTGATAGTTTTGTCACTAAAATTGAAAAAAGGGGAGATTGTTAGAGCACTGCTCGGTCGAACTCGCAAGCGTTGCTATCTCAAGCTTGTTGTCAAGTTTAGTTGCCAAAACTATAAGTCTTGATTTCTAGTCTACTTATAGCTAAGTTTCGGATTAGGATAGAAAGTGTAGTTGAGCATTAGACTTCACAGCGTTCATCAAATGAAGACGAAGAACTACTAAGAAGAGATTGTGGAACTTCATCAACAAAAGGTATGTGGTGACTTGAACTCATCTATCACTCAAAAGTCTATCTACTCTATCTCCTATTTGATACAAAAATCGTATAGCTATATTGACTTCAATTATACACATTTGATATTTCGAGCTGAGTTTAACTCACTTACATATTTCTCGAAATATATGTTGGTAAGCTTTCGCTTTAACCAAGTTCATCTTATATTCTTGACGAAATTCAAAAGATGATCATGAGAAAATCTCCTGGTAACATCTTACATGATTTGTGTAAGACAGTCATTTGATGTAGGCTCGAAATGTTTCGTAATGATCATTCGATCACTTGAAAATTGCTTTGAAGCTAATAGTTTGTGTGAGACATCTATTGTCGTCTTCCGAGAATGTTTCAATAATTGAAATAAGAGTTTAGAACAATTGGATATAAGCATAGTATGCGTACTTGCATATATGTAATCCAAGTCCGGGAACCATGGTATGCATACCCGTATACGTACTGCTTGGTTTGGTAAAAGTCCGGGAACCTTGTACGCATACCGGTACGCGTACTGGCGTGAGGTTCGGGTCCAGGAATTTCTGCTGAGTTTGGAAGGTATGCATACCAATTCGCGTACTGGCGAACCAAAACTTAGTCCGACCATTTAGGTATGCGTACCCGTTTGCATACCTGAGTGGATAATGTTCTAAAATCGGTTTGTTCATGAACTAATACATTTATATAATAAGGAATGCAATCTTTTGCATACCGTGACTATAATGTTCATGACTTGATTCGAGTGAATCAAAATCGATTTTGCTTCAATTATGTCTTGTATACTTCTATGAGAATATAAACAATTGAACAACTATAGAACTAGTTTCATTTGAGTCATTTGAACTAGTTATGGTTAAGATGAATAAGGTTGATATGAAAGTGTTCATATGGCTAACCTCGGTTAACTATTTTTAAGCAAACAAAGGTACACACGTTTAGGTACGGTTATTCATATCTAAATGAAGTCACTATTCATTTGTGTGTAACAAGCTAAGTTCGATCTAACGGTTGAAAGATATTAGCTTGAGTTTAATCAGGTTTTCTTCTAACGGTGAATATTGAATGCTTTGTTACCAAGGTAACTTAGATTGGAAACCCTGATTTGAAGACTATATAAAGGAGAACTCTAGCAACTGGGAAACCTAATCCCCACACCTCTTGTGTGATACTAGTTGCGACTAGAGTCAATTCTCCTTTAACCTTAGGTTTTTCATGAAACCCTGTAGGTTAACGACTTGAAGACTTCATTGGGATTGTGAAGCCAGGCCCAACTATTTTCTCTGTAGTTGCGTGTTTTGATCTTGTTGTTTTCTATCATGATTGAGTGCTATCTTCTCTAAGATTTGCTCGAGATTTAATCTCCGATAGGCAAGATAAAAAGTAGCTAAAAACATCTTCGTCTCATCGTTTGTGATTCCACAATATCTTGTTTCGCTACCATACGATTAAGATTATTGTGAGGTGATTGATATTTCTAGGCTGTTCTTCGGGAATATAAGTCTGGCATATCAATTGGTTCCTGTTCACCTTGATTTATCAAAAGACGGAATAAAAATCATAGGTTTATCTTTGGGAGACAGATTTATCTATTCAATAGACTTTTCTGTGTGAGACAAATTGGTTTATCAAGTCTTCGACTTTGGGTCGTAACAACTCTTAGTTGTGGGTGAGATCAGCTAAGGGAATCAAGTGCACAGAATTCGGCGTGGTTCTAGAGGCGTAAGGAATGCGACTATACCTCGATCAGTGTGAGATTGGTTAGGGCTCAACTACATTCCAGTCCGAAGTTAACTTGGAGTTGGCTAGTGTCTGTAGCGGCTTAATACAGTATGGTGTTCAAATCTGGACTAGGTCCCGGGGGTTTTCTGCATTTGCATTTTTCTCGTTAACAAAATTTATGGTGTCTGTGTTATTTGTTTTCTGTATTATATTTGTTTATATAATTTAAATATCACAGGTTGTGCATAAGTTTAATCAATTGTGAATCCAACTTTTGGTTGTTGATTTAAATTGATTAACACTTGAATATTGGTCTTTGGTACCGTTCAAGTTGTTTCACTTAATAATCAGGCTCACGGATTTCTATCTGTTTGATTTGCTGATTACATTGTGAAATAGAGATACAACTCTTGGATATATTTCTATTGATTAAGTTTGACTGTCTAGCTGATTCTCTTGGAATTATATTGGAATTGTCCATACAGATTGCTAAGCGAAATATTGGGTGTGGTTGTTGTACCCCCGCTTTTTCAGTAATTGCAGTGCATTCACTAGATGCACATATTTCCTATCAAGTTATTCAATGTTGGATTGCACCGTTTGTGAATCGTGAACGGCCAAGAAAGGAAGCTAACTAAGATTGCAAGTTATGGGAGCTTGTGTAAGTCATGTACATCATAAGGATGATATGCACGGAATGAATGGCATGAGCCTGGCTAATACACCCTTGAAGGGAAGTAATAAAAACGATATTAGGTCTGTGATGGCCTATGTGCAAGTCCAAGATAATTCTTTATGCCTAGAAAGCGATTGTGAAGGCATGATGCTTACAAAATACATCAGTATTAACCTTTATGGTTTGCTGAAAAAGGATAAGTTAGAATGATATGGAGCTATTATGGAACTATTGTTCAAGCATCATACTTGGAAAGCATGTCTAGATCGGCATATCGACGTGCATTTGCCTTGTGGGCTTAGAATTATTTACGGCTCGGTCACTGCATCAAATGGGCATTGGGGAGTTTCGGCCTACCGAGCATGCTGATAGAGGATTAATATTTCGGTTCGTCATAGATTCATATACAGTTGGTATCAGAGAAGTTCCGGGATAAAAACTCATCAGCATGTATTTGTAATGTGACTACAAAGTTTTCCTTGAAAGGTAAAAGCAAATTTGGAAAAGTAGGCCATCTATTGCGCGGAAAGAGTCGTGTATTTACTTTATTAATCCTGTTGGACTTAGTCGAGTATTGTGAGTTTTTCAGACCCTAATTGGCGACCTGCCAGATAGTCGAGTACCCGGAAGACCGTGCATTATAGTGGAAGACACTGGGACTGATCATCCTTCTCCTGTCTGTGGGTGTTTTCGGGCCGGCTAACTCCCACTGTATTGGTGACAATTCGAACTGGAGCTGCATTAGAGTTTGGACCTCACAGTTTTATGCTAAAAAGTGTGCTTATCACATTCAATGACCTTTGTCAAATTATTGTCTTTACCATCGTCACCGTTGGGGATTCCAGAGTGTTATGGTATGGGGCGTGCACTTAGGATCTCATGTTAAAAAATCCCTTGGCGTTCTTGAATATGTGGTGTGGAGCATATGCTTCCAAGCTGATATTCTCAGTATTGTTATGAACTCTTTTAGGATTTGTCGGTGTGCGACATGGGATATATGCTCAGAAGGTCATAATCGTTGTTCGGGACAAACTTTAGAATTCTTGTGGGATCTATAAGCATTATGTTATGGGACATATGCTTAGGAATTCCTAATCGACAAAGCTTGTCAAAGATAGTTTTTATTTTGAAATTTGGGACGAAATTATTTAGAAGGTGTAGCAATTTAATACTTGCATTTTTTTTGCATGATACACATTCTAAGATGTGTCATTAAGTGCGATGAAGCTTCATTTAAAGCTTGTATTGTACGTTCAGGGCAATGTTGGCCAAAAACTGAAATTTCACCTCTATAGTGCACAGCTAAAAGAAAAAATGCATCATTGTAGTGCATTTCCGCAAGTTGGACATTAGTTAAGAACTAAAATGCATCATTATGGTGCATTTCGTAAATCAAGCACTAGAACCGGAGATGGATCACTATGATGCGTCATTTGGTCAAATATTGCCCCAAAAACAAAATTGGGTGATCATGTATGTCAACTTATTCCCAAATTTTCGTTTGTAAAAATACCAATAAGACATATACAGTAATCAATGAAGGCAAAATTTAGCACTTTTAAGTCACAATGCATATTATAGGATCACGGGATTACATCTAAATAATCTTTTTTTCTTCCCCTTAACTGCCTTGAAAAGGAGTTCACAATCATTTTCCACGGTATTTTGGAAGTACAAGTTATGTCGAAGTCTTTTCAAGGCATATAAACGAATCGGTTAAACTAGTTACGCCGAAAGTAAGGCATGCACATGTTATTGCCTAGTGCAAGAGAATATCCAAAGATCTGCTCCATAGCTTTCTTCAACTCTAAGCATCGAATCAGTCGACTCAACTAAAGCGATGGATGGATCAATCCATAACAAGTCATAATCGAAATTTTTGAAAAAGATAAATTCATCAACCCATAACAAGTCGTGATCAAATTTTTCGAAAACAAAAGGTATATTCAGATGAATATGGAACTAGGATTATGGGTGTTGACCCATGATAATCCTAACCAACTAGGATTTGATTTCGTGGGACGAAACCTGAATGATGAAGGTAGGACTTTATATGTGACTTGCAACCGAAAAAATTATTGATCCACGTGCCACATTTTCGATAGGTCAGAATTTCGTCTCGCCATTAACTCGACAGTGCCAACACTTGGAAGAAGAATTGGTTGGCTCTCGTTGGCAAACACTTTATTTTTTTCTTCTACTCTATAATTTTCTTCCATCTAGTATCATTCCTTCCCCACAGTTACATGGACTTCCATTGATCGCGACCTTATTAGCTAGCTAGCTTACTACATATATTATGTGCATTTTTACAAGGATTCCACTACTTATTTAGGATTCTTTCTAGTGTTATGACATGGTTTTGGGTCATTTGGTGCTGGTTTCGCAATGCAATTAAGTTTTAGTCTATGAGAGTGAGAGAGAGTTGAAGTAGTGGGAGAAGAATAATGAGAAAGGCTATAGCAATAAAAGAGCCGACCATACATCCATCTGTTTTAGTGAAGGTTGGTTTCTTCTTCACTATACGTAGAGAGTGTGTGGTATGGGATGAATATTGTTTCTCTTTTTGTTGACAAACTTGTTTGGATCAATGGTCCTACAAAACATACAGTATATGAACCCTGAAATGAAAATTTATTGAATCGGATGATATACACGTGCAAATCATCATTTTTACGTACATGGAAGACCGTATGATTTAAATTGATTCTCGCGTGTGTGTGCAACAGCGCATGCTTATACATAAACACCACAAACCATGGTGTGTATGCGTGTGAGAGTCCCCTTGTTTGAAATTACACCTAATCTTTTAGCTTTGATTGTCATGGACTCATGGGCCCTAAGATGGTTGCTTGTGCTTGGTTTCATTTATCATATGCCAATATGGATCGAGATCATCAACAGTTGCAGAGGTCTTCTAGCCGTCTCCGTGAGCAAAAAAGACATTGCATTGGCGTGTATGTCCAAAAAAAAAAAAGTGTTTTTCGTCTCTGGTTGGCCGGTGAGACGCAAGTGGCCAGAAAGTGGAAGTTAGGCGAAGGTGGTTACACACGGCAAAATTGCTATCTAGCGATATCAATCCGTCTTCGAGCATATAGACAAATTTGGGGTCAACTGTATCGAGCTTAGTCACACTCACAGATAGTCGAAAACATTTCTGTTGAAATATGAATCATCTTCCTTAGAGAGTCTTGCCTCTCTTTGG
>JAJJMB010005286.1:305607-422989 GCA_023531105.1 Papaver atlanticum | reverse complement strand
GCCGGATGAAGAGGTTTTTTATCACCAGCCATATGATTTTTTATTTTTATTTTAGAAGAAAAATAAAAATTTTGAAAAAGAGAGAATAGGATCGAGGTTAGGATGATACCATGTTGAAATATGAATCATCTTCCTTAGAGAGTCTTGCCTCTCTTTGGTTGTTTTATATTAAGTTTATTAATGACTTAATATTTTCAGTTAATGTAGAGAATCACTAGAATAACTCTAAGAAAGGTAAGGGAATAATATCTCATCTATTAACTTCGAATATTTTTGTGGATGTGAGCTAATTCGCTGAACTCATTTTTAGATTATTTCTAGTGTACGGATGTCCACAAAATTTTTATACGTGGTCCAAAGAAAAAATAAATGTTCACGCACCACTATTTCGACCGTTTTGTATCTAGCAGTATCACTGCTAATCATTGTAAAATATGGAAAACATTTAATCAACCTAGTTAGGTTTCGACAGGCTTTTCACTGCTAATCATTGTAAAATATGGAAAACATTTAATCAACCTAGTTAGGTTTCGACAGGCTTTTCATTAAATAAACGGGATGATGTGATCCGCCAAGAAACAACCATTGGATCATACCCATCCATATGATGATCACTATCCAACAGCTTGTAGGGTAAAATAGAGCATGTTAAAACAAGTTTTATCTTTACTAAAAATTCTTTATTCAATTCACTAACCCTACTACTCACTATGATAACATTAACCAATAAACAAATACTCGTACTAATCATGTCATAATGGAAGGGTTTTGTTAAGAGATGCTTTAGAAAAAAGAAAGCAAAAACAGTAGGGTTTGTTTTGGCACTATAACTTCAACTTGCACAAAATGTTATTCCAAGTAGTGGGACTAACTATTTTAGAGTTTTAATGCAAAGAGGAATCTAGTTTTAAGTCATTTAGTCTCTTCCTTTAATCATTCCATACGAAATGGAAAAACCATTGAACTGTAATCTAAACCCCAGATCACCAGCAAAAAGATTAGTGAGTTTACTTTATGTCAAATTTAAACATAATTAGATCATCTTAAAACAGCTTTAATATGGTCCCATAGTTTGGTTATATATGTATATATATGGATATATTACTGTTAACTAACATACTTTTACTTTTCATCATCTTATGAGAGTAACACAAGAATCAATACCATTCATCCATTAGTGTGTAATTTGTGCCCTAAGCTATGTTTATCCGCCGTTTCGCATGGACCCAAGCTTAAAGTTGGCTTTATTATCAAAAGATTTAAAGATCATAATTTAGTGTAAACTTTTCTTGCTTAGAAAAGAAATCGAATTCCCTTGGGTTCAAAAAATATCAAGAAGGTTTACTTTTGAAAGATGTGATTGATAATTCGGAGTATTTCCACGTGCAATACCGGTAGTAATATACAAGAACATACATTTTGGCAGTTAGAAAATTTAAATAGGAAAAAAGAAGCAATTAAGAAAATTCAGAGATATTATTCTATTTAATCACATGCAAATGTTAATTATTTTGTGCTCAATAATCAACATGAGGTTAGAATCCAAATTACAGATGCAAATATTAGAAGTCAAAACAGAAAACAAGTACATTGCAATTGTATGGAATCCAACCCATATAATTTATACTAAAAGAAAAGAAAAATAGTGGTTGACTTTGATAATACATAAACCGTGTGCTTGCCATGGGAAAAGAAGAGGATCCAGACATTACATTACAAGTTCAGAATATGAGCTTAAAATGCAAGTTGCATTTGCAATGGCGCCTACCTCAACCAATAAGTGGATGTACGTTCAGAATCCAGTACCTGAAAATGTGTCTTGGGAATTTACCTTTTTTTTATTGAGTATCCCTGATTTTATTATATTAATTAACTACAAAAAATACTCAAACAGGAAAATAAGACAAAGGACGAAAACAGGGAAGAACATGAAAATTTATAAAACCCAAACAATTTCATATTCTACGAGATTTTAGCTTCTCCGCATGTATAATAGGGAGGGAGGGAGCAGTAGAATTACAAAAGACTAATACAGAGTTTATTTTGCAAACTCCTCCGGAACCTCGCACTTCAGCAGTAGTAATCTCCTAGCCTCTTTACCCTGGTACTCCAGTCAATTATGGGTCAAAGATTTAGGTCAAAGGAAACACATTCATTTCTTTTACTTCCGCTTTCGATCACACTTGCTCATCATGAAACATCGACCGTGAAAAAAAAATGATAAGTTTATGATGGCATCGCTAACGCTCTATCCACAAGGAAATACCAAAGTTCTCAAATCGAAAATGGCCCAGCTTAAATCGAGGGGACTCAGAATGTGGGAAAGCCATTTCGGGTCCCATCATACACGAGATCTGTCAGAAGCCAAGACTGTACGAACCTTGTGTCATTCTAGTGTCCACATTCTACTACAGCCCTAAATCACGTTGCATAATAATATACATCTTCATCTGTGGATAGATAATATACACAGCCTGGTACAAGTTGGAAAAAACATGATTTATCTTCTTCCTCCAAGAGAAACAGCTTGGAAAAATCAGCAACCCATTCCTGTTATGCTTTCATGGAACTTGAAATAATTTAGGGCAGGCTACAGAGATAAGCAGGAAACTTTTAAGAACTAAATTTCAAGATAACAAGATCTCCCATCCTCCCAAAAATCCAACACCTGTAAATAATTGCACTAACCACTCATGAAATAAAAACAATGACTTGGTAAAATTACTTCTTATCGCTCGAGCTAATTTTAAAGTTAAGTCCTCAATTTTTCGGCACCCCAGCCTTTTGAAGTATGTTAATCTGACTCATACAAGCTATAAACCTTAACTACAATGAATGAGAACAGAAGAATCCACAGTTTACAGACCTAACAAGGCTCATTAGATGGTCTTTAACAAATGATACACACTCCAGTTTATGAATAAGAGATACAACAGGATAGAAAAGCTTTAATAGTGAAACCCACCAGTAAGTTAGGAGCTCTGACTTGATCTCTTTGAACCAAATATGATAAAGCTTAGAATACTACTTGCATTGCCGAAAAACTTGGGACTTCTTACGTTCATTTACAGCTTAGCTCTGACAAAGCCAAAAGTGGGTATTACAGGGGGTAAAATTTACATTCGTTGCAGCTGATACTGTGAACAATCAAACCTTGCTTTCCCTCATAAGAAACTTGTTCCAACAGATAGGTCATTCAAGTTGGTCAGGATCTGCATACGTGTAGTCCCGATCTGGTGAGCTATTTCCAATTGGTCCTCCAATGCTAGCATCTCGTAACTGAGGGAAAAACAGAAAATCATACAAATACACCATCAACTGGACGATAAAATTCTAATACAAAATACTTAAGGGGTTCTTGCGGCAGAGAAGAAAAAGATATGCCCAAGTATGAGTATCTCCCTGTCCACTTAAACCTTGTTTGAAACCCTCAATACTTAATTAAAAAGGGAGAAATGAAATCAGGAGTCATATATCTGTATTCGTAGGAGCTGCACGAAGTACTAGAAACATTTAAGTCTCAAATCGTACATAAGCTGGAACTAAATCATACAAATAACCCTAAATGCAGCATTTTTGAGGAACATAAAAGTGTTATTATATAGAGATCATTTGACATGATTTTCCAACAGGTTCATCTCCTGATGATTCAGCTTGTTTTAAAGGAAGGGCCAATCACTCAATTCGAATAGCCAAGAGGCTGTTGGTGCATCACAGACGAATTTGCACAATTGTTTACAACAGCTTAATCAAGAAGATCAAACTGCTAGAGCATGAACAAATCCAGATAATGAGGGTCTGTGAGCCTAATAAAAAGCAAATTGACAAGCAGATACTGTCTCCCACAGAACTAGTCTCCTATACTACGATAAGAACCCCCTAACCCAAAAAGATTACACTATTAGACAAAGGTATGACTATAGAGGGGATCCATGTGCAACCCTGACGATCACAATGCATATACCAGCTCTAACGGGTTTACATGGACACGCTTGCTGAAATTCAGAATTTTGAATATTTGGCAGGTTTCAATTTAAACTGATATTTTAATGAGATGGTAAAACCAGCGCTTGTTCATCTTCATGTTACAGAGCGCTGAGTCAGTCCTAAGTGGGCATAAACTGATGAGTCCAAATCACACAAATTAACAATTTGTACACTAAGGCCTGCAGTTTAACTCGGAAAACTAAACATGTTAAATGGCAAAGTGTGGTAACTTACTGGCTGAGCAGCTCGCAGTCTATCATATTGTCAGGGCCAGGCTTATGGGCTCTCCCTTTTGAGTGGAACTGTCGAAAAGCTTTAGGGTTCAGGCCACCCATATGAGGAACTGCATCAACAAGCCTTCTCTGAAGGGTCTGTAGCCGGCGGAAGTTGAGCTCATCAAGGGGTGCAACACAACCTATACTTCCATCAAGGGTACCAAATAATAGGGCAAACCTTCCCGAGCCTGTAGTAGCACCAGTTCGATCAGAAGCAGGAAGCATCTGCAACCTCAAGAACTTTGTCACGTGGGCACCTATATGAAACTCAGCTCTAGATAGCAGCTTCTGCCCTTTCCAACTCTCAGACATCTTTGGTGCATAATAAAAGATCTGTAGTGGAAAAAAACGGTATATGAATATATGAAAAACACATTAGTGAGTCAGACAAACACAGTAACTCCAGAAGTAATAATTGCTATTGCTAATGGACTTAACCTATAGTGATTATCAGCTTAGGCCTACAAGGCCCTCTTAATTATATACCTTGTTGGGAGACAATACAGCATGATACAGACATATACAATTGAAAAATTTATACTTACAAAGTACCCCTGACATCACTGCATTTACTCTTCCGTATATTACAGTATTATTCTTGGATGATAAACTCAGTCACAGGATCTGTCTATATAGTTCACTAAATTTTCATAACAAGTTTCACAATTGGTGCATATTCAAAATCAGTAACCATCAGCAAATGTGCCCTGTCTCTAACACTAATTTCTCCTGTATGGTGAAGCCTACATCGACTCCCAATTTCTACAATTTCGTTTTTAGCTAACTTATCTTGTTCAATGGGGAACCAACTCCCAACCTTTATCTAATTCTAATATTATTCAGGGATCCAAATAAAAAAGGTGTCAATGCATGATCATACAGTATCAATACATATTACATTCTTCCAGAGATAACAGAGCATCACTGTAAAATTTCCTACCAAAACTGGGTTAAGCTTATTAATGCAATGGTTACTTTAGCATGTCATTATTCTAAAAAGCTCAGAGCATCTCCAACAGAGGGTGAATTTTTATTTTTCTAGTGACACATGGGATTTTAGACCCCCGATTGGCATAAATCCATCTCCAATAGTAGGGTCCTACAAACCAGGAGGGACCAATTACTATATATGAAGGTGTTCAAGAAAGTGTTATCTACACCTCCGGCTCCACCTCCACATCATATTTTTCACTGTTTTTTCAAAAATATTCTCTACTGTTTGAGATGGTTTTTTAGATATGAGGTCCTATATTTGCTCTGTGTAGACCCCATAAATTAAAGGACTAAATAAAAAAGCCACATAGGATTTTTTGCACCTTCTGTTGGAGATGCTCTCAGATAGCGGGCACCGTTGATAATCCTATTTCTGGTCATAAATGTTTGAATTCAAAGGTCGAGAAACGGAGAAAGGTACTCTTAAACTCTTTCTGGAAATCCTCATTAACGAGTTATTTACAAAAGAAACATGAAGAAATTTCATTTCAAGTTTTGTTGAACTTCCCTAAAAAAACACTAAATATGAATGAAGCTTTCAAGTTTTCTTAAACAGCCTGATCAAATAAAAAACACTTAAATATGAATGAAGCTTCGCCAAAAGATCTATAAATCAAACTCTGACTTGACTAACATCTTTACTGTATGTCTGAAACACTATTCTAATAATTTACACATGCGCGCGCACATACACACATATAAAGTCTGTCTTCTCGGAAACTATTCTCTTTGGCAAATAAGAACTTCTAAAATTAGACATATATAGAAGTTTCGTTCCAACATAGCATTTCCCCAAGCTACGCTAACATGGGACTCGAATTGTCTTTGCAATAGGCACATTGGTACCTTTTTACATTCGCAAATCGTAACTGTAAGCTCAACATTCACTTCATAACTCACCTATTATGACTTACGAACCTTCTGTTTTCCTTTCTATTTCGAGGGATCCGATTTGACAAAATCAAGATGTATGAATCAAAAAAAAAAAAAACAAAGCGAACAAGGCAATTTTGCTTAGACAAACATTTATTTTTGGTGCAGTCATTACTTGTAATAATATGGTAAAAGAAGCACGTGCTTACCTGGATGTTTTTCTGCTCATCTGTTACTACGAGACTTAGAGTAGATCCATCAATCAAAAACTCGGTGCTGAAACAATCGAGTGTGCCAAAATCCTTGGCTAGCAAGTTCAATTGAGCCCCTTGCTCCTTCCAGCTTAGAAAGTATATGCTTTTGTGAATATCTCCTATTAGGATAAAGTTTTTAACCTGCAAATTGCAAAGCATTTAATATATCAAGGCATGTTGTCACATGACGGCAAGGGATGAAAATTTGAGAATTTATTTATAAGATGAATTTCTCTATAGATTAAAAGATTAGCACTGCAGTTGCTCAAGAAAAAAGGCGAATCCTTTTGATCAAGAATGGGATATTGTCAAAGCCCAGAGCCAAGAAAAGGGCAGTTATGACTTGCAAGATACAAGGCAAGATGTGTTAAGGTTTCGAAAAGCCAAATGCACATGAAATGGACTCTAGAGGACCAGGACGAAGTAGTTGTACTACGAATAAAGTGCTTACCTATCAGTGGTCAACAATAAATATATATCAATTATCCTTTAGAACTGATGCCAGAATTACTATCTCAGAAACTCAATAGTAGGTTCAGACCAGTAGAGAAGAAACCAAACCAAACACTGAAGCCCAACGTAACCATAAACAGAATCTACGAAATCTACGCCTAAAATGATATATAAGAGAAGTAGACTTACTATATTCAAGCTTACAACATGCAGAGGAGGGGTATCATGAAATGCAACACCATTCAACTCGGTACCAGTCCACTTGTGTAAGATGACCTTTGGACCAGACGCAAGCAATAGATGACCCTGCAGTGATGCCAAAGCAGATATAGCCCCTTTCAATTCCTTTGAGTAGACCTCCGTAACCTGGAGAAGAAGTTTAGGAATGAATTTCTAATGATAATAAACCCAAAAACAATAAATAAAGTAAACCATGGACTAATTCAGTATAAGTAAGTTATCCAGACTGATACCAAAATTTGAGAATTCTCAGCATTATGTCCAATAGAATACAAAAGAATACGTCCTCTTGCAGCTACATCCTCTCCTTGCACATATGCTGTCCCGACAGCCATAAGCGTTTCATTTTCTTTTGTTGTGGTATTCTGAGATGAAAGGTGAAGTTATTATATATATAGTGTTACTAAAATTAGATGTGGAAAAAAAGCGAGAAAAGATATTGCTGAATAACCTAACGGTACCCAGTAAGAAAAGGAGGCACATTTTGCAAAGTATAAGCAGGAAAACATACAAATAAGGTAACCATTCGCACAGTTAGTGCATTTTCAGAATTTTGCATCGGGATTGTAGCTCTTGTTTGCCACGGACCACCAGACTTCTCTGGTTCTAAAATCCGAACCTCGAACTCTTCTATTGTGTAGCTTTTCTGAAGCTCGTCAGGCCCTATGTTATCATGCTCGATTTGATGACTGGCATCTTGATCAACCAGAGACGAAAGGACTTGATTCAATGGCTTAGCAACCTGCAACAAGAAATTAAGTTTTCAATAGACCTCAAAAAGGTGATCTAGGACTTGATTTAGTGTAACGCTACCACTTGCAGACTTTGACTTCACACATATATGCTTTAACTTCAGTTACATTCTCTTAACTATCCTACAGCCTATAGAGAAAAAACAATTGAGCTTTCTTCAAATAAGCGGATACAAATTAAGGTTCATGAGAATCTACTCACAGGAATAGAAACTATAAGCGGATACAAATTCTTCTCTGAAAAATAGGTAACTTGATGTGGAGTGCCCCTTAGAGGAATCTGATAAATGCAAACATTTATTAGTAAGAACAATGATCACTTTCAAAGGGCTAAAACAAGATATGGACTGATAAAAGGAAGGAAAAAGAAAAGAAGAATTAGAAGCCACACACCTTTTGGACAGGCCAATAGTTATCGTAGCTCAATATAGATGGCAGTTGGCAAATTTTGAGAAAACCCTAAAAGAATGACGACGGCGAAGATGTAAGTAAGAAGTTGTTCAATACATTAGAGTGTTAACGCTTCTCGCAAAGCATGAATTACACAGGTGAAAGTCGAATTGCTATATATACCTGGGATGTGACATATATGAGACCATGATTGCAATTTACATTGTGAAGAACAGTAAACGCCACGACAGATCCGTCACAAAGCTGCATCCAGCAAATAGAATTAGGGGAAGTACTTTTATTTTGCTTGCCATACACTACAGTGATATTTTAACCAACCAAAATCTCCTAAAGGAAGTGGAAACAGAGAAAACTTAGTTTCAGTGGGAGTAGGAGTAGGAGTATTTCGTGTCATATGAGAAATACAATATTGTTAAAAACATCATCTGTATGATGGTTGGATGACAACTGCTCTTAGCCATACTTTTTCATATTTAAAAAAAAAAAAAGAGAAAAAAAAGAATTGCTCACTTGTGGGTGGATTCGAAGCCGTTCCCTGCAGACCATAAACCAAGCTGGTCTTGACCCAGAAAGAAATAAACCCTGATAACCCCCAACATTCTTAAACATGGTCATCCTTTGGCTAGGGCCCGTAGAAGAGGCATCTTCCCTTGTATAAGTTTTCAGTGGAACACGAGCAAATCTCAAATTCCTCAGCCTGGATGTACTGTTACTGCTAAGGTTAACAGAACTTTCTGATGACACTGCTTCTTCAATCTTAGGCGTGTTGTCTTGCCCTTCGTACAGGTAAGCATGGTAGCAGAGCATTGTGCCATCAGTTAACAGTCCAAAAAGAAATGGGCGGGTATGCTGACCCGACCACTTCTGCATGGCTAACTCTACAACCTTCATGTTCTGAGCATCTTCTTTCATCACTTTTATGTCTTCTGAGTTTTTATTTTTGTTTTTCTGGGGATCGTTAGACATCACCCCAGTAAAGGTATCAACTAGGTGGGATTTTCCAGAGATGAATTTATCCACAGAAAAAACACAGTTAAAAGTAGGAACATCAAATATTTCAAGGGCACCACTTTCGTAACAAACCACGCAATAAATATCACCCTGATCATGCATTGTGCCATCAGTGCCATCGATGGCCTCACCCACTCCTGTTGAAAGCCAAGCATCTGTGCTCGTCTTACGGAGCCATGGCTCAGGCCCCTTATCATGGTAAAGAGTACACGCAGATATCCGCTTCTTAGAGCTGTCAAATAATGAAGGCGCACTAACTGACACAGTGCATGAGGATGGATCTGAACAAGAAAATAGAACGAAAACGGCATGAAATAAGGGAAAATACCTCTTATGTAACATTATTTAAAACTGATACGCATCCACAATGAATGTTGCTCGATCAAAATGTTTAGGCAGTACAACGCCAGAAAGAAACTCGACAGATGCAACATTTAAATGCCAGCCATTAGATTATCTCAAAAACACAAGAGTACGTCGAATGCCTTACCCCCAACAAGAAGCTGGATACTGCCATCAGTCATTCTTAACAGCACGTACGGATCAGCTATAGTAACAGAAAGCACAGCTGAACTCTCAGAAGCTGGTGTTGATTCAGGAGGAGGAGTTCCTAGGCTTAACTCTTGAGTCATGTAAGATCCGTCAAGAATACGAGCTCCACGAGCGTAGACCTGAATAACACGTCGCCTGATTGGAATACAAAAGTAAGTTTAGATGCTCCCCTATGGTGTAATTAATTGAGGCAAGACATGATGATATCTGGGAGCTCAGTTTACTCACGAGCACTCAAACATCAAGCAGTTCCAGCATATGATAAACATTATCACTAGCCAAAGTACACGGCATTGCTCGTGTCGAGAAACTCATCAAAGTGATTTAAAAATATTCTAAGCAGAAATTCATTTTCATGTGCACAAGACAGCCCTTCGTCAACAAAACTATGAGCTGTGTGTTTCTCTTTAATATTGTGTCATGCAACTTGAAACCATGTAAAACCCTACCAATATTTCTAGCTACTGGGAAACTGTTAGAAGCAAAGTCCAAAATAAAATAAAAGACAAGAATTTCAATGTAAAGGTGAAAAAATAGTAACGGACAATTCCTTTATTTACTGTGACGCTGAAACAGGGCGAACGGGATCAGAGAAACATTCACCTTCCAAACAAATTCCCTGCAGCGATAGTACTTCCTTGAACATAGTAACCAACACTTTCTGTGACCTCGCCCAGGGTATCAGCTGTCTCAAGAACCTAGATTGTATGGATACGGAAATGGTTAAGGAAAACAAAGCAAAATAGAAGAGAACGAAAAATACAAAATGTACAGTTGAAATTCTACAAGAGTTTTAACTTATAATGCTAGCAAACCAAGTTCCACTAGCTGCTAGCAAAGAACTTGGGCCAAAAAAAATGATAATACTGCCATCACTGTTTCTTAGAAAATAATGCATCTATAAAACGCTTAGATGGCTCAACATTGGTAAGCTTTATCCAACTAGAATTCCAAATTCCCAACCATCCCTTTTTCTGAGTACTGTTGCTTATTGTGTCCAACATAAAGCAACTATCACATATATATAGTCGATTCTGTGATTAGGGAAATGAAGAAGGCAATAACAAACATGCATGGCCAGAAATATTTCTTCCAGTGTAACAAAAAAATGTCAAAGAATGAAATTTTACCATTGTTCGTGACTGGAGACTTATTATCAAATATGCATGATACTCATCATCCGCGGATGATGCGTTAGAAGAATCCACATTATGACCACGTGTACTTTTGTGGTACACTGTCCAAATCCCTTTACAACCAGGCAGCTCAACCTTTTTCCAGTATACAAAAAAAAGAAAAAAGAAACTAGTTATAGATCAGTAGAACTACATATAAATATGATGCATAGTAGATTCATAACAGGACCCTCAGGGCCATAAGGAGCATAGGCATGTCACCCTAATCAAGTACCAACTTAAAACCAAGTTTTACCAGAAAGTAGTAAATAAGCAGAGCACATGTCGGATGCCATTTCATAGTAACAAAACCAGAATTTGAATGAACCGACATTTTAGGATTTAGATAGTTTTCATCGGTTTACTCTATTGCCTTGAAGAAAAATGCTTTAGTAAAAATTGTTCAGATCCATAAACTCAACCATCATAGGGTCAGCTATTTTTCTTAGAAAATCCACAGTTCCTCCAATTCAATCCATGTAGCTCAATTTTTTCAAATAAGAGGTATCTACCCTTCCCGATTTCAATGGTAAGTTAATTTGAAGATTAGCAGGAACCAAAACAAAAATTCCAGTGGCGAACACACTGTGTGGTGAATATGACGAATTAAACCTCAAAGAGAACTCCGGGCAAACCTCAGTAATCAGCTCAGGGCGAACTGTCTGTTGAAGGACACAAAGAGAACCATTCTTCCCATGACCAGAACAGCAAACCTGAGAAGAATTAAAAACATTAGCTAACTAATGTTATAAGGTTGCCAATAAGTTATCCTTCAAAGAATTTTAAAAAACGTCTCTAGCTGATCCAAAAGTTTATTCAATAGAGTTGCAGTTGTTTGTTTCAATGATACATCACATCAATTGATCAATTTACAATAACTGAAGTACTCTCGGTTAAGAAGAAACAATAGAAAACTGAAGCACGGTCAGAATTTAAGCTCAATTACTCAAAAAAGACCAAATAAGAAACCATATTAACATCTGAAGACCAACCAGTTCATAGTTGCTCTGTTTTGAAGTCCCTACTGCATTTGGGTCAGCATTGATCCGCAAACCATATGCGAAATCCTTCAAAGGACCAACATTAATCAATGAATCCCTCACAGCAAATGAGAAGCTCTTCTGTGCAGATCAAAAGGCAAGACAACCCATTAGCGAAAAGTAACACAAATTTGTAAAAACAGCTATCTGACCGAGATAACATTTGCTTGTTGTGCACGTATTTTCTAATTCTCAGATTGTTTAACACTAGAAGAACTAAGTGGAGACGAAATCAGATTGAGTACCGCCAAAAGAGAATTTTGAGCTAATTAAAGGCAGAGAAGATGAATAAGCTGATATGACAATTCAGACAACCTGTGGTAATTCAGACATATTTGGAGCTGAACTAAATAACGATAGCTCCTCACCACTTGCAATATCCTGCAAGGTTTCAGAGGATGCACGGCGCAATCGCTTTGCTGACGGAGCATCCCCTTCGATATCTCCAACCTGTCACACACAAGAGAACACATCAGTCGCCAGACCTACGTATGTCAGGAGCCACTGAAGAGTAATATGATTGATTTGAATTTCACATTACGAGCACGCACTTAAAACTTTTGATCTTTTAGGAGAACCTAAAACAAGAGTATTACCAAAATCCACAAAGTAATACTAATCTGGGTATAATGAGCTTTAGCAACATTACTAATTAAGTCCTTAAGGAAATTCAATTACAGAGAGCATTATGACAGTATCTTTAATTTGATAAGGTGTTGCTACACATGAATTAGAGGAGATTCTAGAGGAATATACGTAATATGTAGTCAATTTGTTGTACAAGTAAATGGTGGTGGTGGTGGTGCATTTTGATATTAGAGATATAGTATATAATAAAAGCATCAGATATAAACGTTGCAGCTGTAGACAGAAACTTCAGGATTAAATGGTATGCCGGGAGAAAGAGCAAAATATACATCATTAGAGTGCCAATAATACTTTGATAGTAGAGATATAGTACATAATAAAAGCATCAGATATGAACGTTGCAGCTGTAGACAGAGAAACTTTAGGATAAATGGTATGCCGGGAGAATGAGCAAAACATACATCACTAGAGTGCCAACAATACTTTGATAGTAAGTAGAGATATAGTATATAATAAAAGTATTAGATATGAATGTTGCAGCTGTAGACAGAGAAACTTTAGGATAAATGGTATGCCGGGAGAAAGAGCAAAACATACATCACTAGAGTGCCAATAATACTTTGATAGTAGAGATGTAGTATATAATAAAAGCATCAGATATGAAAGTTGCAGCTGTAGACAGAGAAACTTTGGAATAAATGGTATGCCGGTAGAAAGAACAAAACATACATCACTAGAGTGCCAAGAATACTTTCAGTCAAAAGAGTTTTCCAACTAAATCTACAGCTCTCTAACAAAATGAAGTAGCATGAAATGTTACAGAATTATAATGCTCACCTCTTCCTTCACATGACCAGAAGTCGAAGCAGCAGTTCCCACTCCAGACGTATATTGGACAAGCAAACTATCTCCCAAACGACTACCTAGGAAAAAGAACGAGCTGCCAATTGTTGCAATACCCTGTACAATTAACAGATAAATTGGTCAGTCGGATACTATTGCTGTGGAGGAGAATAACAGAAAGTCGTCGATATAAGAAAAAAAGAAAAATTGTTCACGAGTTAAAGATGCAGCCAACCGAAGTCAAAACTGAAGCTCTAAACTTAGAAAGTTCCAGCCTTTGCACAACCCTGAACAAGGAAATCACAAACACATTTATTAACCACAGCTCTACATATACAAGCAAGCCATCTTAGTATGCGAGTACAAATATTTATTTGAATGTTGAAAGTTGAAGGTGTTGCCAGGGGAACAGGCATGATCCTTGTGAAACAGACACCTCGTACCCAGGGCTTGTTTGGCAAATCGGTATACTTCAGTTCTTAGTGACTTTTTGATTGAAGATAATCTGTAAACAACCCCACAGAAACATACCGTCCATCGGAAACCAACGTGAGCAATAGTAGTTCTCCTGTTTTGGTCGAAAGCATGGCCACATCGGGCAATAACCATGTCGCATTGGCTGCATCAAGCTCGACACTAAAACTTGATCGAGGCAATTCTTGACTGAAAAGAAACAGTAATAGGATCTTCCAGTTAGCAGGTTTGAGACAATCTCTTAATTTATTCGTAAAAGTGCACTCAACAAGTTAAAGATAAGTTTAACATTGTGGGGAGATTAACCATCCGATTATTGTGGCCAAGCTAAAACAAGAATAATACAGCTCTTCTGTTCCCATTATAATAAATGCTAATGCTAATCATCTTAGTGTGCAAATAGACCTTTACGAAATACAAAACATTGAGTAGATCATAATCCTTCATAAGAAATGGAAGAAAACCTCATATCAGCAGGAACGGCGAAATGGTTCAAGGCAAGGGCACAAGACGTCAACTACAAGCAGAAAAAAAGTAAAACAATTATATACTGATCTGAAACATACAGATGCATGTCGGTCTTGCAAACTGACACTTCTTGCAGTCAGTAACAAAACATCCAATGACTAATCCAGCAAACCAGATAACAGCTTACTTGACTGTGATAATGTATAGCATTTGCACTAATTACAAGAACTCCACCCATTTTAGAAGGCACTGCAATAAGTTTGTACGCATCGTGCGGAAGATTCTGCCAAAAATGGGAAACGACAAAAAAGATTGAGGTAGTAATTTTTTGTTATATGCTTCTGTCATATAATGGAGCGAAACTTAATCATGAAACTTGTCCTAAGTGTAAGAAATCGAACAAACTGAATCAGTAATGAAACCTATTTTGCCAACTTCTACCTTCTTTTAATTAAGTTGCGAAAACTGTACTCCTATACTCCCTGAATATATTTTATGGGTAGCAAGTTTTGAAATTATGATATAGCCATTAACATTAAGGTAAGCCAACTAAAGTACATAGAGAAACAAAATTTACCATGTGTTGATAGTGTGATTAATTGATAACTTATAATGTATTGCGCATGCATGTTAATAGTAAGAATAAAGAGGATTTTGTAAGTTGATTCGTAGATGATGAAATAGGCATCCTTTGGGCAAAGCACTTACAATAGCGGACCATATGAGGGGATATTGCTTTGAAGTAGTATTAATACTAAGAGCACAAATCATGCAGGTGTGATGCTTCCAGGAGACACGTCCTGCCCAAGTAAGCTCTCTTTCGTGAAGGATGACCATCGTTGGCTCAATATATCCTACAGTACACGAACAAGTTAAATGGGATATTACACCAATAACATGACAATCTTAAAACTAAAAAATACAACAATCACCTGTAGATGAGTATAATATAAATAACCCTAAATATGAATAAGACACGCTCAAAAAGATGCAAGAATAGTTAAACTTGCATGAAGGACATGTCACTCTCAAAAACAAGTAGCACGATGGAATTATTGCAAACATAAACAACATATTCACACATTATATTTATCCAAACTATTTAAGCTTTACTAATTACTGTTACATTTTCTTCCGTTTTTTTAGGGCTACACAACAAGGGGGCAATTAGTATTTCAGAAGAATCTCATAAAGTAATCTCCGCATGATATAAACTGTTTCCACCTGGCTAGTTGACTTCACAAAACAAGGCGGCAATATATTATCTTCACTTGAGCAGCTAGGCTTAATAGTGTACTAACTGATGCTGTGCAACTTCAATTGCAGTTAAGTACAGAAGTAGTAAAAACAATGATGAAAAATAAAGTCTCTTAGGCTGAAATTATCAAATTAATGAAACACTTATTCGTTCTCACCATGTAGAAATACGAAATCTTTCACGTGCTTCATGTCCAACTCGCGCAAGCTTATCACGTATGATGACTCTATACGAGCACATTCTGTACCTCCAGAACCGCTCACATCATCGTCTCCCCCTAAACCAGAACCAGCCTAATAACCATCAAAAAAATTAGATTAAAAAAAATATATGAGTTATATAGAGAAGAGAATTACAGCTTACACCTAGAAAGGGGAAAACTTGTACCATGAGACAGGAGAAAGTAGCTACATATTTGCTGATACTTAAGAGACTGCCAGTATTTGATATACAATCAAAGGAATATTGATCATATGTTCCAGGCTTCCAGCAGAAACATGTTTGCTGATACTAGATTCTCTGTCTAGGCAAGATGCTCGATTTGAACTCAAGTATCAGTTTACATATTTCTGCGGGAACACATGACAATTCATCCTTGCTTGAGGTTATAAAGGTAGCTCACTATTGTCAGACATATTAAGAAATCAGCTATCCAGTAAAAAACTTGCTTAAAATCTTTGATTCAGCTAATATAACACGAGACTAGTTTAAGAAAATAGAAATAATACCCAATAAAAGCAATTAAATCTATATGTGAGAGGTTATTAAACCCCAACGTAACACCAATGACCAATCCCTTGTGGGGACCCATATGATGAAGAATCAGCCTTGCATTGGGTGGGGTGTGATATACAATTAACTCAAACAGCACATCCAAAACTAACCAGTTACAACTTCCAACTCAATAAAAAGCTTTTCCGAAAATCTAAATCTAGGAATATCTAAAATGGGGATCAATATTCATCTAATACTGATTGTATATACTTTATTATTTATTTTTATTTCAAGTGAAAAAGCACATGGTATACACAAATGTGTTATCAAGAGAAAGCACCTGTGCAGCTTTAAGTATAATCATCTCTAGTCCAAACGCAAGAACCCCACTGCAGCGACCCTGAGGATCCACCTTTACTAATGGACCTCTAGCAAATGATTCTCGACCTCTTCTTAAGTACTGCCACTCGGGACCCTCGAAGCAGTGCATAGAACTGCACTAAATAGAAAATCATGCTTAACGATAACACCTATGGATTAAGTATTATGAGCAAACAATTCAGTAAGCAAGAAAGACCCAATACTTAAGCTTACATAGAAAGAAATTACTCTCCGAGTAATTTCGGATGTAGAATTCTATTTCTGAGAGAAAAATTAGAGTTGCTATTTCCTGAAAATTATGAATTTGTTAAGAGGTTTTATTTCTTTAGTTACTAGTTTCAAAAGAGTTGTACTCTACAAGTAGTGTGCAGTTGGTACATTTTGAGAAAGGGAGATTTCTGCTAGAAGGGAATTTGGAAAGTGAAGAACTATATGAAGATAGATAGTTAGATACAACACCTAGGATAACGTAACCTTGCAGGTAAAATTGAAAGTTTTTCTTTAATGAAACAAATATCACATACTTATTGGTGTATTCAGTTCGTTGGTTCCAAACACAAATGATTTTCAAATGGCATCGGGTAAAGGGAAAAAAAAACGTACTTTCTTCTAATTTTATATAAAAGATAGGATCATCTCGAATATTTGAATTCTGACCAGTATGAGTTTCAAATTGAAGTGTTTTCACAGGAAATACTCAAACCCCAAAATATTAACAGAAAGTGATTCATTTAACCCCGTTATACATGTCCTAGAAAAAAATGGTGAAAATCCACCTCACCTCGTCCGGAGTCCATCAATTGAATCGTCAAATTCTAACACGGAGATTTTTGCATCTGGGAATGTTAAGATTATTGAATCTCTTCTCTTGGATTTATCACCTCCCCTGGATAAAACTGCCATTGTTTCCACATTACCTTGCAGCCTAAAAACAAGCAAAAAAAATCGGTTTGCAAATTAAGTACTAACTGTAAGACAGCAACTCACAAACACGATCAGCGCCATCTAATATAGTAGTGATGTACACCCAAACAGCACCATCTAATATAGTAGTAATGTGCAATATGTCCACAATAAAGCACTTCCCATTGAGCGCATAACATAAACCACCTTGCACAGATATACTCGATTTTATGCAGCTTAATGCATATGTACAACTTCTAACAGTTCGTTGCAAGCTATCACTTTCCGCAAAGACCTAACTCGCATGTTTAACATACTTTAACCACATTGTTCTCATTTCTACGTGTTCATTACAGACTATCATAATAAACTGTCATACTTTATAATATAAGATGTTAACCTCTTATACTTTAACCAGAATGACCTAATTCACATGTTTATAATATAAAAAAAAACTAAACTACATTCATGTCTCGTACTCAATTCTACCGCAGCAGCATACAAAATTCTGACAGTATCATAGTTCAATTAACTATAAACTATGACTTACTTGTAATGACAAACCAGCTCAAGCGAAGCACCAGATAATCCAGCCATGAAACCACCACGTTTCGGTTCCAACTGAGAAGAAGACTTTGTTCCTTTACTATCATCTTCTTCATGTACTCTAACAATATAAACTTCGAGAATATTAGCAGAAGTTACAACTAAGTTAGGTATAGGACCGATTCCACCTTTCCGCTCTTGCACTACCGGTTCAAGATCATCACTCTGAATCAAAGGAATTTGTGGTACTGCTGAATCAAAACCAGAATGTGTGATGAATCCAGATGCACAGTTCTCGATTCCTGTTGGCCAATGCATCATCTTGAATGCCGCGTAACTCATCTTTTTAGGGTTTTCTTTTTTCTAGGGTTTTGCTAGAAACTGATAATTTGAGAAGAAGAAGAGGTTGTAGTAGTGGAATAACTCAGAGAAGATGAGAATTAGGGATTTATATTTGGGGGAAATGAGGTGAAAATTTGAGAGGAGATCGATTTGGTGTAGAGGTTTTCTTAAACCCCTTTTCTGTGCATTGGCGGGATTAATGTGAAGAAGGACTCGAGTCAATTCGAGTTTATGAGTCTTCTTCTACTGTTGTTGCTGGTATGGCCTTAAATATCGTTGGCTTAGGGCCTGGCAACATGGTTTGCATTTTTTTTGGAACGATGTTTTGGGGACTACCCCAAAACAGTGGGGGACTACTCTTCCAATTTGGGGGTGGATATTTGAAATAATTTTGGGTCACCCCTTATCTTAAAAAAATTTAAATACCAAATTTACCCTTGGTAATTAAATTAGTTAGTTTATTGATTAGTTAGTGTTAGTGTAATGATTAATTACTGATTAGTTAGTGATTAGTGAGTTATTAATAGGATAGTTTTGTTAGAATCAGAATTATTGAGAGAGAAGAAGAAGAAAAAAAAAAGATGAAGAAAAAGAGGGAAGAACCCAAATGATGAATTTTATCAGCCACAACCAGAAGATGAAGTTATGGGTACTCATGTATGGCTCAAATTTAGTTAATGTAGCTTGAATTGTGCAAAAAATTGGCCAAATCGAAAATTTCAGGAAGAAATTTCGGCTAGGTCAAAGTAGTTCGGTTAGCAATTCTGTAAAACAGGTAGCCGAACTCTCCTGTATGTGCAGTTCGGTTACTCATTTCAGCATACGCAGGTAACCGAACTCTGTTTTAATGGAGGTTTTTGAGAGTTCGGTTATCTTTTTCCAGAAAACGTTGCCAAACTAATTTTATAGAGTATACAGTTAATAGTTCGGTTTAGTCGAGTTTAGTCCCTTTGTTACCGAACTTTTTGTTCGGCAAGATTGCAAATCATGATCATTGAATAGCTAACCGAACTTTGTAGTTCGGTTTAGTCGAGTGTAGTAATTATGTTGCCGAACTATACCATAGAAAATTCCAAAGAACAAGTTCGGCAAGATCGCAATATCTGGTATAAGTTGCGAAGTCACCGAACTACAAGTTTGTTGTTGACAGATCAAAGTTCGGTTACCCCATAGAAATTGCGAAGTAACCGAACTATATTTTATCAAAGTTCGGTTACCTATATAAATTTATCGACTAAACCGAACTCAAATTTCGCATATAAAGAAAGAGTTCGGTTACGATTATTTTTTTTGCGAGCTTACCGAACTACATAGTTCGGTTACCTAAAAATTCCTACTTGGCCGAACTGTTCTTCATATTGAAAATTCGGTTACCAAAATCTAGGGTTTTCAAAAAATTTCCTAGCCGAAATCTATACTGTAACTACCATTTCTATGGTTTTTGATGATTTCTAATCGATTTTTTCAACAAAAAACGATTAAAAGGAATGGGTATGAAGGAAATTATCTGCGGATTTTCATTTTACTCGAATCGGACTTCTTGGTTGATGTTGGAGAAGAAGAAGAAGAAGAAGAAGAAGAAGAATAAAAGAAAAGAAAAGGTTTTGAAACTGATTTTTGGTTTTAATTTAGGGGGTTAGATTAGTGGGTAGTGGTTAAATTAGTGGGTTATTAGGATTAGTTATAACCTTAATTAGGATAAGGGCAGATTAGTCTTCCCTAATCTTTTAGGACACCCCTTAAAATTTAGGGAGGACATTTGAATAAATAAGTAGTCCCCCACTGTTTTGGGATAGTCCCCAAAACATCGTTCTTTTTTTGCATCAATCGTTGTACGCATGCCATTGCCTGGGCTTTGGGAGGAATTTCGTGAATCGTTTTTGACAAGTGCCTTGAAGCATAATTATTTTGCTTCACAAAAAATTAAACTTTTGACTTTTAGCATTTTGAAATCTAATACCCAAATTGACTTATGACTTTTCGACTTCTAGAAATCAAAAGGTAATTTCTCATGTGTTATCCAAACAGGTTATTAATCTGACACGAAAAGTCAGGGGATTATGGACCTCAACTTTAAATTGAAATCCTTAGATATGGTCACACACGACTAATCATAGTCAATGTATAATTATTTTGCATCTCATTGTATCTAGTTTGAACCATTATATGCCTATGCTAGGTGTTGAAGCAAAATCTTTTATATGCCCTTATCTCTCGTATATTTGAATTTTCTTCAGCATAATAAATACAACAATAATATATTGGTTTGAAAAAAAATAAGTGTAATAGAGAATAATCTGATCAACTCCTTGTCTATTGTCTAGGTCGGTGTGTCTGCATGGGCGATTTTCGGGCGATTTTCAGGCGATTTCTTGTCTTGTCCTGAATTGCCCTTTCTTCCCCTCTGATCGTTCCAAGTTTGCATGTAGATTACTTATAGTATTGCATGGTCTATATCTGCTTAGGTTTTCTTAAATCCAATAATTGATGTATTAGTTAACCTAATTTGTTTGTTCTAGTCTTTTTTCTTATTGATTTGCATATTTATTAGGTCTTTTAATTGCTTCTCATTCATAGCTGATTTCCTATCTTTTGTTTTCATGCGTATATCTAACAATCTGATATAGATCATGTTTCAATCCATGAGTTTTATAATCCCCACTTGCATTATTAGTGTTAGGGCAGCGTGTGTTCCAATTGGAATCTCGTAGGCGGGTCACCGTTAAAACCCTGTCACATCAATTGCTCATCTTGGTTACATCAGCTGGTTTTTTCTTCTTTTGGTCTTTTTCTAGTTTCTGAAATGAATCTAAGAAATTATGTGGATATTCTTATTTATTATCTTGTTATCACTATGGCCTATACTTCATCACATCCGGTTGCTCCTATAACAAATCAAATGGTATCTTCATCTCTAAAAGATCGGCTATTGATACATGATGAAGTGGATATTCGGGAAGGTATGGATAATTGGGAAAATAGTATTATAGCCAAGGTCTTTCTTGAAGATACTATGTTTGTTGGCTTGAAAAGATTGTTAATGGAACCTCTGTTTAGTATGGGATGAATAGAGTTTTGGCCAAGAGTTGAAGAAATTGGCTAAGTGCGAGTTGGCTAAACTGTGCTGTGGAGAATAGTGTCATTGTCTAGGTTGGCTGTTGCATTTGGGTGTTGCGAACCTGTGACAAATACCATAATATAGTAGACGTTTTCCTAATTAGACCCCAAAGTCATTATGTAAACAGATCAATGATTCTTAATAAATTTTCTCTCAATATTCTTTCCGATATCATAGACCAAGAAACCCTAGTTTTATTGCTGGTTCAAAATTTCTCCCGTGGGACCAGATCTGAAACCCTAGTATGTAACTTTTGATGAAGTGAAACATACACAACAACATCACCAAGAGAGCTACAACACCAACCAGAAGCAACAAATTCTCTAAAGACACGCCAGCAATAGCAACAATGACTCCAAAGACACCAGAAACAAACCGTTACAGAAGACCGATTCCGATGAAGATCCAGACCGATTTCGACAGATACCATTGCATGATGACCGATTAAGGTTATCTTTGCTACTGTTACTTTGAAGAAGAAAAAACTCTCGATAAATGGTTTGATTTATGGATCTCTTTTTACCCATGTCACTTGTTTTCCCATGTTTTAGAAAAAAAATCCTTGAGAAATGGTTTGATCTTTAGATCATAACATCTCTGTTGTTTGTGGATTTGTTATATAGTCTGGATGAGTTGATTTTAATTCAAACTAGGCCATTTGAACTTGTTATGTTAGTTAGAAATCTGTATGAAATTGATAGAATTCTTTTTTGGTTTGAGCCTTGTAGCTATGATGTTAAGAGGCTTGAATGTATCTGTTGTCTGCTCAAATTTCTTGTAACTATTGTAAACACCCAGGTTTATCCTGTAACCGATCTCGATCTAGAATCGAAGTATTATCAATATATTTGAGGCATGCCTCTTTTTCGGGGAAAAAATACATCGATGGTTCCGGAAGATTTATGGTATTCCAATATAGTTGGAAGATTTATTGAAATAAATGATTTTTTTGTCATTTTATTACTTATTCACATGTATCTTAGAGTACAAAATAACAAGACTTGTATTATAAGAATTTATTAGAAAGAAAACACATGAAATTAGATAACATAAATTTTCAACAAAAAATATTATCAAACATGTATATATAATAAATTTTACATGGGTTATGAGGAATTTTGAAAAGAATTCAAATAGTGAAAAACCGTTGATCTTATGCATGTATAATAATCAAATTAAAAAATAATGCTACTTTTAGTATTTACAAAATATTGCTGAAGTTGTTTATATTTTTCTTTGATGACAGCATCGGAGAAGTAGACCTTCCCGACACTTCCAGTTGTTGAATTATAGGAAACACAACCCTTCACGGCATTTTTTAGAATCACCTCATCATTTTCAGAAGACCATACTTATTTAAACGCATGAGATTCTGCCATTGGTACTTGGTCTCTGTAATCATGCATCACCACACATCAAAGTGAGTGTCACTTAACACAGTAGTTAAGCAAATGCAATCTTCAAACACACCCACATGTTATCAAAATCTGCCCGATAACCATAACCAACCCCTAGAAATGGCATATAACTCATCCTGCCCTTTTTTATATTGCTATTTCTTCTTTCGAGGAAATTATAGAGGTGGCATCCCAATGGAGAAAGGATTTCATATATTTCTGCAACACGACCATGAGAATATAATTATATTCATTTTCTATTTTTTTTGTGCAATTAAATCCTTTGGTTAACCCTAAAAAGGAAAAAAAGAAAAGAAAAAGTATTATGTATATTTTTAGGGTATGGGTGATCAGCTTTGTAAAATAAGTTTGGTTTCCCTTTCTTTTCTAATCAATTTCATATAGAAAAAAAAATCCATCAAAAAATGGTTTGTAGTTTTTATTCCTCTTCTGAAATCGTAATCACCAAAAATTAGTTTTATAGCAATTTAGTTACCTTTAAAATAAATAATCACGTGGATGGTTGAAAACCTACGACCAATTACATTTGGTATCTTTGTCCAGTAGACAAGGATCATGTGATTTACCCATGTGGTTACAATTTTTTTTTACAAGAAACCATCAGGAATTTCTCCAGAAAATTTTCTATCGAGGTTTACTCATCAGAAACCTCCACACAGAGTAGTTATGCAGACAATGTTGATCTTCCAAATCCTTCGAGGAGTAAGTCAAGTGTGTATTGGAATGAATGCTTGAACTGGATCAAGTTGTGTGGATCGCTGGTTTCTTTCGATATTGATCGTCAAATCGTGGAAAAAGAAGTATGGTGGGTTTGGAATCAAAAATCTAAAGAAGATGAACTCAGCTCTTCTCTCTAAGTGGCAGTGGAGATTTGCAACAGAGAAATAAGTTTTATAGAGACAAATAGTAGAAGAAAAATATGGCATAGAGAATGATTGGCTTTCTATTTTACCAAAAACTACTTATGGAAGATCGATTTGGAAAGGAATCATGAAGAGTAGTCAGTTCTTTAGGACTCATGTAAAATTCAAAATTAATTCTGGTAGTAGTACCAGTTTTTGGATGGATAGTTGGCTCTTTGACATTCCTCTTTATTTGAAATATCCAAGTTTATATGATATTTCAAGGGCAAAAAACAAAATGGTGGCAGATGTTTATGTGGAGGAAGACGCTTCTTGGAATTTTAATGTGCCTAGAAGATTAAATGCAAATGCTAGGAGGGAATATTCATATTTACAAAGATGTCTTATATCTGTGACAATCAACAAAGATGCAGAGGATGTTCTTCAATGGTCCATTGGTCCAAAAGGTCAGTTCACTGTCAAATCCACATATGAATCTTTAGATATTTTACAAACTGATGAAAGTCAGGTTCATATCTTTTTTTACATATGGAAACAAAAATTTCCACCTAAAGTGAAGTTCTTCTTATGGACCATTGCTCATAGTAGATTACAAACAAGAGATATGTTAAGTAGAAGGGACATTATTGTTGATAAGAGATGTCTCTTCTGTGACAAAAATGAAACTGTCAATTATATTTTTCTTCATTGTGAGTTTGCTTCAAATATATGGAATCATTTTAAGGAGAATTTGAAGCTATTTTTCACAATGCCGGATGATTTCTTTACTTTTTTGTTTTCTTGGAATATAGACTTGCCTTCTAAGTAGCAGTTTCAGATTTGGTGCATGGTCTCAGTGGCCATTGTTTGGAGTATCTGGCTGGAAAGGAACTCTAGAGTTTTTACAGGAAAATAGAACAATGAGATTGCTATTCAAAAGAAGATTAAGTATCTCTTATTCACTTGGTACTTGGTGTTTAAAAACTTAGAGTCTCCAACTTATGCTGATGTAATGACATGTTGGCCAAAAAATTATTTTGATCACTTGTAAGCAAAGAGCAGAGAGGTAGTCTGTTACTTCTCTGCTTTCTTTCTTTCTCTGTTTTGTTTTGTTCTTTTGTAACTCTTGAGGGTGGTATAAGCCTCTTATACCCTCTCATTTTTTTGATCAATAAATTTTTCTTTACCGATCAAAAAAAAAAAAAAAAACGTGGAGGAACTTCCCAGACCTCTCATCGATCAGCATGAGTGGGTTGCTAATCACACGATTAACTGCTTCAGAGTTCAGATCGGGAATTTGAGGTTCGTGGAAGTGTTCAGGAAGTATCGTTACGTGGATGTGTATGAAATGACAGTTGAATGTCCTGGTTGAACCATGAAATACAAAGTTGATCTTGATGGACTAACAACTTTACATATCATGATGTCGTATGGTTATAATTTCAAGGTGGTGTATCTGGACCAAGAAAAGAAGGTCTTGATATTGATACACGCTGGAAGGGTTCTATTTGTGTATTACAAAGAGATGGTATTCAAGACATTATACTGTTTAGGAGAAAATTATGTTGGGAAAGAAAGTCAATGGGGATATACACTTGAATTTCATGAATTCGTCCCTTTGATGACCCATGTCTGAATTTTTTAACAAGATATAAGTCTCTCGATGTTTTGATCTTGCTTTAGTATAATACTTGTTTCCCACGACATGTTAGCTTACAGCGATACAAAGTAAATGCATTGCATTTTATAGCTTGTGACTAGCTAAGTACCTTAAAATGTGAGGAAGATGCCATCATATTTGGTTGTCGATATCTTAATAAAATGGATTTTCCCCTTTGTGATGACTAAAACGACAATACTCTTCTTAATCCACTTTTTCGATACATGTTTGATAAATCGTACAAACCAATTGGTGTAAATTCTGTCCATTGTTTTTATAAGATAAAAGAAAATTACTGACATATTTTTTTTAATATGGTTTAATCTTTTTCGCCGATTCAAATACATTGGCAAGGATCGTAAGATTACAAGAATCCTTAACCATCATATATGGTTTTCTCTTATAATAAAACATTGGTTTCTATTCCTTACAAGAAACCATCAATCAACCACAAAGTGGATTTTCCTTTCAAGAATAATGATAATGTATTTGTTTTCTTAAAAATTACATATTTTATCCTTTTCTTAAAGAAAAAACATAATATCCAATTAAAATTGTGTTGTTGTTTTTTTCCTATCGATTCTGGATGGAAATATCGTTATACTGGTGCAAGACAATTGCAAATACTAGTAAACGAGGAATTTTTGCATTCTCGAGGGATATCTAGTAATTTTGAATTTTTATTCTCGTGGTAATAATCTCCAAAATTTGTAATTGTTCCATTTGTAATTGGAATATAGTAGGACACTCAAGGTCATTGGGTGCGCACTCGGCTCGTTAGCCTATATTATTAGTCCTTGTAGTGACTAAATGAATCTTGAAACAATTCTCTTTTGATAAGGAAAGTGTCCATAATTTCATTTTGAATCGTTATCTCGTTGGCCTTTTAAGTCACAAATTTTTTGGAGATTTTATTAGTATTTTTTGGCTGTAACCATTAAAATCCATGGTTGATGTTCAAATTGTATGGGCTTCAATTTTAAGGCAATATTTTGTATGGCTCTTGAAGACTGTATCTACAATCCAACCCGGTGTTCTTAAAATCCAGAGATTATCAGTATATGTCTTCAATTTAATCGAGATAGTACTTTACTAAACTTGTTTTCGTATATGAGATGAAAATATTTTTGTCATAATTAGGGAGAGACTATATACACTAGCAAATGTTGGTATTCATTAACTTAAAAGTTATATCAAACCGATAAAAGGCTTCCATTAAATAATAGACGTGAAAATATCTCATTTAGCTTTTCCATAAGCTTATGTCGTTTGAAAAGGCAAATCCAATCACTTATAGCAAGAACGTAGCGTTTTAGTACAAGCTACCGAATAGTGCTTTTGAAGAAGAGGAGATTATAACGCCCGTGCTAGAGAATTGTGTCGGATCATAGTAAACTAATGATTGTTGAATATTCATTTATAGTAGCTACTGAAATAAATGATGGTGATTGTGAACCCCTCTGAAGAGGAATATCGACATATATGATTGGTTGGCATATAATCCAAATTAAGTTGGATTAATCTCGGTTGATTAACGCAATTTTGGATCTAAGACTAACATTTGTAGATTGCTAAGACTATTAATTATAGGTTGGTGTATAGTCATAAATGCGTTAAACAAAAAATATGTTTGTTGTAAAAACGATTTGAGGGTTGTATATTAATCAAGCCTTAGGATTGATTCAATAATATTTTGTTTTCCATATATGAAGATTTGGCGTGGACTTATATTGCATTCACACAATAAATGTGGTCGAAGAACATATTCGATTTGTAATCCTTATAAGATTCAAATTATATTCAGGCAGCCACCTGACTCGATTATATCAGGTTTTGCAATCCTTTCTGTGTTTTTTAAATCGGTAAAAGATCAAATCCGGATCACTTGATGATATCAACTTTACAGGTCTCTTGAGGAGTCCTTAAAAACACAAACATCCACGCTTTATCAACATAAGTATTATTTCTTAAATATGCAGTTAAATATTATGCTTGCATTAAACTTGTCTATGATATAGATTGCAGTTGTGATTTTGGTGCTTGTTTTCTATAATATTCATCTACTTGAGTTAGCACCCATATTTACGTCAAAAGTTGTTATACTCTTTTTTTCGTTTCAGTTTTTGTCCCATGTGGTTTCCGACAAGGTTTTAACGAGGCAACATCTCACTGACATTTAATTTTAAAATATCGATATTGTGCTCTTTTTCTTTCGTCCAGATTTTGTCCCATTTGGTTTTACTAGCAAGGTTTTAGTGAGGCAATTTTATTCAACATGATGGTCATCCATGGGGGAGTTGTATAATTTCGTTTTTTTTTTTATGGATGTCCACATTTGACTAGACCAAATCAACATAATCATCTCTTAGAAATTTGGATGTCCTTATCAACCACATAAGATTTAGTCACAAATATGATTTTTGTTCACCTATTGTAATACTTTCGTATCTTGGCACTTTGTGGGAGAAATTACATCAAATACTTCTACAAATCATCTCCGAGAAGCTAGTAATCTAAGACACAAGTCCTCAATGTATTTTACAGAATCATAAAGACCCGAGAACACTATTATTAAAAGACTAACGCAAAAGCAGACTTCATCAACTAGCAATTTTCCATGAAAGAACAACCTTCTTCTGCATTCAAGAAATTCTTTCGTCAAAATTGAGAAGTCTCAGCTCGAAGATTTTCAAGACAAGATTTAAATGGAGTGCTCATCAGGAGGAGCGCCATCAATAAAGGTGCATTTACTGGACTTATCGCGTTGTACTATTTTTCTTTCGTCAATGTTTTGTCCTACTGGATTTTCCTTGCCAAAGTTTTAACGAGGAAAAATTTACATGTCCATCGATTTCAGGTTTTTCTTATTTGAGTTTTCCTGGTATGTTTGTAATGACCTAGCCACAATGTTCATCAAGAGGAATGTTATAAACCAATGTTTATTTACTAAGATGTTGTTGTATCTAACATTAGGGTTTCTTCTATCCCTATAAATAAAGACATAAATCCCTGTAATACACGCACATTAATACAAAATCTCTCTTCTTTTCCTATTTACTCTGTGTCTCCTTATCTATTTTCAAGTTTCACAACACCAGTAATATTTATTAGTATCGCAAAATAATTTTTCATGAATATATCCTTTCTTTCTTTTTGCTCTTTTTTTTTGATGAAAGTAGATATGCTAATATAGTAGACTAATTTAGGTTGTGATCTTCGCATTATAGATAAATCTTGTCCTCTTTGTCAAATTGAAGCAGAAACTAGTACCCATCTTTTCTTGAATGCATATATGTTGCTATAATTTGGTTGCAAGTTTTACCAATTTATTATAGTTTCATCACTTCTCAACAATATGTTTCTCAATGGTTGACAAAGTGGCTGGTTTCTTCTAACATATTTCCTTTTTGCAACAAGTTTTTGATTAATACAATGGTTATCACAATGTGGTAGCTTCGAAAAGTTAGATGCACTTTCGTTATTGATCAGTACCGCCAAGCTCCTCTAGTAATTGTTCGCAAGATAAAAGATTTTCGTGTTTATAGGATTCTTATGTAATGCAACCTAATATGTCTACTAACAACCTCACTCACTCTGCTACTGATTCTGAAATTAGTATAACAATTATAACCTGTGTCTGATAATAAATGTGGACGCATATCTTCTACCTCACACGTAATGTATTGCTTTTATATAGACAACTTTGGTAAATTCTTTTGTAACAGATAATCAAACAGGTATTAGGGCTGGAGATGTAGAACATGCTGAAAATGTGCTTTTTACCAATCTCTTAACTGGATGAAGGCTCAAGTGGAAATAAAATCAGATTGTAAAAACTGAATGCTCACTATAAATGGTTTTCTAGCTAGTAATACATAGGAAATTATATTTTCATTATGTAAAATTTTGTTAAACAAGTTGTTGAACGTGCGGGTTAGTTTCTTTAAAAATGTCTCTAATTGAACATCAAATTATCCAATATTTTTATGGGTCGGGATCCCTCAACAAAGTGTTTTGACAAAACACTTTGACAAAATTTCTCGTACGTTAAATGAATTTTATCCGATGGCCAATAATTTAAAGCTACGTGGCATTTAACCAACATTATACTCTGTTTGGAAGCTTTTATCCCGAGATTAAACCGAACCTTAATCTTATTTTTTACCTAAAATGGTCGTCGGTACTTACTAATAACTCTAATCTTGATGATCATCATACTCACCATCGTGATCAACTCTCTTGTGAAACTTACTTGTATAGTTGTGTTTACTATCATTCATCTCTCTACAGATTCTTCTTTCCCAACTTTACATTAATGGGATTTCTCATTTTTCAATGTCTCCAGCTTATCACCACTAACAACAAATTCTCATGTTCATCATCAGAATTAATTAACCCAATTAAGGCATAAGCAACAACAATCTCTTTTAGAATTAATGTTAAACAACAGGTAAGTTGATGGAGCTGGTGAATTTATCGGAAGCTCTGGATTTGAGTGGTATCAACATTAACAGTTGTTACGGCTCTTCTACTGCCACCATGATCAACATCCATTTTTCTTGGGTGATGTTAACAACGTTTATTCACCTAATTTTAAAATGAAGATTAATTATAGAAATACTGAATAATCATCTTTATGCCCTGATCTTGAGTGGCGAACGAGCTAGTGATGCAGACCATCATGAAGATACGAGGATCTGTGATGATACATAATCTTTAATTGTTCATTGAAAATACTCTTAAAAATTGTATCCCCTCATTTACCTAATGAATAATTAAGATTTCCCCCCGTCTTATATTTGAAGCTTCATCTATCAATCAAAACAGAACACCTTAGACAAACCCAAACCCAAAAACAAGGAAAAATTTGAATCATTTACCAAATCAATCATAATAAAAAAGTAGAAGATATATTTCCGTAAAACTATCGAATATTTTCCTAAATTTCCTCAACTAAGACAAACACAAAATGAAGTCGGTTAAACGGCCACGTAAGCACTAATATGAGCCACTAGATATAGTAATTCTAACGTTTCACCAGGTTTGTCAAAGTGTTTTGTCAAAACGCTTTGTTGAGGGATCCCGACCCTATTTTTATTTTTAGATAACTAAAGAATTTTATTTAAATATGAGAAGGCTCAATATGCCTCTCTAAAAGAGTATCAATACAAAAGGAAACATTTTGTGTCTCCTCAACTAAAAATTTCTCTCTTCTCACTTTTTAAGAGATGGCATCAGCTATATGATTTCCATCTATTTTAACATGAGTAATTCTCCAGCAATTAAAAAAATAAAATAAAATGAGTTTAATATCTCTAAGGCTTATTAATATGCACATGGAAACAAATGATTTTTCCACTTTAGCAACCACTATGGGTATGCCAAAATGCCAAACACATCTGCATATATGTCAAATATAACATATAGGCATACACGACGGACTTTCCAGCGAGCGATAGAGTGTTCATCGCTAGATGGTCAAAAAATCGCTCATTCTTGTTAGAGCATTACTCGGTCGAACTCGCAAGCATTGCTATCTAAAGCTTGTTTGTCAATGTTAGTGATCAAAACTATAAGTCTTGATTTCTAGTATACTTATAATGATGTCCCGGACTAGGATAGATTGTGTAGTTGAGCATTAGACTTCACGACGTTCATCAAATTGAAGATGAAGAACTACTAAGGCGAGCTTGTGGAATTTCATCAACAAAAGGTATGTGGAGACTGAAACTCATCTATCACTTGAAAAGTCTATTTCTACTCCATCTCCTATATTGAGACAAAGGTCGTTTATGGTTTTCGATTATACACATTTGAGATTTCGAGCTGAGATTAACTCGCTTACATATTTCTCGGAATATGTGTTGGTAAGCTTTCGCTTCAACCAAGTTCATCTTATATTCTTGACGAAAGTCAAAAGATGATCATGTGAAAATCGCCGAGTAACATCTTACATGGTTTGTGTGATACAATCATTTGATGTAGGCTTGGAATGTTTCGTTATGATTATTTCAATATCTTGAAAATTGCTTTGATGCTAATAATGTGTGAAAACGGCTATTGTCATCCTCTAAGAAAGTTTCAATGATTGAAATAGAGATTAGAATACTTCACCATCATTGGATTATAAACATAGTGTGCATTCTAGCATATATGTGATCCATGACCGAAACTAAAGTATGCATACCCGTATGCGTACTTGTAGTTGTGAAATTCCGTGTACCAAGTACACATACCGGTACACATACTTGCGTAAGGTATAGGTCTGGGAATTTCTGCTGGGTTTTGGAAGTGTACTTAGGTATGCGTATCCGTTCACATACTGGCGAACCCAAACTCAGACCGGCTACTTAAGTATGCGTACCCGTTTGCATACTTGAGTGGTTAAAGTTCTAGGATTGGTTTTTTCATGACCTAATACATTTATATATTAAGGAACGCATTCTTTGCAATCCGTGGCTATAATGTTCATGAATTGATTCGAGTGAATCAAACCAATTTTGCTTCGATTGTGTTCTTGTATACTTCTATGAGAATATAGCAATTGAACAACTCTTTAACTAATTTCATTTGAGTCATTTGAACTAGTTGTGGTTAAGATGAATATAGTTGAAATGAGAGTGTTCATATAGCTAACCTCGGTTAACTACGGTTGAGCCAACATGGTGTACACGTTTAGGTACGGTTACATAAACCTAAATGAGGGTACATTTCATTTGTGTATAACAAGCTAAGTTCGATCTAACGGTTGAAAGATATTAGCTTGAATCTAATCAGATTTTTATCTAATGGTGAATATTGAATGCTTTGTTACCAAGGTAACTTAGATTGCAAACCCTGATTTGGAAACTATATAAAGGAGAACTCTAGCAACTGGGAAACTTAATCCCCACACTTCCTGTGTGATACTAGTTGTATAAGCTAGAGTCGATTCTCCGTTAACCTTAGGTTTTTCACGAAACCCTGTAGGTTAATGACTTAAAGATTTCATTGGGATTGTGAAGCCAGACCCAACTATTTTCTCTGTAGTTGCATGATCTGATCTTGATGTTTCTATCGTATTTTAGTACTATCTTCTTTAAGATTGGCTCGAGATTTATCTCGGATAGGCAAGATAAAAAGTAGTCACAAACATCTTCGTCTCATCGTTTATGATTCCACAATATCTTGTTTCGCTACCATACAATTAAGATTATTGTGAGGTGATTGATAATACTAGGCTGTTCTTCGGGAATATAAGTCCGGTATATCAATTGGTTCCTGTGCACCTTGATTTATCAAAAGACGGAACAAAACTCGTAGGTATTTCTGTGGGAGATAGATTTAACTATTCCAATAGACTTTTCTGTGTGAGACAGATTTGTTTATCAAGTCTTCGACTTTGGGTCATTGCAACTCTTAGTTGTGGGTGAGATCAGCTAAGAGAATCAAGTGCGTAATATCCTGCTGGGATCAGAGACGTAAGGAACGAAACTGTACCTTGAATCAGTGTGAGACTGATTAGGGTTCAACTATAGTCAAGTCCGAAGTTCATTGGTAGTAGGCTAGTGTCTATAGTGGTTTAATACAGTATGGTGTTCAAATCTGGACTAGGTCCCGGGGTTTTTCTGCATTTGCGGTTTCCCCGTTAACAAAACTTTTGGTGTCTGTGTTATTTCTTTTCCACATTATATTTTGTTATATAATTGAAATATCACAGGTTGTGCGTTGAATCGATCAATTGGGAAATCCAACCTTTGGTTGTTGATTGAGATTGATTGATCCTTGAACATTGGTCTTTGGTACCGTTCAAGTTCTTTCTCTTATATTCAATCGGGCTCACAAATTCCTATTTGCTGATTACAGATTTAATTGAGAGATAGAGATATAAAACTCTTTGATATACTTTTCTCTAGATTGAGTCTGACTGTCTAGTTGATTCTCTTGAAAGTATATTGGAGTTTGTCTATTCAGATTTCCAAACGAATTATTGGGTGTGGTTGTTGTACCCCCGCTTTTTCAATTGGTATCAGAGAAGGCAAATACGTTAAAGACCTCATAAGTCTGTGTTTGTAGCAATCTGATTATTATGGACGAGTCTATCTCTAATAACGTACCAGGTCAAAAATCACCAGATGATTTTCAAAGCTTGAATTCGCCTGAGAGAACTGTCGCATCTGAGTCAATATCTAAACATTCTCCGAATGTAGAAACTGTTGATTGGGAAACACGCCTAGAAGAACAGTTGGATGAACTTTCTGATGAAGGTGATTCAGATATTGATAGAGATGTTGATGAGGAAGTCTCAGTGTATGTTAAGATTTTGGATTCGTTGAAAATTAAGAAGATTACAACTTCTCATGTCACACCTCTTCTGACTCCTTTCTGTCGTGAAAACAAGAAATTGAAAAGGATTTACGGAGGTCTTTATGGTTGGACTCGCTCTTGCGAATCGATCCTCAAAGATTCCGAGGAAAACCTGAGTAGAAAGTCACTTGAATGTGATAATGTTTATCAAAAATACTTCTTGTTGGAAGAGAAACTTGCAAAAACTGAAGCAAGGATTAACTCTCAGCAAACAAGTTTTGATGACAAAGAAAACGCTTTTCTCGCTCGAGAAAAACATCTTGAGGCTGATTCAGCTGCTGCTCTTGATAAAATCAAGATGTTGGAAGATGACTTGAAAAAGTTCAATACTAGTTCAAGCAAATTAACCACTATGCTAGGAGCAAGTAAAAATCATCGTGATACACGAGGATTGGGCTATAAGGGAATAGATGCTCCAAGTATTAGCAAAGAGGTAAAATTTGTCAAGGCTAGTGATTCTTCTCAACAAAAGGTTTCCACTGATGGCAAAAGTGAAACACCTTCACCGGCAGTTAAGGTTCAAAAGAGCAAAGTATATCAACCTCCAAAGTCAGCACACACGGATCGAGGTAAGAACATTCCTTATGTTTGCCACTATTACGGAAATAAAGGTCATCTGGAAAGGAGATGTGGTTTCCGTATAAGGAATGAGAAACTTCATGATGTTCTTGTTTGGGCATCACAAGAAGTTGTGAAACCAAGATCATATGTTAAGACTAATCCCTTTAACGTTACAGGTTGTAACTGTCCAACCTTTAGGCAAAGGAATCAGTGTTGTGATAAACCTATATTTTCCTATAAACGTCATACGAATCCTTTTCACAATCGTAATGGTTATCGAAAGGATAACTTCGTAAAGACGAAGACAAGATCCGATGCTCCCAATTGGAGAAAGACTAACTTGCAAAAGAATAGTCAATCCAATTCTCTTCCGAGAATTCTAGAAGAGAGTAATGGGAAGAAGGTTCTGGTTGTTCCTAAATGCACTCAGAAGTGGATACCAAAGAAAGTCAATGAAGTTTTGAGTGTGAAAAGGAATGATCTCCCAGAAAATTCCATGACTATGGAGAAGGCAGTATCCATGATGTTGGAACTTAAATTTTTTTTTGGAAAGATGGATTTGGATGTGAAAGGTTCTAAAAGCGATCTCTTTCATGATAATCCAAAAGTCACTTGTGGTGAGCAAGACATTGTTCACCTCAACAAAACTTGATTGTGTTGTAAGTGCATCCTCACCAAGGAATGCCCTGCTATGTATACGGTGAGGGAAGCACGAGAATTGGGGCGTACATGTTGCGTTAGGTACGATTTTGAATCTTTGGTAAGGCTGTAGAATTCAATTGGATTCTTCTAAAAGGTATATCTATAAACTTAAGCAAGATTTGTGTTTTTATCATTTGCTTAGAGTACTTATAATGATCCATGTACCTTTCTTATCGTTCAATTCTACCTAACTTGATCTGTGTTTAAGGTTCTTAAATGTTTAGGTTTGAAAATAGCAGTTCGGGATGTTTGGACTTCATGGTACACATACCAGGTATGCATACCATCATTTAAAATCAAAATACAGGGGTTTTAGTATGCATACCTGTTTGCATACTTCTTCAGGTCACGAAAATTCGTTTGCAAACCCGTATGCATACTGGCCTGTAGATGTCTATTTTCGGTAAACTTATTTTGGCCGTAACTTCTTCGTCCGAACTCGGAATGACCTTATTCTTTTTGCATTCTCTTCCTCTTTGAATTCTATTGAAAATGGAGATGATAATTCCTGAATTTGGAAGAGTTAAGATTGGTATTTGTCCCGACTCTTGTTTTTGAGTGTTTTGCTCCGTTTTGTCGCTCTTGTTCCACTTCTCTTGGATTTGGGCACTTGGATTCTAGGAGTAATTCTCTTATAAGATCATTTGTATCTTTTACAAGAATGTTGTCGGTGAATCACAAAGAAGGAAGTTCAATGGGCAGTAGTACGTATTGCTATGGGATTCTTGAATGTTCACAATCATCTTTTGTGAACTATGGTGCATGGTCGATAATGACTTGTATGTTCTTATTTGTTAAGAAAATATTTTTATACGCCTTTGGTATCTATTCTTGGTGTAAATCCGTGCGAAAAATATTTATTCTACCCTCTAAGGACAAATCATCTTGTATGTGCATTACGAGTTTGTCTTGATGTCTAGGAAATTTCTTATGAGAATTTATTCTTGTGTTTTTAAGAAGGATAACTAGGGTTTGGAATAGCCATTATTGTGAGTACACATAACTATTGCCAACGTTTTCATCTTGCAATGTTTTTAGATTTATTTGTTTAAATTCTAAAGTTGATTTGGAAGATGACTTTTGCAGTATTAATCTTTATGGTTTTATATATTGCAAATTGTTATGGGATATGTTGTTTACGTCCGTGAACCTTGACTGTCCCATATTTGTTCAAAAGTTAACTCTATTATATGTCGGTATGAAAGTATTGATAAAAGATAGAATGAACTTTTGACTACAAAAGTTAAGCCTTTTATGTCATTATGCAAATATTGATGGAAGAAAGGATGAAATTTTGTTTACAAAGATTAAGTCTATTATATGTCATTGTGCAAATAGTGATGGAAAATAGAATGAATATTTGATTATTCCGTAGTATTGGTCTTTCCCTGATCCACATCTTTGTGTATATACTGTGTTGCTCCGTAAGTTCTCTTATGTTGAGCATGATCGATTGAATTGATCATTTTCCTTGTGGTTAATTCAATTGAGATTTTTGGATACAAATTCATGTTTCATGTGATTTATTAATGTCCAAAGAAATCCTTCTTTTCTTTTAAAAGTAAGGTCTCTCTTGTTGTTCTTTCGGGAATGACATTTTATGGGGGAGAGTTCTTAATTGAACTTGTTCTTAATTGCCAAATCTTTGTGGGAAGTGCGGCGGAATATTGTAGGGGTTATCTTGTATCTTTATAAACTCCTTGATGAATGCATTTAGTTTCGACTATTTGATGGCATCTAAACAAGTTGATATGTTGTTCTATTTTGGTCTTGAAGTATCTCTATGGAAATTTCATGAGGATCCCACTAGTTTTCGTACCTTTGCTAATTTTTATTGACAAAAAGGGGGAGAATTAATGTGTTGTTCATACTACAAATACATATGGTTTACGAATCATTATGTAAGGGGGAGTGGTTTTCATGTGAGATGAAGTATTGACTAAGGGGGAGTGATACATATCACCATAGTATTGTTGTCAAAGTTGTGATACAATTGAACTTTGATGTTGTATAAGGATACTATGACACTATATAACAATGATTGAGAGCAACTGTTTTCTCATTGTTATTGCTACGGATCTTCAACAACAATGATGCGGAATTGAACACATTTGGAATCATTGGAATACTTGGAAGTGAAAAAGATTTCGAGTAACGTTGAAGAACCAAAGAGATCAAGCATTTTGATGAGAAGCTACAAAGTTTATTTATTTTGTAATCCATATGTATTGATAGTTTTGTCATTAAAATTGACAAAGGGGGAGATTGTTAGAGCATTATTGCTCGGTCGAACTCGCAAGCGTTGCTATCTCAAGATTGTTTGTCAATGTTAGTGATCAAAACTATAAGTCTTGATTTCTAGTCTACTTATAGTGATGTCTCGAACTAGGATAGATTGTGTAGTTAAGTATTAGACTTCACGGCGTTCATCAAATTGAAGACGAAGAACTACTAAGGCGAGCTTGTGGAACTTCATCAACAAAAGGTATGTGGAGACTGAAACTCATCTATCACTTGGAAAGTCTATTTCTACTCCATCTCCTATATTGAGACAAAGGTCCTTTATGGTTTTCGATTATACACATTTGAGATTTTGAGCTGAGATTAACTCGCTTACATATTTCTCGGAATATGTGTTGGTAAGCTTTCGCTTCAACCAAGTTCATCTTATATTCTTGATGAAAGTCAAAAGATGATCATGTGAAAATCGCCGAGTAACATCTTATATGGTTTGTGTGATACAATCATTTGATGTAGGCTTGGAATGTTTCGTTATGATTATTTCAATATCTTGAAAATTGCTTTAATGCTAATAGTGTGTGAAAACGGCTATTGTCATCCTCTAAGAAAGTTTCAATGATTGAAATAGAGTTGAGAATACTTAACCATCATTGGATTATAAACATAGTGTGCATTCTTGCATATATGTGATCCATGACCGGAACTAGAGTATGCATACCCGTATGCGTACTTGTAGTTGTGAAATTCCGTGTACCAAGTACACATACCGGTACGCATACTTGCATAAGGTATAGGTCCGGGAATTTCTGCTGGGTTTTGGAAGAGTACTGAGGTATGCGTACCCGTTCACATACTGGCGAACCCAAACTCAGACCGGCTACTTAAGTATGCGTACCCGTTTGCATACTTGAGTGGTTAAAGTTCTAGAATTAGTTTGTTCATGAACTAATACATTTATATATTAAGGAATGCATTCTTTGCAAACCGTGGCTATAATGTTCATGAATTGATTCGAGTGAATCAAACCAATTTTGCTTCGATTGTGTTCTTGTATACTTCTATGAGAATATAGCAATTGAACAACTCTGTAACTAGTTTCATTTGAGTCATTTGAACTAGTTGTGGTTAAGATGAATATGGTTGATATGAGAGTGTTCATATAGCTAACCTCGGTTAACTACGGTTGAGCCAACATGGTGTACACGTTTAGGTACGGTTACATAAACCTAAATGAGAGTACATTTCATTTGTGTATAACAAGCTAAGTTCGATCTAACGGTTGAAAGATATTAGCTTGAATCTAATCAGGTTTTTATCTAACGGTGAATATTGAATGCTTTGTTACCAAGGTAACTTAGATTGCAAACCCTGATTTGAAAACTATATAAAGGAGAACTCTAGCAACTGGGAAACCTAATCCCCACACCTCCTGTGTGAGACTAGTTGTATAAGCTAGAGTCGATTCTCCTTTAACCTTAGGTTTTTCACGAAACCCTGTAGGTTAACGACTTAAAGACTTCATTGGGATTGTGAAGCCAAACCCAACTATTTTCTCTGTAGTTGCGTGATCTGATCTTGATGTTTCTATCGTATTTGAGTACTATCTTCTTTAAGATTGGCTCGAGATTTATTCTCGGATAGGAAAGATAAAAAGTAGTCAAAAACATCTTCGTCTCATCGTTTATGATTCCACAATATCTTGTTTCGCCACCATACGATTAAGATTATTGTGAGGTGATTGATAATACTAGGCTGTTCTTCGGGAATATAAGTCTGGTTTATCAATTGGTTCCTATGCACCTTTATTTATCAAAAAACGGAATAAAACTCGTAGGTATTTCTGTGGGAGACAGATTTATCTATTCCAATAGACTTTTCTGTGTGAGACAGATTTGTCTATCAAATCTTCCACTTTGGGTCATAGCAACTCTTAGTTGTGGGTGAGATCAGCTAAGAGAATCAAGTGCGTAGTATCCTGCGTGGATCAGAGACGTAAGGAGCGAAACTGTACCTTGAATCAGTGTGAGACTGATTAGGGTTCAACTACTGTCAAGTCCGAAGTTCATTGGTAGTAGGCTAGTGTCTGTAGCGGTTTAATACAGTATGGTGTTCAAATCTGGACTAGGTCCCGGGGTTTTTCTTCATTTGCGGTTTCCTCGTTAACAAAACTTCTGTTGTCTGTGTTATTTCTTTTCCGCATTATATTTTGTTATATAATTGAAATATCACAGGTTGTGCGTTGAATCGGTCAATTGGGAAATCCAAACTTTGGTTGTTGATTGAGATTGATTGATCCTTGAACATTGGTCTTTGGTACCGTTCAAGTTATTTCTCCTATATTCAACCGGGTTCGCGAATTCCTATTTGCTGATTACAGATTGAATTGAGAGATAGAGATATAAAACTCTTTGATATACTTTTTTCTAGATTGAGTCTGACTGTCTAGTTGATTCTCTTGAAAGTATATTGGAGTTTGTCTATTCAGATTGCCAAATGAATTATTGGGTGTGGTTGTTGTACCCCCGCCTTTTCAATTCTAGCGCCAGCGATAGTCATTATGTCGCTCGCTGACTTAATCATCGCTCATCAATTCCTCGTCCAACGGCTACTATTCCCCCCTATAAATACCAATTTCAACTCACACCATCTCAACTTCAAATTCATTTCAACATGCCTAGTACTCGCATAATCGAAGTGGCTAGTGTCACTCGAGAAGAAGATGTTTCTCTAATTCAATGTTGGATCAGTTGCAAGCGATAAAGATTTCAATTTAGAGACTTTTAACTTATGGGACACTGTGTTTCAAAGGTTTATGACGTTAAGTTACGTAAGTTCAAGAAGAACAAATGAGTGTATTCAAAATCGTTATTGTGTCATCAATAACGATGTGAGAAAGTACCAACAAATTATGTGGATGATAAAAGGGGATAATCCTGGGTTGTCAACTGAAGAACTAAAAATTAGAGCTCATACCAAATTTGCTGAAGACAACAAAAGATGGTTTAGTCATGATGAATGTTATGAACTCTACAAGGTTCACGTGCAGAGATTCAATTTTCATTAAGTATTGTGTTATGCAATTAAGGTTAACTTTTAATGAAACGTAAAAGTAGTTTCGATTTGAAAATTAATCTAAAAGATAGTTTTTAATAATTAAAATAAAAATATTACAATAGAAATATTTAAACTAAATTACGTCCATAAACTACTCATTTCCTCCCGAACCAAAGATCCAATTGCACGAGTTTTCTAGATCAAGAGTGTTGTTCAACATATCAGTTATTGAGCCGGTTTGAGACTGACTTGGTGGTTGAGTCTCTTCGGAATTGTTATAACCTTGGAAAATAACTGGTTCACTCGGGCGCACGGGAACATGACATAAATCTTGAAATACGTGTTGTTGAAATGCTGGATGAGCTTGCTGAAATGGTTGAAATGCTGATTCGCTTGGGGTTGAGGAAATTGGGGTATACAGAGTCGATTGCCTAATTGCTTCTATGTGCACACCACCACCAGGAGTCATTGTGTCAGTTGGCAATTGATAAGTGCATAATTCATATGATTTTACTATCAATTCCATACTTGTTTTAGCTATAATTCTTGCATGTATTCTTGTTATTAGTCTTGTTTTATCTTATTTGTCTCTATTAGGTGAATCATCCAAAAATGAGATACAGAGTGCTAAAAATATCTAAGAAGATAAGTATTCCAAGTATCTAATTGCCTAAGTCGAAGAGAAGTGGAAGAATTGTGACGAAACGGAGCAAAGATGCTCAAAATCAAGAGACGGGCCAAAGACCAAGCTTAACTCAATCAAATTAAGTATTTCTCATCACCATCTTGAATAAAATTCAATTACAAAAATAATGCAAAAAGAATGAGATCATTCCGAGTTCGGACGAAGAAGTTGTGGGCAAAACAAGCTTTTTATCGAATACCGAAAACAAGAAAGTTTGCAAACTGGTTTGTGAACCATGATTTCGTGGAATAAAGAGTTTTTAAAACAGTTTGCAAACTAAAAAGTTCCTGGACACTTTATCAAAGGAGGGTATTCGTACCTAGCAAGTGTACCAAGAAGGCTAAAGTCTACAAACCGTTTTTAGGGTTTTCTTTCATAGCTTAGGGTCGGGTTCCTTAAACGACTAAGATATTTGGAAGCCAAGCATTGTAAACCTATATAAATAGGTATTATTCCTTTCAAAAGAAAAGGACATCTCATATCACAAGTTAGGGTTTATTCTAATCTAAAACCCAATGTTTACCCCTTTAGGGGGAAACCACCATTATTCATCTTCTCCGTCTTCTTGTAATATGAGTAGCTAAATCTTTTATTGAGTAAGGATGAATTCAATGTTCTAAGAGTGAAGCTTTATTATTGATACAAATCTATTTGAAGTTTTAATCATCATTATTTGTTTTCATTATATCCAGGGTTTATGATTGATTCTTAGATTGGTTTGGGTGCGCAACTAGATTAGTGTATTGATCATTCTATTGCTATAACACTTGGTTCAGAAGAAGTAGTTGATGTAGTAGTTGAAGTTGATGAAGTATGTGACTGAGAGACAACAGCTGATGAAGTATGAGAAGACTCAGTTGGTGATGGCACTGGAGAAGGTAAGGCAGCTTCAGTAGAAACATGCTGAGAAGGTGCAGAGGAAACTGTAGCTGAGGAAGTAGGTTGACTAGCAAAAGGAAAATTTTGTTCATCAAAGAAAACATTAGTGGTAACATAAATCCTGAGAGATTTTAAATCCATGCATCTGTAACCCTTGTGATGAATACTATAGCCAACAAATACACATGGTGTAGACTTTGGACTAAGTTTGTCTTTCTATAAGGAACCAAATTGGGATAACAGAGAACCAAAAAACTTTCAAGATAGAATAATCTGGCTTGCAGTTGTATAACATTGCATAATGGGATTTATAGTCCAGAACTTTATTTGGAAGTCCGTTGATGATAAAAGTAGCTGCTAAAAAAGAATCAAACCAGAATTTCTTAGGCAGTGAAGCATTAAAAGGTAATGTATTTCCCATTTCAGTAATATGTTTGTGCTTTCTCTCTGCAAATGCATTTTGTTGATGTAAGTAAGGACAAGAAATTATTAATGCAATATCACAGGAATCAATGAATTCTCTAAAAGGACCTCTTGTCAATTCCAAAGCACCATCACATTGAAAACATTTGATTTTTACATCAAATAAGTTCTCAACAAGAGACTTGAACAATCTGAAGCAAATGAGACTATATGTTCTATTCTTCATATGATATATCCAACTAAATTTGGTACAATCATTAATAAACAAGATATAATATTTGAATTCAAGATGAGATTGTACAGGTGCAGGATCCCAAATGTCACAGTGCACTAACAAAAAAAGAGAGCTAGAAATAGAATAAGTAGATTAAAATGGTAAGCATTTATTTTTGTCTAACTGACAAGAACCACAAACTGAAGTGACTAGACTACCAGATAGTTTGATATCAGCATCAGCAGCAAGCTTCTGTATAATCTTCTGAGCAGGATGGCCTAACCTTGAATGCCACATAGTTGAAGATGCCACAATAGCAGAAAAAACAGCATGTGAAGAAGGAGTACATGACATTATAGGATAAAGCCCATTTTGAACTTTTCCTTTAGCCAGAGTAAGGTTGTTCTTTAGAGACTTTATTTCATATCCCCATGGATAAAAAAATAAGTGCACAATGATTATCCATAGTGAATTGAGCAACAAAAAGTAAATTGTGTTAAAGATGAGGAACATAAATAACCTTATGTAAATCAAAGTTATTGGTTGAAGTAGATAAAGTAGATGAACCTGTAAGTGAGATAGGAATAAGCTAACCATCCCCAACCATGACTTTCTCTGAGCCAGTGTATGTAGCAGAAGAATTCAATAATGTAGAATCATTTGTCATGTGACTTGAAGCACCAGAATCAGGAATCCATATAGGACCAGAAGAACTATGTTCCCAATAACCACCAGCTTCAAATGCAGGAGAAGCAACTTGATAGTTGTAATCAAACTCATTTTGAAAACCAAAAAGTGTTGTCACTACTGCTTCCTGCATTCAAATCAAGACCTAGAAAAGCTTTCTGCAAAGGAGGTCCACTATTCTTTGAAGTAGGATATCTGAATCTACATCTTAAGGTGACCAACTTTATGACATATCTGACAATGAATTCTATCTACCAATTGTTTTTTGAGCAGGATTGAAGTCAATTTTCTTGAAACTAGATTGTGGTAAGGGAGATTGTGGTGCCGAGTTGTAAGCTAATGATGAACCATATGGACAAAAATGCTGAGGATTTGGTTTTCTAAAAGAGGAATTGTAAGGAGAATTTTGTTTGTTAACATGGAATGCTGAGTTAGTTGGATCAGTGACAAATGAAGCATAAGACTCAGATTCTTGCTCTTTTAAAAACATCTCATGACTAATTATTCTAAATCTCAACTATGAGAAAGGAAGAGGAGGCTCTCTATTTTGCACATTTACCACAAAATGAATAAAATCCTTGCTAAGCCTTTGAGTGCATACATTACCATATCTGCATCTGGAATAGGTTCCCCAATCTCAGCTAGAGAATCAGCAATTGTCTTAAGTTGATGTAGAAACTCACTGATTGTAGAAGAACTTTTCTTGATTGAGTGAAGCTGAGATCTGAGCATTGAATTTCTAGCAAAAATTGTTCACTAAATAATTTTTCTAGGTGTAACCACTTCTCCCTTGCTGAAATCTTGCCAAGTAATTTTAAAGATAAAGGATTTATCATGTAAGGACCCTCAAGCTCGTCAACGCTATTAGACCGGTCAAGAGATGATCTAGAGATGATCAAGAGACGAATTAGTCACTAATGACTCGATTAGATAATATAGATTTTAATAATATAAGTGAATATAACAATAATTTAGATACGAAACTAGTATCATTGAATAGGTCTCGAAAATTTGTTCGAATTGGGCTACCCGAACGTGTCATTCGGATACCGGATGAAGAAAAAAACATCAGATTAGTATGAAGGGCAAAATAGTCTTTTTGATTTAGACCGACCTGGCTGCCCTTATCCGATCTTATGGGTGCCTCAGTAATTTTCCCTTGGTCTTATCTCCAAGACCGTTCGAAGAGAAAACCATTTTCTCTTCTTCTTTCTCCTTTCCTTCTTCTTTCTTCTTCTCTGTTCTTCCTCTTCTTCTCTATGTCGATTTCAGTTTCAAAGAATTTAGGTGAGTTTGCATGAACGATTCATAAGAAGCTAGGTAACTAGATGAATCAATAAGAAGGTGTTGTTGTTGGAGTTGTTCGATTTTTGGAAGAAGAATTGGGAATCAATTAGGGTTTTCTTGAGTTGGATTGGAATTCGAATTAGGTGAAGATTAAGAAGAAATTGGAGTCTGGGTTTAGTTGATTGAGGTTTAATTGAAGTTCTGAGGATGTCCTGGTGATTTATCGAATTCAAAACTCAACAGAAAAGGTAAATCAGGGATTAAATTAGGGTTTCTAATTTATTGAATTTCTTTATGAAATTGTTGTTGTTTGTTTGATTTGTTTCATGGGTTTGTTTTTAATCTAGTGAAGATAGTTTTTTCGGGATTTAATTTTAGTTTTTTAGCAATTTAATTTGGGAATTAGGGTTTTGGTAAATTGAAGATAGAAATTGGGGTTCTCTTGTTTGATTTGAGTTATAGGAAGAAGAGTTAGATATTGTTGGAAGAGTTATGAATATGTTATGTGGGTGGAGACAATGAAGAGATGGAGGTGGTGATTGTTTTAGTTGAATTACAGGTGGTTATAAAGATGAATGTAACTGGTGGTTGCAGTATTTTTGGTGATGTGAACTTGAACTGGGATTGAGATAAGTGTGGAAACTCATGTGAATAATGTTGATGAAGTATGTTTGCAAGAAAAAGTGTTTGGAACTATAATTGAGATTGAGGTGTGTTGAGAATGGATTTGCAGATGGTGGTATTTTAGTTGAAGGAGAATGGGTAATGAGTATATAATGGATTGATCATGTCTAGGATGGAGTTGAAGTGGCAGTTCATGAGAGTGGTGGAGATGCTGCTTGAGTGGTTAAAGTTCTAGAATTGGTTTGTTCATGAACTAATACATTTATATATTAAGGAATGCATTCTTTGCAAACCCTGGCTATAATGTTCATGAATTGATTCGAGTGAATCAAACCAATTTTGCTTCGATTGTGTTCTTGTATACTTCTATGAGAATATAGCAATTGAATAACTCTTTAACTAGTTTCATTTGAGTCATTTGAACTAGTTATGGTTAAGATGAATATGGTTGATATGAGAGTGTTCATATAGCTAACCTCGGTTAACTACGGCTGAGCCAACATGGTGTACACATTTAGGTACGGTTACATAAACCTAAATGAGGGTACATTTCATTTGTGTATAACAAGCTAAGTTCGATCTAACGGTTAAAAGATATTAGCTTGAATCTAATCAGTTTTTCATCTAACGGTGAATATTGAATGCTTTGTTACCAAGGTAACTTAGATTGCAAACCCTGATTTGAAAACTATATAAAGGAGAACTCTAGCAACTGGGAAACCTAATCCCCACACCTCCTGTGTGATACTAGTTGTATAAGCTAGAGTCGATTCTCCTTTAACCTTAGGTTTTTCACGAAACCCTATAGGTTAATGACTTAAAGACTTCATTGGGATTGTGAAGCCAAACCCAACTATTTTCTCTGTAGTTGCGTGATCTGATCTTGCTTTTTCTATCGTATTTTAGTACTATCTTCTTTAAGATTGGCTCGAGATTTATTCTCTGATAGGCAAGATAAAAAGAAGTCACAAACATCTTCATCTCATCGTTTATGATTCCACAATATCTTGTTTCCCTACCATACGATTAAGATTATTGTGAGGTGATTGATAATACTAGGCTGTTCTTTGGGAATATAAGTCTGGTTTATCAATTGGTTCCTGTGCACCTTGATTTATCAAAAGACGGAACAAAACTCGTAGGTATTTCTGTAGGAGACAGATTTATCTATTCCAATAGACTTTTCTGTGTGAGACAGATTTGTTTATCAAGTCTTCGACTTTGGGTCATAGCAACTCTTAGTTGTGGGTGGGATCAGCTAAGGGAATAAAGTGCGTAGTATCCTGCTGGGATCAGAGACGTAAGGAGCGCAACTGTACCTTGAATCAGTGTGAGACTGATTAGGGTTCAACTATAGTCCAGTCTGAAGTTCATTGGTAGAAGGCTAGTGTCTGTAGCGGTTTAATACAGTATGGTGTTCAAATCTGGACTTGGTCCCGGGGTTTTTCTGCATTTGCGGTTTCCTCGTTAACAAAACTTATGGTGTCTGTGTGTTGATGGTTGTTATCAGTGCAGGGGTAAAATCGTGAAACCCTGTATTTAATGCGCTGTCATCCTGCAAATGAACAAAAGCCATTTGGAAGTAATTAGTGCATAAACCTCTTCGCTCACAGATGTATTGAGCAATTCAATATATTTGTATATATATATATATAAAATTCACTCAGAATGGTGCATACAACAACAATCCCAAATATTCTATGAATTTTATTTTCCACCAGCATTATTCACTAATGCATTGCCCGCCTAGTATTTTCCTGTGCTATGTTCCCCAGCTGAACTCTCAATATTGGCATGACATGACGATTAATGTTCACTCGCAGCGGAGTAGCACGAATCTCCCGAAGTGTCAGTATTGAGATCTGCATGAAAACACTCACACAGGCTGCACCACCCTCTGATAAAGAGATTTTCGTGTCAACGCGCTTTTAATTAAAAATTAGCACGATAGATGCGCTTAAATTTCTTAAGGAAAACCTAGACTGCCCATGACAGTCTTAAGGAGCAATCACGGCCACACGATTTGGCCACACGATTCGACAAGCTTAGCCTCTTCCCAGCGGAACTAGGCAATCACCATGATGACCACCGGCGGGCACACTAGCATCCCAGCCGATCGGATTCCCTTTAGTTCACCCGCAACGCCCCTGAACATTAACCAGAACATGGGTGATCGCGCTATTGAAAAAGGAGCTCAAACGAGCTAAGACCGACCATAACGGTCTCAAATTTATCACATCCGCCCAACTTAGCTAGCCTAGTTGGACGGTCTAGATCTTCCTTCAACTGATCAAAAGGGTGCTGGCGTGTTCACCGGCGACCCAACTCCATCCCTGGTCGATCAACTTGCTCATGGCAAGCCAAGAGCGCATCAATTTGCTTGACTAAATTAGGGTGAATGCACTGTTTTGGAAACCCTAATTTGCGTTGCGGCAGCGTGCTACTGTCGCAAACCGATCACGTCCATCCATCTTCGCCAGCCAAATTGAATGGCTTAGATCCAATTTCTGATAGGAACCTGCACCTAACACATGAACCTAATACTACTAACAGATAACGATTATTTGATTGGGAATCAACCACCTCACTTAAGCAAAGCTATTTTGTATTGATAATTGAATGTCTGATAAATTCTCGAACAAACTAGTTATATAGAGATAATAAATTGCATCCTAAGCTAATAACAAAATAAGGAAAGATCTAATCAATTCCTAAAATAGATATACTTCCATAAAACTACTGAATTAAAATCCAAACTAGTGTCGGTATCCCAACATTCCTCCCATCTTCAGATATGGCTTGTCCTCAAACCTCAAAGGTAGGAAAACGAGCAATAAAATCTCCCGCATCTTCCCAAGTAGCTTCTTCAATAGGATGATCCTTCCACTTGATCAACCAGCGAGTAACTGCAACATTGTGTTGCTTAAACATTCCTATTTCCAAAATCTTCTCTGCTTCCCACTCATACTGGCCTGTAGTCGTAGGTAAGCTAGCCTCAGTTTTGTCATCAGCTCCTATCTTTAATTTCAACACGGAAACATGAAATATTGGGTGTATGCGACAAGAAGGAGGCAAGTCTAGCTTATAAGCAACGGGTCCAATTATATGCACAACGCGAAAAGGTCCATAAAAACGCGGAGAAAGCTTAGAGTAAACCTGATTAGCTGCTGTAACTTGACGGTATGGCTGGAGACGGAGAAAAACCAAATCACCAATATTAAAACTTCTTTCAGTTCGATGCGTATCAGCATATGATTTCATTCGCGCTTGAGAAGCTTGGAGATGTGTCTTTAGGATCTGTAGGGTATGATCTCTACCTCGTAAGGACATATCCACGGCATGAACAGCAGTAGAGCCCGGTATATAAGTTGACACAGTTGGCGGCGGACGACTGTAGACGGCTTCAAAGGGAGTCATTTTAATGGCTGAATGGTAAGTGGTGTTATACCACCATTCTGCCCATGGTAACCAACTACCCATTTGTTGGGTTTATCACCAGCAAAGCAACGGAGGTAACCTTCTAAAGTACAATTCGTTACTTCTGTTTGGCCATCCGTTTGAGGATGGTAAGCAGAACTTCTACATAATTGAGTACCTTGGAGTGAGAAGAAAGCTTCCCAAAACTTGCTAATAAATATTGGATCTCGATCACTGACAATAGTCCTAGGCATTCCGTGCAGTCGCACAATATCCCGAACAAAGATGTCAGCTATAGTAGTAGCAGTATAAGGATGAGAAATGGCACAAAAGTGGCCATACTTGGAGAGACGATCAACTACCACCATGATATAATTTTTACGACCAGAAGTAGGTAACCCATCGATAAAATCCATTGATTAATCCAACCAAACGTCATCAGGAATGGGCAATGGCTGAAGTAGACCTGGAGGAGACACAACTTCTGACTTGTTACGCTGACATATATCGCACTCAGCAATGTAATCCTTAATCGCCTTCTTCATTCCCGCCATTAAAAATTTGCCTTGAGACGCTTATAAGTCCTTAAAAATCCTGAATGGCTAGCAATGGGAGTACTATGATACTCTTGTAAGAGCTTAGCACGCCAGGGAGAACTGGAGGTAACCAAAATACGCCCCTTGTATCATAAAGTGTTACCCTCATAAGAATAATTTGCCTTGTAGCCTGGATCTCGACATAAACCATCAATAATTAAGCTCATCTCGTTATCATTTTGACATTCTTGGATTATCTCTTGAACTCCAGAAAATATTGGCGTTGTAACAGCCACAAGGTGAGGAATTTCTACTCGAGACAACGCATCAGCAGCATTGTTTTCAGTTCCTCGCTTGTAAACTATCTCATAGTCATAACCAAGCAACTTAGTTACCCATTTTTGTTGTTCTAACGAAGACAATCGTTGTTCCAAGAAATATTTTAAGCTGCGATGATCCATATATATTTTAAAATGTCGACCAAGTAGGTATGGACGCCACTTTTGGACAGCGGAAATAATAGCTAACATTTCTTTATCATAAACAGAGAGATTCAAATTCTTTCCTGAAAGTGGTTTACTATGATAAGCAATGGGCTTACCTTCCTGCATAAGGACAGCTCCTAGTCCGTTTTCTGAAGCGTCACATTCTAAAACGAATTCCTTTGAGAAATCAGGAAGTGCGAGCACCGGCGTAGTTGTTAACGCTTTCTGGAGATTTTTAAAAGCAATTGTAGCATCGCCCGACCAATTAAATGCATCTTTTTTAAGCAACGCCGTTAGAGGTGCACTTATCTTTCCGTAATCCTTGACAAACTTACGGTAATATCCCGTCAAACCCAAAAAGCCACGAAGATCCTTTACCGACGACGGAACAGGCCACTTCAAAATACTTGTAATTTTGTCGTCCTCCACTGATACCCCTTCCGCTGAAATTTTATGTCCAAGATAACCTATTGAGGACTTTGCAAACGAATATTTTGACTCCTTCACAAAGAGATGATTAGCCCGCAAAATATTAAAAAAACCCGAAAGACGGTGAATATGATCTTCGACTGACTTACTATAAATCAAAATATCGTCAAAAAAATACCAAGACAAATCGACGTAGATGAGGGCGAAAAAGATCATTCATGAGGCTTTGGAAAGTCGCAGGAGCATTAGAAAGGCCGAAAGGCATTACCAAAAACTCATAATGTCCATCATGCGTCAGAAATGCAGTTTTTGGTATATCTAGTTCATGGAGCCGAATCTGGTGATAACCCCACCGCAAATCAAGCTTTGAAAAAATTATCGCACCCTTCGGTTCATCTAATAATTCATCCACTACTGGAATTGGGTACCGATCCTTGATAGTGATGTTATTTAATGCACGGTAGTCTACGCACATGCGCCACGAACCGTCTTTCTTACGAACCAACAAAACTGGTGAAGAGTAAGGACTTGAGCCAGGATGAATGAAGCCGGGCTCTCTTAATTCAGCAATCGCCTTTTCAATCTCTTCCTTCTGAAAATACGGGTACCGATATGGACGCACATTAACTGGGGCAGAGTCCGGAACTAATGGAATATGATGGTCATGAGAACGTTTAGGCGGCAATGATGTAGGAGACTCAAAGATGTCTGAATATTGCAACACTAACTGCCTTATTGCAGAGGGTGTCTCAGAAGTACTTGAATCCATCATGTTTTCATCAGTTGTTAAATAAAGAAGAATTCCATGTTTCTCTTGACAAATAACTCGTTGCATAGGAACAACATCTAATAACATAACTGTCGGAGAATTATCACCAGCTAAAAAATACTCCCTGTCTCGTTGGGAAAATTTCATAATCAGTTTATTGAAATCCTAAGTAAACGTACCAAGAGTACGTAGCCATTGGACACCAAGGACAGCGTCGCAACCGCTGACTGCTAATAGATAAAAATCGGTGTTGAAAACATAATCCTGACAGTTAACTGAGACATTAGGACATGAACCACACGTTTCCAGCAGCCCACCATCACCTACCATAACTCGCATGGTCGTATCACCGATTTGAGCCTTATATCCACACCTTTTTGCAATCCTAGGATGGAGGAAATTATGGGTAGATCCAGAATCAATTAAAACCGTAATTGGTTGTCCCTTAATATACCCTGTGATACGCATAGTTTTCGGAAAATGGAGACCCCATAAGCGCATGGAAAGAAATTTCTGGTGCCGTCTTCGAGTCTTTTTCGATTTCCCATAGGTAGGCTAGTCCTTTGTGGAGGAGATGGAGCTACAGTCGCGAATGGTTTGGATGGTGATGCACGGACAAAAGGTTTAGCAGGATATAAAGCTTTAAAAACATCTTCTTGACATAAAGCATACTCAAACGTTGCTGAAAGACTTTGTGGACGAAATAATCGGACACTAGCACCAATATCCTTACGAAGACCCGAAATAAATATGCTAATCTGGTGTTCTTCGGACATCCCATGCACAAAATGTAATAATTTTTCAAATTCAGTAATAAATTCCTGAACCATACCTGTTTGCGATAATTTGGACAAAGCGCTGCAAGCATCGATATACTTGCGGTTACCGAATCGAGCACGCAGGGCATGAGAGAATTGTTGCCATGTTAGTTCTCCTAACGATTCTCGGATCCATCTATACCAAGAGTTTGCATCCTTTTCCAGATGTGCTGCAGCAATTGGCACCTTTTGAACATCAGCTACGCCATGGACGGAAAAGTATTGCTCAGCTTTGAAAATCCACCCTTCAGGATCATCACCATCAAATTTTGAAAATTTCAAAGTGATAAAACCCCCTCTGACGATCGCACCATGATTACCTTGATTAATCCGACCATTGGTTTCATTGAGAATATTGTGTCCACGTCCCTGGTTAATAAGAGTCTCCAGGAGACGATTTGTAGCAGCAGTACCATTCTGTAATTGAGTGAGCAGTGTAGTTTGAGAAGCCTGCAAGGTTTCAAACTTGGTAGTTGTAGCCTCACGATCCGCTCGCATCTCCTCAATAATTGTATCCAAGGAAGAGCCCAAAGTGTCAAGACGATCAGCCAAGTTTGCATTAGTTATTGTCATCGTGAACCCTAATAGAAAACTTGAGAACGCAAAAAAGAGGACCTAAACCTAGGTGATACCAGATGATAGGAACCTGCACCTAACACAGGAACCTAATACTACTAACAGATAACGATTCTTTGATTGGGAATCAACCACCTCACTTTAGCAAAGCTATTTTGTATTGATAATTGAATGTCTGATGAATTCTCGAACAAACTAGTTATATAGAGATAATAACTTGCATCCTAAGCTAATAACAAAATAAGGAAATATCTAATCAATTCCTAAAATAACTATACTTCCATGAAACTACTGAATTAAAATCCAAACTAGTGTTGGTATCCCAACAATTTCAGGCGACCCAATAGATGTCAGCATGATCACTGGCAGCTCGCCTTTGCGTCTGACTAATCGGCATGCTCAAACCAATGTCCAGTGCCTTGAATCGATTAGCCTAAGTAGGGTTGGTCAGACGGCTTTTTAAACCCTAAATTCAATCTACGGCAGTACGCAACTGCCGCAAATCATCTCGTCCATCCAACTTCGCTAGCCTATTCGGATGGTCTAGATTTATTTTTAGGAGGCCAACAGGGTAATGCTGTAATCACCGGCCATCCCTCCTCCACAAGGTAATGCTGTAAATACCTATGAAGTTTTGTTCCGTCTTATGATAAATCAAGGTGCACATGAACCAATTGATAATATGGTCTTATATTCCCAAAGAACAACCTAGAAATATCAATCACCTCACAATAACTTAACTATATGGTAGTAGAACAAGTTATTGTGGAATCACAAAGAATGAGACGAAGAGCTTTGTGATTACTTTTTATATCTTATCTATCGGAGATAATTTTTGAGTTAATCTTAGAGAAGATAGTACTCAATACGATAGAATAAGTAAGATCAGAATACGCAACTACAAAGAAAATAGTTGGATCTGGCTTTAGAATCCCAATGAAGTCTTTATGTCGTTAACCTACACGGTTTTGGAATAAACCCAAGGTTAAAGGAGAATCGACTCTAGTGGCAACTAGTATCACACAGGAGGTGTGGGGATTAGGTTTCCCAGTTGCTAGAGTTCTCCCTTATATAGTCTTCAATTCAGGGTTTGCTTAGTTAGCTTAGAAACAAAACATTCATTATTCACCGCAAGGTAGTCAATATCGGTTGTACAGGCCGATATTACAGGCTTTTATCGGATATTGGAAAATACCTATACGTTATCGAAAATATCGGCGATACAAAGACGGAACGATATTATCGGTTGTACAGGCCGGTACAGACCGATATATCGGTTTTACTTGTACACCGATAATCGGTTTCGTGAATAAATTTTTCATCAACATGCATCTAGTCTTTACAAACAAGTTCAATGTCAATTGGAGAAGGTAAAAATCCCTAATATATTTATAATATAAAACCAATGACTATATGGTAGGATATAAGATGGAAACCATATTTAGATTGCAAGGAAGGGAAATATAAAAGATAAATATGAAGGATAATAAAAAAAGATTTACTGGCACAATGGGACAACAATCACAACGCTGGCTAATAAACCACATTTTATTTTGAAAATTTGAGATATGTGTATGATTCTTATTATTTTTTATTATGGTTTTATAATTATTTGAAATTCTATATTAAATGATGTATCACCGATAAAAACCGATATTATCTTTTGTATAGGTGTATCGTACCCGGCCGATACGAAACCGATACGCGATATTAACTACCTTGATTCACAGTTAGATGAAATCCTGATTTAAGATGCAAACTAAGTTTTGCTTGAAACTAAAGAAATATCTCTTCACCGTTAGATGGACTTAGCTTGTCAAACACAAATGAAATATACTTCATTTAGATATGGGCAACCGTACGTAAACGTGTACATTTGTTGGTTCAACAATAGTTAACCAAAGTTAGCCATATGAACACTTTTGTCTAATCCACATTCATATAACACATCTAGATCAACTTATGATGATCAATGATAATCAAAGGATCTAATTGTGTTCTTCATAGAGTTGTTCAATTATTCATTATCTTATAGTAAAATACATGAACGAATCGAAGAAAAATCGGATTGATTCGAAGAAATCAATTCATGAACATTTAAACCCATGCGAAAATGCGGGGGTCTAACAACCATACCCAACAATTCGTTTGGCAATCTGAGAGGACTTACTCCAGTATACTTTCTAGAGAATCAACTAGACAGTCAGACTCAATCTAGAGAAAAGTATATACAAGAGTTTATATCTCTAACTCTTAATTCAATCTGCAATCGGCAAATAGAAATTTGCGAGCCCGATTGAATGTAAAAGAAGTAACTTGAACGGTACCAAAGACCAATGTTCAAGGATCAACCAATTTCAATCAACAACCAAAGGTTGGATTTCCTGATTGATCGATACAACGCACAATCTGTGATATTTCAATTATATAACAAAATAATGAGGAAAAGAAATAACACAGACACCATAATTTTGTTAACGAGGAAAATCGCAAATGCAGAAAAACCCCGGGACCTAGTCCAACTTTGAACACCACACTGTATTAAGCCTCTACAGACACTAGCCTACTACCAATGAACTTCGGACTGGACTGTAGTTAAACCCTAATCAATCTCACACTGATTCAAGGTACAGTTGCATTCCTTATGTCTCTGATCCAAGCAGGATACTACACACTTGATTCCCTTAGCTGATCTCACCCACAACCAAGAGTTTTTACGACCCAAAGTCGAAGACTTGATAAACAAATCCGTCTCACATAGAAAAGTCTATTGAAATAGATAAATATGTCTCCCACAGAAATACCTATGAGTTTTTGTTCCGTCTTTTGATAACACAAGGTGAACAGGAACCAAATGATAAGCCGGTCTTATATTCTCGAAGAACAGCCTAGTATTATCAATCACCTCACAATAATATTAATCGATTAATGAAACAAGATATTATGGAATCACAAATGATGAGACGAAGGTGTTTGTGACTACTTTTCTATCTTGCCCATCGGAGATATTAATCTCGAGCCAATTCTTATAATTGTACTCAAAACGATAGAAACAGACAGATCAGATCACGCAACTACAGAGAAAATAGTTGGGTCTGGATTCACAATCCCAATGAAGTCTTTAAGTCGTTAACCTACATGGTCTCGTGAGAAACCTAAGGTTAAAGGAGAATCGACTCTAGTTATGGAACTAGTAACACAGAGAAGTGTAGGGATTAGGTTTCCCAGTTGCTAGAGTTCTCCTTTATATAGTTTTCAAATCAGGGTTTGCAATCTAAGTTACGTTGGTAACAAATCATTCAATATTCACCGTTAGATGGAAAACCTGATTCAACCAAGCTAATATCTTTCAACCGTTAGATCGAACTTAGCTTGTTACACACAAATGAAATGTACCCTCATTTAGGTTTATGTAACCGTACCTAAACGTGTAAACTATGTTGACTCAACAATAGTTAACCTAGGTTAGCCATATGATCACTCTCATATCAACCTTATTCATCTTAACCATAACTAGTTCAAATGACTCAAATGAAACTAGTTAAAGAGTTGTTCAATTACTATATTCTCATAGAAGTATACAAGAACACAATTGAAGAAAAATCGGTTTGATTCACTCGAATCAATTCATGAACATTATAGCCACGGTTTGCAAAGATTGCATTCCTTATTATATAAATGTTTAAGTTCATGTACACAACTGATTTTAGAACTTTAACCTTCAAGTATGCAAACGGGTACGCATACTTGAAATACCCTGACCAAGATTGGGTTTCGCCAGTATGCAAACGGGTACGCGTACTTCCAATCCCAGCAGAAATATTCGGACATGAACCTTACGCCAGTATGCGAACGGGTGCGTATACTTGGGTTCCCCGATTTCTCAAGCCAACAGGTACGCGTACGGGTACGCATACTATGGTTCCCGGACATGGATTACATATGTGCAAGAGTACACAACATGTCATATCCAATAATGGTTAAGTGTTTTAAACTCTTATTTCAATCATTGAAACTTTCTTAGAGGATGACAATAGCCGTTTTCACACACTATTAGCATCAAAGCAATTTTCAAGTTATTGAAATAATCAATTAAACGAAACATTCCAAGTCTACACCAAATGATTGTGTCACACAAACCATGTAAGATGTTACTCGGCAATTTTCACATGATCATCTTTTGACTTGCGTTAAGAATATAAGATGAATTTTGTCGAAGCGAAAGCTTACCAACACATATTTCGAGAAATATGTAAGCTAGTTAAACTCAGCTCGAAATCTCAAATGTGTATAATGGAAAACTATATTGTAACATGACTTATGTCTCAATATAGGAGATAGAGTATAAATAGACTTTCCAAGTGATAGATGAGTTTCAGTCTCCACATACCTTTTGTTGATGAAGTTCCACATACTAAGGAGAGCTTGTGAAACTTCATTAACAAAAGGTATGTGGAGACTGAAACTCATCTATCACTTGGAAAGTCTATTTCTACTCAATCTCATATATTGAGACAAAAGTCGTATTGCTATATAGTATTCGATTATGCACATTTGAGATTTCAAGCTGAGTTTAACTCGCTTACATATTTCTCGAAATATGTGTTGGTAAGCTTTCGCTTCGACCAAGTTCATCTTATATTCTTGACGAAAGTTAAAAGATTATCATGTGAAAATTTCCGAGTAACATCTTACATGATTTGTGTGATACAATCATTTGGTGTAGACTTGGAATGTTTCGTAATGATTATTTCAATAACTTGAAAATTGCTTTGATGCTAATAGTTCGTGAAAACAGCTATTGTCATCCTCTAAGAATGTTTCAATGATTGAAATAGAGTATAGAACAATTAACCATTATTGGATTATGAACATAGTATGTGTGCTTGCGTATATGTAATCCATGTCCGGGAACCATAGTATGCATACCCGTATGCGTACCTGTTGGTTTGTGAAAGTCCGGGTACCTAAGTACACATACCGGTACGCGTACTGGCGTAAGAATTAGGTCCGTGAGTTTCTGCTGAGTTTGGATATTGTTTTGGTATGCGTACCAATTCGCGTACTGGCGAAGCCCAAACTTTGTCCGGCTACTTAGGTACGCATACCCGTACGCATACCTAAGTAGATGATGTTCTAAAATCGGTTTGTTCATGAACTAATACATTTATATAATAAGGAATGCAATCTTTTGCAAACCGTGGCTATAATGTTCATGAATTAATTCAAGTGAATCAAACCGTTTTTGCTTCAATTGTGTTCTTGTATACTTCTATGAGAATATAGCAATTGAATAACTCTATAACTAGTATTGAGTCATTTGAACTAGTTGTGGTTAAGATGAATAAGGTTGATATGAAAGTGTTCATATAGCTAACTTTGGTTAACTACTGTTGAGCCAACCTAGTGTACACGTTTAGGTACGGTTACTCAAACCTAAATGAAGGTACATTTCATTTGTGTATAACAAGCTAAGTTCGATCTAATGGCTGAAAGTTATTAGATTGAGTCTAATCAGTTTTTCATCTAATGGTGAATATTGAATGCTTTGTTACCAAGGTAACTTAGATTGCAAACCCTAATTTGAAAACTATATAAGGGAGAACTCTAGCAACTGGGAAACCTAATCCCCACACCTTCTGTGTGATACTAGTTGCGACTAGAGTCGATTCTCCTTTAACCTTAGGTTTTCTCCAAAACCCTGTAGGTTAACGACTTTAAGACTTTATTGGGATTGTGAAGCCAGACCCAACTATTTTCTCTGTAATTGCGTGTTCTGATCTTACTTCTATTATCGTGATTGAGTATTATCTTTTCTAAGATTTGTTTGAGATTTATCTCCGATAGGTAAGATTAAAAGTAGTCACAAACATCTTCGTATCATCGTTTGTGATTCCACAATATCTTCTTTCGCTTCCATACGATTAACATTATTGTGAGGTGATTGATAATACTAGGTTGTTCTTTGGGAATATAAGTTCGGTTTATCAATTGGTTCCTGTGCACCTTGATTTATCAAAAGACTGAACAAAAACTCATAGGTATTTTTGTGGGAGACAGATTTATCTATTCCAATAGATTTTTCTGTGTGAGACATATTTGTTTATCAAGTCTTCGACTTTGGGTAGTAGCAACTCTTAGTTGTGGGTGAGATCAGTTAAGGGAATCAAGTGCGTAGAATCCTGCTGGGGTTCAGAGACGTAAGGAATGCAACTGTACCTTGATCAGTGTGATATTGATTAGGGCTCAACTACATTCCAGTCCGAAGTTTATTGGTAGTAGGCTAGTGTCTGTAGCGGCTTAATACAGTGTGGTGTTCAAAGCTGGATTAGGTCCCGGGGTTTTTCTGCATTTGCGGTTTCCTCATTAACAAAATTTCAGGTGTCTGTGTTATTTCTTTTCCGCATTATATTTTGTTATATAATAGAAATATCACAGGTTGTGCGTTAAGTTCAATCAGTTCTTGAATCCAACCTTTGGGTTGTTGATTGAATTGATTGACACTTGGATATTGGTTTGTGATACCATCCAAGTTATTTCTCTTATTCAATCGGGCTCGCAAATTCCTATTTGTTTGATTGTAGATTGAATTGAGAAATAAAGATATAACTCTTTGATATACTTTTCTATAGATTTAGTCTGACTGTCTAGTTGATTCTCTTGAAAGTATATTAGAGTTTGTCCATTCAGATTACCAAACAAGATATTGGGTGTGGTTGTCCATGTGACTACGTGCACTCGGTCTAAAGATGCTTGGGATATCTTAAAAAACCGTATTTGAAGCGAATACATGTGAAAAGGAAGCTAGTCTTCAAAACCTAAATTCTGATTGGGAAAACCTTCATATGGCAGATGAAGATTCATTTGATGAGTTTAATCACAAAGTGTCCGAAATTGTTAATGCATCTTTTGCGTTGGGTAAGACTATTCATGAAAAGGACATTGTGATGAAAATTGTCAGATCGCTGCCATCTAGATACGATTCTAAGAAGAATACCATCGTTGAGGGAAATAACCTTGATACTCTTTCCAGAAATACTCTGGTTGGGAAGCTAAATATCTTTGATCACTAGCATGTATCCAAAATTGGAAAGGATATTGCTTTCAAAACACTAAAGAACACTAAATTACTTGATAAAAGTAAAAGTGTTTGCGTCTCTGAAGATGATCTTTCTGAGGCTGATTCATCAGATGAAGATCTTGACAAGTCAGTATTGTTGATCACAAGACAGTTTAGAGATCTTCTTTTGAAGAGAAGTAAACAATTCACTAGAGACAAACCTAGGTCATCAGTTAAACCTCATAATCGTGTTCCTCCTAAAAACAGGGATATTGACGAAACTGATGACGAGGATATGCCACAGTGCTTTAAGTGTAAAGGATTTGGTCATTTTGCAAATGAGTGTCCGGATCGCAGAAAATACACTGGGAACAAAGGTCTTGCTGCAACTCCTGATGGGATGTCTGATCACTATGATTCTAATGAAACGAAAAGTCAAGTGTTACACTTCTTTGCGAAAATATTGATTTTGATAATTGTAGCAATACATACATCAATCTTGATATTCTTTCAGAAGAAACCTCAACCGTTCTGGAAGAAAAAATTGATCTATCCGTTTCTGCTGGAAACTCTCTGTCTGATTTTTTAGGTTCCACTATGTGTCTAGCAGCATACACATCCATGGCATCTGAATCATCCTCCATGTTGACATGTTCTTATTGTTCTCTCAAAGGTCATGAACTCTCAAAGTGTTTCAAGTACAAACACAAAATATACGTCAACACTTCAACGAAGAGCAAATCGATTAGCAAACAAGCTCAAACTTGTTCAAAAATCACCCGAGGTATGTAAACCCATCTAGTCTTCGAAGAAGTTAGTTTCCAAAGAAAAGACTAGACCACTAGAGAGAACAGTACGGTCTAAAGTGTCTGAGAAACAGGGTTCTATGAATTCCTTTCAAAAAGGTTATGGTGGACAGATTATTGTTCACCCCAGCACAACTTAATTGTGTTGTTTGGTGCATCTTGTCTCATGTGCCTGATCAAAAGAGACAAGATTGTGCACACCTCAGGCTTTAGGAAAAGAGAAATATCTTAGATTGTTTTGTTTTTTTCTCTTTTTCGTTTTGCTGTGTTTTTCCAGTTTGGAATTTTGTCATCTTTTCATATCTAATTGATATTGGAAGGGACTTCCCTGTTTAATCAATAAAAGAGGGTTATTCTCGACAATTCTACCCTTTTTAGGGTTGTGAGTTGTGCGTGCACAAACCTTTGTGCTTAAAGGTTCCGTAACCCTACATTCCTTTTTACTTCTCTTGAAACTCTTTTTATCATAAAACTGCTTGTTGAGATTAACTTGTGATTTCCTCTCACAATCCCGTACGTATGAATACTCCAAGCATTATGTTTTCTGATGGAAAAGATGTTAACATGATTGTTAAGCCATCAATCGTGAAGGAAAAATATAAATCTCCGTTACCTTTAACTTTGAAAAGAAAAATAAGGAATGTGAGGAAGCCAAGAGTTGTCCCTTCAAACTCTCAGAAGTTTTCTGGTGTTCTTGAAGAGTTGAAGGAAATAAGGAAGGAGATTCAGCAAATAAAGGCTATTGTTTTGAGAACTTTTGAGATTCAGAAAGCCCTGGTTCGGCATCAGTCTAGAAGGTTTGTTGGAATTGACTCCTATCTTCATGAGCCTTATGTTCCCATGGCTGTTGACGATAAGGAGTTCGGGGACGATAAATAATTCTTCAGAGGTCTCAATGTCTAGGAAACTTCTTATGAGAATTTATTCTTGTGTTTTTAAGAAGGATAACCAGGGTTTGGAATAGCAATTATTGTGAGTACACATAGCTATTGCCAACGTTTTCATCTTGCAATGTTTTTAGATTTATTTATTTAAATTCTAAAGTTTATTTGGAAAATGATTTTGCAGTATTAATCTTTATGGTTTTATATATTGCAAATTGTTATGGGATATGTTTTTTTTACGTCCGTGAACCTTGACTGTCCCATATTTGTTCAAAAGTTAACTCTATTATATGTCGGTATGCAAATATTGATAAAAGATAGAATGAACTTTTGACAACAAAAGTTAAGCCTATTATGTCATATGCAAATATTGATGGAAGATAGGATGAAATTTTGTTTACAAAGATTAAGTTTATTATATGTCATTGTTCAAATAGTGATGAAAAATAGAATGAATGTTTGATTATTCCGCAGTATTGGTCTTTCCCTGATCCACATCTTTGTGTATGTACTGTGTTGCTCCGTAAGTTTTCTTATGTTGAGCATGGTCAATTGAATTGATCCTTTTACTTGTGGTTAATTCAATTGAGATTTTTGGATACAAATTCATGTTTCATGTTATTTGTTAATGTCTAAAGAAATCCTTCTTTTCTTGTAAAAGTAAGGTCGCTCTTGTTGTTCTTTAGGGAATGACATTATATGGGGGGAGAGTTCTTATTTGAACTTGTGCTTAATTTCCAAATATTTGTGGGGAGTGCGGCTGTGGAATATTGTAGGAGTTTTCTTGTATCTTTATAAACTCCTTGATGAATACACTAAGTTTCGACTATATGAAATCATCGAAACAAGTTGATATGTTCTCTTTTGGTCATGAAGTATATCTATGAAAATTTCATTAGGATCCCACTAGTTTTCATACCTTTGCCAATTTATATTGACAAAAAAGGGGAGATTTAATGTGTAGTTCACACTACAAATACATATGGTTTACGGATCATTATGTAAGGGGGGAGAATTAATGTGTAGTTCACACTAAAAATACATATGGTTTATGGATCATTATGTAAGGGGGAGTGGTTTTCATGTGAGATGAAGTATTGACTAAGGGGGCACCATAGTATTGTTGTTAAAGTTGTGATACAATTGGACTTTGATGCTGTGTAATAATACTATGAAACTGTATAACAATGATTGAGAGCAACTGTTTTCTCATAGTTATTGCTACGGATCTTCAACAACTATGATGATGAGTTGAACACGTTCACAATCACTGGAGTACTTGGAAGTGACGAAGATTTCGAGTAATGTTGAAGAACCAAGGAGATCAAGCATTTGGATGAGAAGCTACAAAGTTTATTTATTTTGTAATCCATATGTATTAATAGTTTTGTCACTAAAATTGATAAAGGGGGAGATTGTTAGAGCACTGCTCGATCGAACTCGCAAGCGTTGTTATCTCAAGCTTGTTTGTTAATGTTAGTGATCAAAACTATAAGTATTGATTTCTAGTCTACTTATAGCGATGTCTCGGACTGGGATGGATTGTGTAATTGAGCATTAGACTTCACGGCGTTCATCATTTGAATACGAAGAACTACTAAGGAGAGCTTGTGGAACTTCATCAACAAAAGGTATGTGGAGACTGAAACTCATCTATCACTTGGAAAGTCTATTTCTACTCTATCTCCTATATTGAGACAAAAGTCGTTTTGCTATATAGTATTCGATTATGCACATTTGAGATTTCGAGCTGAGTTTAACTCGCTTACATATTTCTCGAAATATGTGTTGGTAAGCTTTCGCTTCGACCAAGTTCATCTTATATTCTTGACGAAAGTCAAAAGATGATCATATGAAAATCGCCGGGTAACATCTTACGTGATTTGTGTTATACAATCATTTGGTGTAGACTTGGAATGTTTCGTAATGATTATTTCAATAACTTGAAAATTTCTTTGATGCTAATAGTTTGTGAAAACAGCTATTGTCATCCTCTAAGAATGTTTCAATGATTGAAATAGAGTTTAGAACACTTAACCATTATTGGATTATGAACATAGTATGTGTGCTTGCATTGATGTAATTTTGAAGTTGTAGTAAAAATGATTCGAACTTTAAGACTTGTGAAGATTCGAGTTTTTAAATTTAATAAAAATATATAATTATATACCAAAACTATAAACAGTGGGTGAGAGGTACTGGGACTAAGGATTTGGCCAATCTTCATAACATAAGGTTCACTTATTTATTCTCTGACAATTTTAGCTCAAGAAATGTAAACAAGGACTCTATTTTTGCCAAGGTAGATCCTCAAAACATTAGTTATAAATCGTAAGCATGGGACATCAAACACCTAAGCAAGCATGACCCATCTAATAAAATAATAACTAATTAATCAAAATCATATTTCAATTAATATTAGTGCAAAAGTCATAAAAAGAATAAAATAAATTTACCCATGTATGAAGTTCTGCCTCCTCCGTCGTCCCAATGTTGGGGTTTAGCTCATCATATTAAACATGCTCTCAAAATATTTATTTAGGCTCAAAAATGGTTTACAAAGATGAAATAAAGAGAAAATGGTGAAAAACAGGATTTTGTGACGCATGAAAAACGTCGCAGAATCACTGTTACAATGAACGATACAAGAGAAGTGCTGCAGTCACTATTCCGAAGTCGCTTGAAAGGTGTTACCCACTGCCGTAAATTTTCGACAGTTTTCAGCGACTGTCTTCAGCATGTGTTGTTCTTCGTGTTCTTGATGTTCATCAGCAACAACAGCCGCAGAACCCGAGTTTCTGCAACTCGTGATTTCTCGCTCCTGAGCTCTCCTAAGCTCCCCAAACTCTCCACACCCCTTCTATATGACCTGGGTAATCTATTTATACCCGAAATATGCATCAAATCTCCTCTATAACTTCAAAAAATATTCTCTTTATTATTTTTATTCTCACGGCAATAATTTCCTGTTTTAGCTTCTCCACGCGTTTGCAGCTGGATTAATCTCCAAATATAACTTATTTACGCTCCAATCTGTTGCTCTAGTCATCATACACATTCAGAACACGTTCAAATTCTCCAAAACTCATGCAATCCCGTGAAATATTTCTCTCATGCACGTGCTGCCCTGTTTTGCTCCATGACACGATTCAGCCAATTATGATCCAAACGAACACCCATACCAGCTTTCTATAGTCATATCACGTCTACCCACTAAGTTTCAGGGATTGAATCTCACTAAATCACGTCCAAACATCCGATCGAAATTCTGCCAGAGAAGAAATGGTTTTCCCGAAAAATTTATTTTTTGAATTTGAGAAGAAGATGTCCTCCCCCTAATCCTGCACTGGTGTCCCTTTAGCACTTGTCTTATGGGGTGCAAATCACCACTTTTCGAGCCAATTTTGCCGCAAGAGCTTATTCCCTAGAAAAGACTTAAAAAAACTTTATTAGAAATAAAATGAGTCCTAGATAATGTAGTTATGGGTGAAAATGCGTCACACTTACGTGCTTATCACTTGCATATATGTAATCCATGTCCGGGAACCATAGTATGCATACCCGTATGCGTACATGTTGGTTTGTGAAAGTCCGGGTACCTAAGTACACATACCGGTACGCGTACTGGCGTAAGGTTTAGGTCCAGGAATTTCTATTGAGTTTGGATATCGATTTGGTATGCGTACCAGTTCGCGTACTGGCGAAACCCAAACTTGGTCCGGCTACTTAGGTACGCATACCTAAGTAGATGATGTTCTAAAATCGGTTTGTTCATTAACTAATATTTGTAGATAATAAGGAATGCAATCTTTTGCAAACCGTGACTATAATGTTCATGAATTGATTCGAGTGAATCAAACCGATTTTGCTTCAATTGTGTTCTTGTATACTTCTATGAGAATATAGCAATTGAACAACTCTATAACTAGTTTCATTTGAGTCATTTGAACTAGTTGTGGTTAAGATGAATAAGGTTGATATGAAAGTGTTCATATAGCTAACTTTGGTTAACTACTATTGAACCAACCTAGTGTACACGTTTAGGTACGGTTACTCAAACCTAAATGAAGGTACATTTCATTTGTGTATAACAAGCTAAGTTCGATCTAACGGTTGAAAGATATTAGCTTGAGTCTAATCAGGTTTTCATCTAACGGTGAATATTGAATGCTTTGTTACCAAGGTAACTTAGATTGCAAACCCTGATTTGAAAACTATATAAGGAAGAACTCTAGCAACTGGGAAACCTAATCCCCACACCTTCTGTGTGATACTAGTTGCGACTAGAGTCGATTCTCCTTTAACCTTAGGTTTTCTCTAAAACCCTGTAGGTTAACGACTTGAAAACTTCATTGGGATTGTGAGGCCAGACCCAACTATTTTCTCTATAGTTGCGTGTTCTGATCTTACTTCTACTATCTTGATTGAGTATTATCTTTGCTAAGATTTGCTTGAGATTTATCTCCGATGGGTAAGATTAAAAGTAGTCACAAACATCTTCGTCTCATCGTTTGTGATTCCACAATATCTTGTTTCGCTTCCATAGGATTAAGATTATTGTGAGGTTATTGATAATACTAGGTTGTTCTTTGGGAATATAAGTCCGGTTTATCAATTGGTTCCTGTGCACCTTGATTTATCAAAAGACGGAACAAAAAACTCATAGGTATTTCTGTGGGAGACAGATTTATCTATTCCAATAGAATTTTCTGTGTGAGACAGAATTGTTTATCAAGTCTTTTACTTTGGGTCGTAGCAACTCTTAGTTGTGGGTGGGATCATCTAAGGGAATCAAGTGCGTAGAATCCTTCTTGGGTTCAGAGACGTAAGGAGCGCAACTGTACCTTGATCAGTATGAGATTGGTTAGGGCTCAACTACATTCCAGTCCGAAGTTCATTGGTAGCAGGCTAGTGTCTGTAGCGGCTTAATACAGTGTGGTGTTCAAAGCTGGACTAGGTCCCGAGGTTTTTATGCATTTGCGGTTTCCTCGTTAACAAAATTTCTGGTGTCTGTGTTATTTCTTTTCCGCATTATATTTTGTTATATAATAGAAATATCACAGGTTGTGTGTTAAGTTCAATCAGTTCTTGAATCCAACCTTTGGGTTGTTGATTGAATTGATTGACACTTGGATATTGGTTTGTGATACCATCCAAGTTATTTCTCTTATTCAATCGGGCTCGCAAATTCCTATTTGTTTGATTGTAGATTGAATTGAGAAATAGAGATATAACTATTTGATATACTTTTCTATAGATTGAGTCTGACTGTCTAGTTGATTCTCTTGAAAGTATATTAGAGTTTTTCCATTCAGATTACCGAACGAAATATTGGGTGTGGTTGTTAGACCCCTGCTTTTTCACAAAGGTTCTTGAAAAATCTTCTTCTATTAATTTATTTCATCATCAGAAGAAAATAAAATCTCATAAGAAATCTACATCACTTTCGAAAGAGATATTCAGAACCTTTCATAGTTTATGAAAATCGATAAACAGGGCTTTCAGAACATTGCAGGAAAGGAAAGTGTATATGCTTGATCTTCCCTCCATAAAGAGAAGTCATAAACAAGGAATAACGAAATCATCATCTTCTCATGAGAACCCACCCAATCATTTATTGGATGGGAGAAATTACAAATTGTAATAGGTTCGGAGATTGTTCTTGTTTTTTCCCTTGGATAAGAACCATAATCTTCAAGAGGACTGTGAAAAGTTTTTGTTGCTTCTACTGACTTGTTTCTGAATCTTCTTCTTCTTGTGCTCTAATTTCTGTTATTGAGCCAAGAACCGCTTCTGTGTAAACGATTTACCTAATAAAGTCCTTTTTGGGATATCCAAAATTCTGTTAAGGTTTTGGTCAAAGGTGTTTTTGGAGATTCATCTCATATCATCCTCTTTTTAAGTTGGAAGATTTCATTCCTTGATGAAAGCATTTCATTTACTTTTTCTATCATGTCCTCATCAAGTCTTTCCAGTAAAGAAGATGATGTCTGGACTGTTCTTTTTCCCTCTAGGAAAGTTCGTTTTGATTCTTCTGATAGTGAGATGTGTAAGGACAAACGTGATTCCTCCTCAAATGTGAATCCCACTGTCTCTCATTTTGATAAGCTCTCTTTAACCATGAATCTCGTCCTGGAACAAGTACGTGCCTTGAAGAGTGAACTCGAATCTTCAACCAAAAGACTTGAGGACAAGATGGATAATATCGAATCTAGGATTGATCTAATTGAAGATGAGCTTGATGATTATAGGGAATATGAGAAGAGTCTTCAAAGTAAGTAAAATGTATTTCAAGTTCTTATTTTTTCTAGGAAACTTCTTATGAGAATTTATTCTTGTGTTTTAAGAAGGATAACTAGGGTTTGGAATAGGAAATATTGTGATTACACATAGCTATTGCCAACGATTTTCATCTTGCAATGTTTTAGATTTATTTATTTAAATTCTAAGTTATTTGGAAGATGATTTTGCAGTATTAATCTTTATGGTTTTATATATTGCAAAAATATTATGGCATATGTGTGTTTACGTCCGTGAACTATGATTATCTCATATGTCAAAAGTTAAGCCTATTATGTCTTTATGCAAATATTGATAAAAGATAGAATGAATTTTTGTATATTCCGCAGTATTGATCTTTACCTGATCCACTTCTATGTGAAAGTACTGTATGGCTCCGTAAGTTTTCTTATGTTGAGCATTTCCGATTAAATTAATCATTAAGGTTCTCTGGTGGTTAATTTATTCAAGTTTACTGGATACAAATTCATGTTTCATGTGATTTGTTAATGTCCAAAGAAATCCTTCTTTTCTTGTAAAAGTAAGGTCGCTCTTGTTGTTCTTTCGGGAATGACATTTTATGGGGGAGTGTTCTTAATTGAACTTGTGTTTAATTGCCAAATCTTTGTGGGGAGTGCGACCGTGGAATATTGTAGGAGTTATCTTGTATCTTTATAAACTCTTTGATGAATACACTAAGTTTCGACTATGTAAAATCATCGAAACAAAGTTGATATGTTCTCTTTTAGTTATGAATAAGCTCTTTGAGAATTTCATTATGATCCCGCTAGTTTTCGTACCTTTGCCAATTTATATTGACAAAAAGGGGGGAGAATTATTTTGTAGTTCACACTACATGCATATGGTTTACGGATCATTATGTAAGGGGGAGTGGTTTTCATTGTGAGATGAAGTATTGATTAAGGGGGAGTGATACATGTTAAAGTTGTGATACAATTGAACTTTGATGATGTATAATAATACCATGACACTGTATAACAATAATTGAGAACATTGGTTTTCTTATTGTTATAGCTAAGGATCTTCAACAACAATGATGCTGAGTTGAACACGTTCAGAATCACTGTAGTACTTGGAGTGACGAAGAATTCAAGGAATGTTGAAGAACCAAGGAAATCAAGCATTTGGATGAGAAGCTACAAAGTTTATTTATTTTGTAATCCATATGTATTGATAGTTTTGTCACTAAAATTGACAAAGGGGGAGATTGTTAGAGCACTGCTCGGTCGAAATCGCAAGTGTTGCTATCTCAAGCTTGTTTGTCAAGTTTAGGTGATCAAAACTATAAGTATTGATTTCTAGTCTACTTATAGCTAAGTCTCGGATTAGGATAGAATGTGTAGTTGAACTTTAGACTTCACGGCGTTCATCGATTGAAGACGAAGATCTACTAAGGAGAGCTTGGAGGAACTTCATCATCAAAAGGTATGTGGAGACTTAAACTCATCTATCACTCAGAAGTCTATTCTATTCTATCTCCTATTGAGACTAAGTCGTATAGCTATATAGACTTTTACATTATACACATTTGATATTTCGAGCTGAGTTTAACTCGATTATATCTTTCTCGAAATATGTGTCGGAAAGATTTTTGCTTTAACTACGTTCATCATTATTCTTGACGATTCTAGTTGGAAACAATTTATTTGCTGAAAACTAAATAATGAATCAAAAGATGATCATGTGAAAATCGCCTTGTAACATCTTACATGATTTGTGTGAGACAGTCATTTGATGTAGACTCGAAATGTTTCGTATTGATCATTCGATCACTTGAAAATTACTTATTAGCTAATAGTTTGTGTGAGATAGTTATTGTCTTCTTCTAAGGATGTTTCAATGATTGAAATGGGAGTTTAGAACAAATAACGATTGTCTGGATATAGCACAGTATGCATACCAGTATGCAAACTGTTGTAAGTATGATTCAGGTCCAGGAACCAAGTATGCATACCCGTACGCGAACTGTTTTAACTGTTAAAGTCTGGGAACCAATTTTGCATACCCGTTTGCAAACTGTTTCACCTGAGTTCGATCTGGAACGACATTATGCGTACCAATTTGCGAACTGTCGGAAAAGATCAAAGTCCGGAACTTAAGTTTGCGTACCCGTTTGAAAACTTATGTGGTTAAGTTCTAAAATCGGTTAAGTATGATTTCATACACATGAAAAAATACATTTATAAATTAAGGAATGCAATCTTTGGAAACCTTGGCTAAAATGTTCATCAACTGATTCTTTTGAATCAATCCGATTTTTCTTCAATTGTGTCTTGTATACTTCTATGAGAATATAAACAATTGAGCAACTCTATGAGTGACACAATTAGATTCATTTTATTATCATTTGGTCTAGAAGTTTTAGATGAATGTGGTTAATACAAAAGTGTTCATATGGCTAACTTCGGTTAACTGTTATTGAGCCAACTCAATATACACGTTTAGGTTCGGTTACCCATATCTAAATGAAGGTATATTTCATTTGTGTGTAACAAGCTAAGACCATCTAACGGTGGATAGATATTGCTTTGGTTTTAAGCAAATTTAGCTTGAATCTTAAATCAGGATTTCATCTAACGGTGAATATTGATTGCTTTGTTTCAAAGCTATCAAACCCTGATTTGAAGACTGTTAGAGCTCTGCTCGGTCGAACTCGTAAGTGTTGCTATCTCAAGCTTGTTGTCAAGTTTAGTTGCCAAAACTATAAGTCATGATTTCTAGTCCACTTATAGCTAAGTCTTGGATTAGGATAGAAAGTGTAGTTGAGCATTTGACTTCACGGCGTTCATCGACTGAAGACGAAGAACTACTAAGGGAAGCTTGTGGAACTTCATCAACAAAAGGTATGTGGAGACTTGAACTCATCTATCACTCAAAATTCTATCTACTCTATCTCCTATTTGAGACAAAAGTCGTATAGCTATATAGACTTCGATTATACACATTTGATATTTTGAGCTGAGTTTAACTCGCTTACATATTTATCGAAATATGTGTTCGTAAGCTTTCGCTTTAACAAAGTTCATCTTATATTCTTGACGAAAGTAAAAATATAATCATGTGAAAATCGCCTTGTAACATCTTACATGATTTGTATGAGACAGTCATTTGATGTAGACTCGGAATGTTTCGTATTGATCATTCGATCACTTAAAAATTGCTTTGAAGCTAATAGTTTGTGTGAGACAGCTATTCCGGTTTTCCAAGAATGTTTCAATGATTGAAATGGGAATTTAGAACGATTAACCATGATTGGATATAACACAATATGCGTACTTGTATATGTGTTGTTCAAGTCCGGGAACCATGGTATGCATACCCGTATGCGTACTGGTTGGTTAATGAAAGTCCGGGAACTTAGTATGCATATCGGTATGCGTACTGGCGTGAGTTTCAAGTTTGGGAAATTCAAATGAGTTTTGGAAGGTATGTGTACCCGTTCGCATACTGGCGAACCCAAACTTAGTATGGCAACTTAGGTATGCGTACCCGTTTGTATACTTGAGTAGGTTATGTTCTAAAATCGGTTTGTTCACGAACTAATACGTTTATATAATAAGGAATGCAATCTTTTGCAAACCGTGGCTATAATGTTCATGAATTGATTCGAGTGCATCAAAATCAATTTTGCTTCAATTGTGTCTTGTATACTTCTATGAGAATATAAACAATTGAACAACTCTAGAACTAGTTTCATTTGAGTCATTGGAACTAGTTATGGTTAAGATGAATATGGTTGATATTAAAGTGTTCATATGGCTAACTTCGGTTAACTATTGTTGAGCCAACAAGGTGTACACATTTAGGTACGGTTACCCTTATCTAAATGAAGTCACTTTTCATTTGTGTGTAACAAGCTAAGTTCGATCTAACGCTTGAAAGATATTAGCTTGAGTCTAATCAGGTTTCCATCTAATGGTGAATATTGAATACTTTGTTACTAAGGTAACATTGATTGCAAACCCTGATTTGAAGACTATATAAGGGAGAACTCTAGCAACTGGGAAACCTAATCTCCAAACCTCCTGTGTGATACTAGTTGCGATTAGAGTCGATTCTCCTTTAACCTTAGGTTTTTCAAGAAACCCTATAGGTTAACAACTTGAAGACTTCATTGGCATTGTGAAGCCAGACCCAACTATTTCTCTGTAGTTGTGTGTTCTGATCTTGCTGGTTTTTTATCGTATTGAGTACTATCTTCTCTAAGATTTACTCGAGATTTATTCTCCGATAGGCAAGATAAAAAGTAGTCTCAAACATCTTCGTCTCATCGTTTGTGATTCCACAATATCTTGTTTCGCTACCATACGATTAAGATTATTGTGAGGTGATTGATATTTGTTCTTCGGGAATATAAGTCGGGTATATCAATTGGTTCCTGTTCACCTTGATTTATCAAAAGACGGAACAAAACTCATAGGTATATCTATGGGAGATAGATATATCTATTTAATAGACTTTTCTGTGTGAGACAGATTGGTTTATCAAGTCTTCGACTTTGGGTCGTAGCAACTCTTAGTTGTGGGTGAGATCAGCTAAGGGAATCAAGTGCGCAGAATCCGGCATGGTTCTATAGGCGTAAGGAACGCGACTGTACCTTGATCAGTGTGAGATTGGTTAGGGATAAACTACATTCCAGTCCGAAGTTATCTTGGAGTAGGCTAGTGTCTGTAGCGGCTTAATACAATGTAGTGTTCAAATCTGGACTAGGTCCCGGGGTTTTTCTGCATTTGCGGTTTCCTCGTTAACAAAATTCCTGGTGTCTATGTTATTTCTTTTCCGCATTATATTTTCTATATAATTGAAATATCACAGGTTGTGCGTAAGTTCAATCAATTGTGAATCCAACCTTTGGTTGTTGATTAAATTGATTGACACCTGGATATTGGTTTTTGATACCGTCCAAGTTATTTCTTATATTTCCTATTTGTTTGATTGCAGATTGGATTGAGAAATAGAGATATAACTCTTGGATATACTTTTCTTAAGATTGAGTCTGACTGTCTAGTTGATTCTCTTAAAAGTATATTGGAGTTAGTCCATACAGATTGCTAAGCGAAATATTGGGTGTGGTTGTTAGTCCCCCGCTTTTTTAATTGGTATCAGAGCAGGCAAACACATTTAAGACCTTATAAGTCTGTGTTTGTAGCGATCAAACTCTATGGACGTTAGTGTTATCTCAGATAAACGCATCATCAGAAATAAAAGTTATGTTTCCATGAAATTTATTAAAGAGAAAGATTCGTCTATCTCGAATTTAGATGAACATTGTGTTCCAACGAAACATGATTGCACTGATAAGTGTCACCCCGATTACCTTTCGAACGAGTCTGAGACTGTTGAAGAAAGGGAAGCAGCCAAAGAGAGTGAACTGATTCTAAATCTTATTAGAATCTACGCTGATAGAATCAATCGGTTGAAACACAACGTCAATGCTCTTATCGGTATAGTAAAAGATCATGACTCTAAATTAAAGGCTTTTAGCGAGGAAAACACCGAAGTTTACTCCTCAAGGACCTTACTCGAGGCGAAACTCGAAAAGGATGCCTTGGAAATTGAAGTCTTTTGAGTAAACTCTCTATTCGAAGATGTTCTAAAGAGTCCACTATACCAATCGCTTTTGACCCAACTGTAAATTCAGTTCCAGAAGCTAAATCGCAAAATCTTCCGATTAGAAAAGATGTGCCTGTATCTTCCTCTAATCAAGGAAACTTCACATCACTCGGAAGGAAGAAATCTCCTAACGACGTTGTTAAGTCTGTTCACTCTAATCACTCAGGTGATCAGAAAGTGTGTCTCTTTTGTGATTCAAAAGGACACGTTGAACTAAAAAGCAAATCTAGGTTGAATGACAATTCTATTGTTCGACTTCAACACACCTTAGATTTAATACTCAAAGCTGTAACTGATATTCGAATGTCTAAACCTATTGGTTTTAGTACTCACCCTGTGAATTCTTCCAGGAAAGTCAGTTCAATTTGCTCATCGAATGTTCGGACAAATTGTAGCTTTAATACAATTTGGTCAAGGAGATTTCAGAAAGGTCCCTCTCAACCTAATGTGAAGAATGATGTTCAAGATGTGAAAAAGTTTCCTGTAAATGGAAGCAACAATGGAGACATGAAGGAAAACCTTAATCTGATAATTGAAGGATACAAGGATCTTATCAACATGCTGTCAAAATCCACCAAACAAACGTCTTCTGGTAAGGACTCGAATTTAGTCTCGTATTTTGATGACAACAAGTTTTATGATAACTTTTCATATCAAAAAGGATCTTTCCTAGAATTGGAAGGAAAAAGAGACTCAACCGTGAACACCATTCATTTAATGAGCTTAGGGCTCATACTTGTGCTAATTAATCACAAGGTTGAAATCTCACTCATACAAAAATCCTGATTGAGTGAGATATGGAAGGTATACTTATTGGTAAATGCTTTCTAATTAGTGGAGCTATTTTCTTATCGTCCATAACTAAACTATTGTCTACATACAACACTGTCTAAGTATTGTTTGTGTCTCAAGAATCTCTTCGTTTTTCTTGTAGTTTTGAAGAAGGTTTTGTTGCAACTAAGTTGCCTGCTACTCGTGTGCTCTAAATTGTTTCTCTGTGGAGATATAAAATTTATTGAGCCAAAAATTTGTGAAAGAAAATCTTCACGTAGCAAAATTATACTGTTGAGTCTTAAGGTACGTTTCGTGTTGGTTTTGTTATTTTTTTTTTGGGTTCGAATTGTGTTCGTACGGGTACCCAACTTACTTGTCACGAACTGTCTTTAGAAACCCTAAAAGTTACCTTCCCTAATAAACCATTTAAATACCAAACCTATTGAGTCACGTATGCATACTCTAGGTTATTGTCGTTTTGTCAAGAATGTATTCACCTTCACGCTCTGGTGGTTTTGCAAGAGGTTTTCTTGGTAAAGGTATTGGTTTCGAGTCCAAAGGGAGGAAGAAAAGAACCCTAGTAGAAGATGATGATCAAAATCCTGATGCCTCATGCTACTATGCCTATACTCATCAAAATGTTGAGACTGATGATATGGTTTCTGCTGAAGTGGTTCATGATTTTCTTAAATACTTTGGGGAAGCAAAACTTCAACTCGTTGATACTATGAAGGGTCTTGATGTGTTAAGAACTGAGTTGAAAAAGGTTAATTTAGACCTTGTTCTCATGAAGACACGGGTTAAAGATCTTCTCTGAAGAAGCAGTGGATGCTGTCAATCACAAGCTCAAAGGACTCAAGACTCATGGGGGTTCCGAAAGTGATCTTTGATTTCCGCTCATGATTGGTTTTGTTGGTTTATGAATCTTTTGATTTTTGCTTGTTGTCTTTATTTTGTCTAGGAAACTTTTTATGAGAATTTATTCTTGTGTTTTAAGAAGGATAACTAGGATTTTGAATAACCATTATTATGAGTACACATAGCTATTGCCAACGATTTTCATCTTGCAATGTTTTTAGATTTATTTATTTAAATTCTAAAGTTTATTTGGAAGATGATTTTGCAGTATTAATATTTATTGGTTTTATATATTGCAAAAATTGATACGAGATATGTATGTTTGCGTCCGTGAACTATGATTATCCCATATATGTCAAAAGTTAAGCCTATTATGTTATTATGCAAATATTGATAGAAGAAAGGATGAACTTTTGATTGCAAAGATTAAGTCTATTATATGTATTTATGCAAATATTGATGAAAAATAGAATGAATCTTTGTATATTCCGCAATATTGATCTTTCCCTGATCCACTTCTTTGTGAAAGTACTATGCATCTCCGTAAGTTCTCTTATGTTGAGCATTTCCGATTAAATTAATCATGGGTCCTCTTGTGGTTAATTTAATTGAGTTTTATGGATACAAGTTCATGTTTCATGCAATTTGTTAATGTCCAAAGAAATCCTTCTTTTCTTGTAAAAGTAAGGTCGCTCTTGTTGTTCTTTTGGGAATGACATTTAATGGGAGAGAGTTCTTAATTGAACTTGTGCTCAATTGCCAAATCTTTGTGGGGAGTGCGGCTGTGGAATATTGTAGGAGTTTTCTTGTATTTTTATAAACTCCTTGATTAATGCATTTAGTTTCGACTATATGATTGCATCTAAAAAAAGTTGATATGTTTTCTTTTTAGTCATGAAGAATCTCTATGGGAATTTCATTATGATCCCACTAGTTTTTGCCAATTTATATTGACAAAAAGGGGGAGAATTAATGTGTAGTTCACCCTACAAATACATATGGTTTACGGATCATTATGTAAGGGGAGTGGTTTTCATGTGAGATGAAGTATTGAGTAAGGTTGAGTGATACATATCACTATAGTATCGTGTCCAAAGTTGTGATACAATTGGACTTTGATGATGTGTAATAATACTATGACACTGTATAACAATGATTGAGAGCTACTGTTTTCTCATTGTTATAGCTACGGATCTTCAACAACAATGATGCTGAGTTGAACACGTTCAGAATCACTGGAGTACTTGGAAGTGACGAAGATTTCGAGTAATGTTGAAGAACCAAGGAAATCAAGAATTTGGATGAGAAGCTATAAAGTTTATTTATTTTGTAATCCATATGTATTGATAGTTTTGTCACTAAAATTGAAAAAGGGGGAGATTGTTAGAGCACTGCTCGGTCGAACTCGCAAGCGTTGCTATCTCAAGCTTGTTTTCAAGTTTAGTTTCCAAAACTATAAGTCTTGATTTCTAGTCTACTTATAGCTAAGTCTCGGATTAGGATAGAAAGTGTAGTTTAGCATTAGACTTCACGGCGTTCATCGACTGAAGACGGAGAAATACTAAGGGAAGCTTGTGGAACTTCATCAACAAAAGGTATGTGGAGACTTGAACTCATCTATCACTCAAAAGTCTATCTACTCTATCTCCTATTTGAGACAAAAGTCGTATAGCTATATAGACTTCGATTATACACATTTGAAATTTCGAGTCGAGTTTAACTCGCTTACATATTTATCGAAATATGTGTTTGTAAGCTTTCGCTTTAACCAAGTTCATCTTATATTCTTGACAAAAGTCAAAAGATGATCATGTGAAAATCGCCTTGTAACATCTTACATGATTTGTGTGAGACAGTCATTTGATGTAGACTCGGAATGTTTCGTATTGATCATTCGATCACATGAAAATTTCTTTAAAGCTAATAGTTTGTGTGAGACAGCTATTCCGGTCTTCCAAGAATGTTTCAATGATTGAAATGGGAGTTTAGAATAATTAACCATGATTGGATATAACACAATATGCGTACTTGTATATGTGTTGTCCATGTCCGGGAACCATGGTATGCATACCCGTATGCGTACTGGTTGGTTGATGAAAGTCCGGGAACTTAGTATGCATACCGGTATGCGTACTGGCGTGAGTTTCAAGTTTCGGAAATTCAAATGAGTTTTGGAAGGTATGCGTACCCGTTCGCATACTGGCGAACCCAAACTTAGTCCGGCAACTTAGGTATGCGTACCCGTTTGCATACTTGAGTAGGTTATGTTCTAAAATCGGTTTGTTCACGAACTAATACATTATATAATAAGGAATGCAATCTTTTGCAAACCGTGGCTATAATGTTCATGAATTGATTCGAGTGAATCAAAATCGATTTTGCTTCAATTGTGTCTTGTATACTTCTATGAGAATATAAACAATTGAACAACTTTATAACTAGTTTCATTTGAGTCATTGGAACTAGTTATGGTTAAGATGAATATGGTTGATATGAAAGTGTTCATATGGCTAAATTCGGTTAACTATTGTTGAGACAACAAGGTGTACACATTTAGGTACGGTTAGCCATATCTAAATGAATTCACTTTTCATTTGTGTGTAACAAGTTAAGTTCGATCTAACGGTTGAAAGATATTAGCTTGAGTCTAATCAGGTTTTCATCTAACGGTGAATATTGAATTCTTTGTTACCAAGGTAACATTGATTGCAAACCCTGATTTGAAGACTATATAAGGGAGAACTCTAGCAACTGGGAAACCTAATCCCCACACCTCCTGTGTGATACTAGTTGCGACTAGAGTCGATTCTCCTTTAACCTTAGGTTTTTCACGAAACCCTCTAAGTTAATGACTTGAAGACTTCATTGGGATTGTGAAGCCTGACCCAACTATTTCTCTGTAGTTGCATGTTCTGATTTTGCTGTTTTCTATCATATTGAGTACTATCTTCTCTAAGATTTTCTCGAGATTTATTCTCCGATAGGAAAGATAAAAAGTAGTCACAAACATCTTCGTCTCATCGTTTGTGATTCCACAATATCTTGTTTCGCTACCATACGATTAAGATTATTGTGAGTTGATTGATATTTTTAGACTGTTCTTCGGGAATATAAGTACGGTATATCAATTGGTTCCTATTCACCTTGATTTATCAAAAGACGAAACAAAACTCATAGGTATATCTGTGGGAGACAGATTTATCTATTCAATAGACTTTTCTGTGTGAGACAGAATGGTTTATCAAGTCTTCGACTATGGGTCGTAGCAACTCTTAGTTGTGGGTGAGATCAGCTAAGGGAATCAAGTGCGCAGAATCCGGAGTGGTTCTAGAGGCGTAAGGAACGCGACTGTACCTTGATCAGTGTGAGATTGGTTAGGGCTCAACTATATTCCAGTCCGAAGTTAACTTGGAGTAGGCTAGTGTATGTAGCGGCTTAATACAGTGTAGTGTTCAAATATGGACTTGGTCCCGGGGTTTTTATGCATTTGCGGTTTCCTCGTTAACAAAATTTCTGGTGTCTGTGTTATTTCTTTTCCACATTGTATTTTATATATAATTGAAATATCACAGGTTGTGCGTAAGTTCAATCAATTATGAATCAAACCTTTGGTTGTTGATTAAATTGATTGACACTTTGATATTGGTTTTTGATACCGTCCAAGTTATTTCTTATATTTCCTATTTGTTTGATCTCAGATTGAATTGAGAAATAGTGATATAACTCTTGGATATACTTTTCTTAAGACTGAGTCTAACTGTCTAGTTGATTCTCTTGAAAGTATATTGGAGTTAGTCCATACAGATTGCTAAGCGAAATATTGGGGGTGGTTTTTAGTCCCTCTCTTTTTCAAATACTATATAAGGGAGAACTCTAGAAACTGGAAAACCTAATCCCCACACCTCATGTGTGATACTAGTTTCGACTAGAGTTGATTCTCCTTTAACCCAGGTTTTTCCTAAAACCCTTATAGGTTAACGACTTAAAGACTTCATTGGGATTCTGAAGCTAGACCCAACTATTTTCTCTGTAGTTTCATTTTATGATCTTACTTGTTCTATCGTATTGAGTACTAGCTTCTTTAAGATTTGCTCGAGATTTATCTCCGATAGGTAAGATATCAAAATTAATCACAAAGCTCTTCGTCTCATTCTTTGTGATTCAACAATAACTTCTTCCACTACCATATAGTTAAGTTATTGTGAGGTGATTGATATTTCTAGGCTGTTCTTCGGGAATATAAGACCGGATTATCAATTGGTTCCTGTTTACCTTGATTTATCAAAAGACGGAACAAAACTTATTAGGTATTTATGTGGGAGACAGATTTATCTATCAGAATAGACTTGTATGTGGGAGAGAGATTTGTTTATAAAGTTTTCAACTTTGGGTCATAGCAGCTCTTAGTTGTGGGTGAGATCAGCTAAGGGAATCAAGTGCATAGAGTCCTGCTGGGATTTAGAGGCGTAAGGAACGCGACTGTACCTTAATCGGTGTGAGACTTGGTTAGGGTTCAACTACATTTCAGTCCGTAGTTAACTTGTAGTAGGCTAGTGTCTGTAGTGGCTTAATACAGTGTGGTGTTCAAATCTTGACTAGGTCCCGGGGGTTTTCTGCATTTGCGGTTTCCTCGTTAACAAAACTTCTGGTGTCTGTGTTATTTCTTTTCCGCATTATATTTTCTATATAATTGAAATATCACAGGTTATGCATAGTTCAATCAATTGGTAAATCCAACCTTAGGTTGTTGATTGAAATTGATTGACACTTGAACATTGGTCTTTGGTACCGTTCAAGTTTTTTCTCATATTAATCAGGCTCACGGATTCTATCTGTTTGATTTGCTGATTACATTGAGAAACAAAGATATAACTCTTGGATATATTTTCTTGATTCTCTTGGAATTATATTGGAGTTGGTCCATATAGATTGTCGAACGAAATATTGGGTGTGGTTGTTAGACCCCCGCTTTTTCAAGGTTCACCAAGCTGAGGAACCTTTTGAAGTTCCCGAATTTTATGTTCTCTATCCAATTCCGAGTGTAGAAAGGACTAAGTGTGGGGGAAACTTCAACAAAGTGATAGCTTCAATATTTATATTTCATGCTAATGTTTTTGTGAAGCTGTTATTAGAACTGCAGATTATTGTCTATGTGGGCTATCAAATTTTCAGATTACTGGTGTACGGATGATAACAATAACGTCGGGCTGACGACGTTAAACCAAGCGCTACATGGGAGGCAACCCATCGGTTTTGTATCTCTATCTCTATCTCTATCCCTTTTATTTTTATTTTTATTAGTTTTGCATATCATATATTGCATTCCCATCTTGCATTTTACAAAGTCCTAAATCTATAGTGAAAGTTTTGACGAAATATTCTCATTAGAAAAATTCTGTTTGCGCAATCATTACGAAAACAACTCTCGAGACTTCATACGGAATCTGATTCGAGTTGTTGACCCCGACTTTTAAAGAGGACAGACTCACCTTTTTTTTTCATTTTCCAAAAATAAAATATGAATTCGAAGTCTGTTAAGTTAGAGCGATAGGCCTGGACATTTGAGTTTCAGTATTTTTCCAGAACTTTTTCATATTGCATGTATGTCAGTCCGGAGGCCATAACTTTCAGACCATTTATTGAAACACTGTGCCTTTTTGACACCTCATAGAAAAGACGTAGGCGAACAATTTTCTTTTAGGATGTTTTTCCTAGTTCACTATCCATTTGTACAATTTTCGAGTTTTTCCAGGCTGTTATGTCAGAAATCAGAATTTTCGGTTTTGAACATTAAGGACAATTTTGAGTTTAAGTGTGGGGGAGTATTTAAGCATGTTTGTATATTATATTAGTATTACTATATGTATATATATACATAAAAAAAATAATATAAAAAAACATACTCTTTGATTTCTTGCGTACTCGAGACTTCATCTTTTGGAGTTAGTTATGAGCTATTTAGGATGACACTTTAAACTTTTTTAGCTAGGTTGTAACAAGTTCTTACGAGTATAGCTTGATTCCCACTTTATCCTTTTACAATCCTTAATTATATATGTTCATAATTGAATGCGAAACTCAGGTGCTAGCAATAGCATGGTAGTCGTTGGAAAAATTAGTTCTCGTAATCTATGATTCCTAAATCACTTTCTTTTTATTTTTGCAGTTATATGTTTCTCTAAGTGATTTGGTGGGATCCTGATACTTCCATGATATTGTAGCAAGGATATAATAATTGGTTGAGTTTATAAAAGCCTCAAGACTGAGCCAAAAATAAATAAATAATATATATATATATATATAAGGCTCGTCTTCATATATCAACATTTATTATAAATACAAAGAGAAGGTTCTCCATGTCTCCGTTGCCTAAACAAGCGTGGAACGCATGATCCATGGGAACTAATCATGTAGTCGATGAAATGAGTGAAACCTATCATCATTATTTAGCAAGTCAAAAAGACTCGATGAGGTTCTCGACACTTAGATAGCAGTATGTGTGCGTTTTCTCTGTCTCTGTCGCATAAATAAGCGTGGAACGCAGGATCCATGGGAACTATCACATATTTGCTGAAAGGGAAACATGCGCTTAGAGTATCTAATCATGTTGTCGAGTTAAATGAGTGTTTATCTCAACTATTGTTCTAAATATATATAAAGATCCTTTGACGACATTCATACAAGTATCGTGAGTAACATCGTTCACCTTAGTCAACATTTGCACACTTAACTATTCTATTTCCATTCTCTTATCTATCCATGTGATTTCAGTACGCGAGTGTTGCGAAAAAAATATCTCTTATTTTGAGAAACATTGCAACAAGTACAATGACTATCTGAGTAGAGTAATGCAATCAGGTTGAATATCACACGTAAGTAATTGCTTATATGTGATGATTGGAACGTATGTGGGATGTTTGCAGCTAAAGAACTTATGCAAGCTGATTATTTAATTAACTTTTTGCTTTGTGTATGTCCTTAGTAGTTCTTACAAGGCGATAAATTAGAGTAGGTTTTGTGGGTATACCTCTTGTAAACCCTCACGAGACTATAACTCGTCCACTAGGGACACCTAGGGATTTAAAGGCATGTTGCATTAGCTAAGTGTAACCGTATTCTCAACGAAAAGGAGTTGTTGTATAGTTTGATTTAGTTTTCTCAAGGACTAGCAAAATCCAAGTGTGGGGGAATTTGATAAGTGCATAATTCATATGATTTTACATTCCATTCCATACTTGTTTTAGCTATAATTCTTGCATGTATTCTTGTTATTAGTCTTGTTTTATCTTATTTGTCTCTATTAGGTGAATCATCCAAAAAGGAGCTACAAAGTGCTAAAAAGAGATAAAAAGAGAAGTATTCCAAGTATCCAAGTGCCCAAGTAGAAGAGAAGTGGAAGAATTGCGATGAAACCGAGCAAAGATGCTCAAAATCAAGAGACGGGCCAAATATCAAGATTAACTCATCCAAATTAAGTATTTCTCATCACCATCTCGAAGAGAATTCAATAACAAAAATAATGCAAAAAGAATGAGATCATTCTGAGTTCAGACGAAGAAGTTATGGGAAAAAAAAGCTTTTTATCGAATACCGAAGACATAGAAGTTTGCAAACCAGTTTGTGAACCATGATTTCGTGAAATAAAGATTTTGCAAACCAGTTTGCAAACTAAAAAGTTCCTGGGAACTTTCTTAAAGGAGGTTATTCGTACCTAGCAAGTGTACCAAGAAGGCTAAAGTCGACAAACCGTTTTTAGGGTTTTCTTTCATAGCTTAGGGTCGGGTTCCTTAAACGACTAAGATACTTGGAGGCCAAGCATTGTAAACCTATATAAATAGTTATTAGACCTTTCATAAGAAAATACATCTCATATCACAAGTTAGGGTTTATTCTACATCTAAAACCCAGGGTTTACCCCTTTAGGGGGAAACCACCATTATTAATCTTCTTCATCTTCTTTGTAATATGAGTAGCTAAATCTTTTGTTGGAATTCAATGTTCTAAGCGTGAAGCTTTATTATTAATACAAATATATTTGAAGTTTTAATCATCATCGTTTGTTTTCATTATATCTAGGGTTTATGATTGATTCTTAGATTGGTTTGGGTACGCAACTAGATTAGTCTATTGATCATTCTATTGCTAGTAGAGAGTTGAACGATCCGTATTTGTCGATCATCTCCTACACAAGTAGAGAACATGAGACCTTGCAGAGGGATTCTGTAAAGCAATCGTGTATGTAAACAACACCAGTAAGTGAACCGAGCGTACTGAGTTTAACTACTGGGATCAAACCTTAATTCATAAATCCTAAAGCGTTCGATCGAGTTACACCTTGTAAGCGTACCCCAAGGCGGCTCAGTTGGATAGAATATGATGACTAAGCGTACCTGTTATCCGGTGATACAAGGAGTTTTGGGGATATCTAAGCGTACATGTTATCCTCGGTTGGTGATGAATGGTTCTAACAGAAAATAGATAAGTATTATGATCCAGTTAACCCTTGGTAACGGCGAAGGATTCCTTGATCATCTATTTTCTTCTTATTGCCTTTTTATTTATCTTAAAACCAATCCCTCGTTTGTTGGTTACTTTATTTTGTTGATCAAATAACCTATCAATTACACAACTCTCTGTGAGAACGATCTCTTACTACCGCTATATTACTAGTTAATTAGTGGAAAATATCTTTATTAATTTATCGTTCCTACGAAAACTATACAACAATTGGCTAAACAAACGTGCAGGAGTTGTATCCATGACAATGTTTTCATCACCTTCACGTACTACTTGAGTATCTAACACTTCATTTAGAGTAGAACTTTCTGGTACCTCCTGCATATAACGAATTCTCAAACTTCTTATATCACTTCCACGACTTCGCTGACTTGATCCACTGTGACTCATTCCTCTAGTACTGGGACTCATTCTTCTACTACTGAGACTCATACCTCAAACACTGGGACTCATGCTCTACTACTATCTCCACCATCATGACCGGAAAATCCTGGACTCATGTCAAATATCATGCTTTCCCTCAGTTTTTGCAACTCATCCAAGTGGAATATCTAAAATCCATGTAGTAGAGCATGATAATCGTTCAACTGGGTCTGATACTGCTCCGGTGTAGTATTGACCCCCCAGCACGGATAAGTACGATCGATCAGGTGTACTGGAAACAATTGGATGAGTTACAATCTGTCCAGATGTGGTGGATAGAGTCGGTACATCCCAAGAAAATAGTGGCATAGTTGACGATGAACCCGCTTGAGTAGGATATGCAAATGCGTCGCCCGTCTCTGGTGGAGGTTGGGAAGGAAGAAATCCATCACTAAGTATTATCCTACCTAAAGCTGGGGAATCCATCCGACCCAAACTTTGCGGTTGGATAGCAATATTGAGATTGAAAATAGTGTTAAACCAATATAGGTAGTCAGTTATGTCCATCGGATCCTGGATCAATTCATCAGCTTCTTCCCAATGATGACCTTCCCTTATCGATTCCAGGTAGTCATCTTCAGAAACCTCTTCACTTGGATAGGGGTTAACGGCTATCATTGTTCTGTTCTGCAACTGAAGAAGTAGTCTTTCACCATAATACCAAACACCCTTTTTAGAAATATGGCTGTATAACACGATCCTTTTAAGGCTTAGATGTACCATTCTCTAAGCTTGTTCTTCTTCGAACTCAGGGATTTCTTCATGCAGCGTGGAGACAAGGTTAAGGATTGTTCTACACAACTCTTGAATTTTCTGAACAATAGCAGTATGTTGACCATCTTCAATCTGTTCTGCTTGCCAATTATCATAATCGTACTTCAGTATGACCGTAAAAACATTAGTGTGATTCTTAAGAGAAGGTTCCAAAACACGTAAATATATATACCACCAATACTGAAAATAATAATATTATTGGTTAGTAAATTTTTTATGTCAAAATAACAAATAAATAGTGTGAAAAATATTGGTTCTTACCTCCAACACTCCCCAAAAAGCATTAAAACTATCTTTGACACACGTCGAGCAATTACCGAGGGATATGTAAATCTTTGATAAAATTGGAGACCCCCAATCATATCTTGGTGCTTGCTCTAAATCTTCTAATGCTTCGGGAAAACCAATTAACACCACTGAGCTAGCATTTGGAAATATACATTGGCCTAGTGTCCACAACACAAACAGACGTTCGAACTCCTCATAATGATCAGGGAACAAATATGGTTGGTTATCTGTCCTCAACTGTTTCATTCTCCTAGCATAATGTTGTAAAAATCTTTTCAACCCAACCACTTTTAATCCATTCGTTTTTATTTGTCTATATGATTGACTTCCTTCTACATCATTTGAGTATAAAGGAAGTCTTTGTTTCCATTTACCTTCTGATAACCAATTTATTCTGTTAAATGGAGGTAAGTTTCCAGCACATGGAATTCCCGTTAACATGTACAAATCTATCGGTGTAACTCCTATTTAACAACATATTCATAATTAGAATTTGTAGAATTTTATAAAAGAAAAAAACGTAATCTAAAAATTGAATTACTAGAAAAAACTAACTTACCGCATTCAAAATCTTTGAAAAAGAACGTGTTTGTAGTCTTCCACCATCGTTCGAATATAACTTGAACTCCTTGAGTCCCGTGGTTTCTAGCATGTATATGATATAAATGTCGCAAAGGATATCTTCGGACTCTCTCTTGAACAATAGGGGGAAGTAACCCAAAGATCGTACGGAACTCAGATCATCCACCTCTTAGAAATACTAAATTAACTCGCTCAGGATGGCCAAATATGTGCATAGGGAGTACACCATCACAAGCTACTTGTCTAACATTTTGAAACTCATATTCTTTATCCATAACAAAATTTAATCCATTGGCTGGGGGTACTAGTAGATCCTTTGAGTTTTCTGTTTCTTTTTCCTTTCCCACTGTCATATTTGTTTAGCGAAGAGAACATAAGAGCAGAGAATAGTTGAGAAGGGAAGGGAAGGTAAAGTGTGACGGGAATAAATGAGACGGTGCTGTATTTATAGGTGTGATAAAGTCGAACGTCGGCGTTATTAATTATATCACTGACGCTAGACTTAGTACTGGCGATAAAGACTTTATCGCTGGCGATGTTGTCAAGATCGTTCGCTAGAAACTCCGTCGCCATATGGTTTTCCCATAGTAGCTCAACTTGTTTGCCATGCCACCTGGTATGTCAAACATGTTTTTTCTTGGCATGTGCATAAGAATAAGACTAATGACTACCCTATTTTCCCAACTAACAAATAAGTTATTCATTGTGATTGACTTCATCACAGTTTTTGCATCATCTATTATGTGAACCTTGCTAATCTCCAACGCTTTAACCCAACTCAGAGCTTCCAAAATAGCCATCTGTAGAGGTCAATGTAAATTAATTAGTTGGTTTTAATGAAGTTTATTTTCCTCTTTAACAAAGAAAACATGCATCATCTAGCATCGGAACTTGGAAATTATGGAATCAAACCCATGACAAGTGCTTCGAAACAAATACTTACCACCTTTAGAAAATGAGGGAGGTCCCACTCACACTTCTATTTTCACAACGCAGAGAGTACTTAGGCTTAGTCTTATGGTGTGCTAATGTAACAGCTAGATTAGCAGTCCACATCAGCTAGGATAACCTCCTAAGTCCTATGGCAGTGCTAATCTAGCTGCTAGATTAGCAGTCCACGTCAGCGCCCATCACTGTTTGGTTCAGCGCCACCAATCTCAGCCGTCAGATCAAAAAATAAATCTAGTGCGTTGTTTGGTTCAGTGAAAAGGTCATTTTTTTAGCGCTGAACCATTCAGCGCTTCAATCTCGCCGCTAGTTCAACTGCGAGCACATGCTAGGAGAGAGAACTAGTGTCAGGCTAAGTCCTATGGGTGCTAATCTAACAGCTAGATTAGCAATCCATGTCAGCTAGGGCAACCTCCTAAGTCCTATGGGAGTGCTAATCTAGCAGCTAGATTAGCAGTCCACGTCATCTGGGACCATTGTCCAGCGCTGTTTGGTTCAACGCTTAAAATCTCAGCCGTTAGATCAGAAAATTAATTTCCCAGCACTGAACAATTCAGCATAAAGGTCACTTTTTGGTTTAGCGCTTCAATCTCGCTGCTAGTTCAACTGCGAGCAAATGCATGGAGAGAGAACTAGTGTTAACAAATAGGCCACACTTTTTTTTTTGAACTGCAACACTTTTCTGCTAATCTAGCAGCTCAATCTAGCCCATAGGACTTAGCCTTAACAAATGGACAACACTTTTTTTTTTGAATTGCAGTACTTTTCTGCTAATCTAGCCCATAGGACTTAGGATGTTTCCCTAGCTGACGTGGATTGCTAATCTAACTGCTAGATTAGCACCCATATGACTAAGCCTCCCATGCCCCAGATCTCATTGTGGGTGTACAGATAAAATAAGCGCGGTGCCAAAATCTTTAGGCACCCTTTTGCTAGGGTACCGTAAAACGCCTCTCGGGAACATTTGCGCTATATCCTCTTCTGGGTTCAGCAAAAATGAATATACATGCCTCCAATATGTTAACCTATACTTACCCAATCTCTCATTTCAACACTTCAACCAAAACCCATTACTTCAATCCATATAGAAACAGCTTCAAAACCCTAATTCCTGTTAAATCCTCTGTTTTACCCGTTAATAATAGTGTATGGATTAAGAAGAACAAGATAGAAACAGTTGATGAAGAAGAAGTAAAATTGAGAGTTAAATATGAAGAGACAGAGGGAGAGAAAGTGAAATTAAAGTGGATTGAAATTGGAACAAACATTAGTGATGAACAAAAACATGCCATTTCTAAACTTCCATTTAAGATGACTAAAAGATGTAAAGCACTTATGAAACAGCTCATTTGTTTTGGTAATAATCAAGAGAGTGATTTGAATCAGTTATTGACTTCTTGGGTTAAGATTATGAAGCCACAGAGATGTGATTGGCTTGCAGTTCTCAAGGAATTGACTAACTTGGATCATCCTTTGTTGTTTGAGGTGATTATTTACTCTCCTTGCTTCAATTTGATTTTTTTTCTTTCACTACATCTTTTGTTTAGGGTATATGCTTAAATGGTCTAGGAACGAATTGGGGTTATGGGGATCAAAATTTGGTTTATGTTGTGTTATATAATGGTTTCTCATTACTCATTACTGCACTAAAACCCATTAACTGTCAAATTTGGAACTCCTTTAGTGAAACTGAAAGACATTTATAAACTTGATTGGGCAACATTCAAAATTGTTCTCATGGTTGTGAATGTTTTTTTGTGAATGTCGGACTTGATAGCTAGCTATGTACTATATGATGAAATGTTGTGGAATGTTGTGGATCGTGGAACCTTTTGAACCCATTGTACTGTTCTTGAAATCTATAACCATCTTAGTGATGTCTGCTATGGTCACAGCTAGTATTTTTATGGTATCAATAGTTTATCACACAGGTTTCATACCCCGATAAGCTTTTGAATCTTTTGACATGTTCAATGTCCTTTAAGATGCTTGTTCCGCTCTCTTACCATTTCTGCCGTGCTTGGAAATTTTATCATTTGGTGACAGTATGTGTACTTTAGCTTGCCTGTGTTATGTACCTTCAGTTAATCACCTAGTAGATATCAACAATCTTGTGTTCCTTTCTGTCGTGCTCGGAAATTTTGTCATTTGGTGACGATATGAGTACTTTAGCTTGCCCGTGTTATCTACCTTCAGTTAATCACCTTGTAGTTATCAGCAATCTCGTCCTTACGTATACTTTGTGTTCATTTCTTTTCACATTAGTCATGACTCATGAATTTAAATTTCCTGAAATTTCTTGCGCGAATTACTTTGGATTATTGGGGTATCTACACTTTCTTTCCCTTTCTTCAGATTCCATATTTGGTCACCTTTTGGAATATAAGTAAGAGAAAGATAGAAGCAACAATGACAAGGCATCTCCTTCTTTAAAGATGTCATACTTAACAAGCAAACCCTGAGTTTCACAAGACAATTGCTTCAAGGAACAAAACTCCCATGACCCAATGCTCTCTTCTGCTTTTAGTATCTCACCCTCACTGGTCCTCATCAGTTGTCATCGAGTTTCACGATATACATAGGTTGGTAATTGGTTAGGAAATATTGAGCACGATTCTGTTTCCTCCTCTGCATAAGATCTGAAAGGCAGCAAGATCTATATCAAACTTTTTGTTCTAAAAAAGAATCTTGGTTTCTCAGTATTCTAAAAATCTGATCAAACTTTGTACCAAAAAATGAAAAAAGTAAAATATATGTGTTTTTACTGGTAGAATAGATTTAAGGTGCCTTTTTTGTGGATTATTTCGTTCTGTATCCTCATGAATAGCCATGCCCAAGTACATGCTTGTCCATAGATGCACGAGGACTTCCGGCATACAGCATACTGCTGAAGAACAGGTGGAGAAGGTAGTGAGATCTCATTCATTAATCTCATCCCTAGCCAGCAAGGAATATAGACACCATTGGAGAGTATATGGACAGACTAAAGTTTGAGAAGTAACATCTTATTATATCCTGGTTTCTCTCAGTTTTTATTTATTGTTTGAAGCAGTCGGTTTGAAAGTTAAAATCTCTAGAAGTAAAACTGAGTAAGCGTTAGTTCCATGTTTTCTTAGTTTACCTTGTTTGGAGTAACCATGCTCAGTTCCTTGAAAGAAGTGAGACTTCGAAATCTGTAGTACTTGGTTGCAGCTTTGAGTTTTGGTATAAATATTTTTGGTTCATTCATTATAGAACACTTATCTCTTTGTTTTCCGCTCATGTATATGTATCTACAGCATTCCCGCGTCTCTGTTTTCTTGAAGCTGCTTATTTGGTTAATGGTGCGAATAGTTTGGCTTGTATGCTCTTAATCTTATTATCAAGACTGAAATCTTTATTAACTGCTTATCAGGTGACCGAATTGGCACTTCTAGAAGAATCTTTTGAGGCCAACGTTCGAGATTACACTAAGATAATTGATGGTTATGCCAAGAAAGGTCGAATACTAAATGCTGAAAATGCTTTCTGTGCGATGAAAACAAGGGGATTTGTCTGCGATCAAGTAACCCTGACATCTCTGATTAATATGTACAGCAAAAATGGCAACCTACAACGGGCTGAAGAAACATTCGAGGATATGAAGTTGTTGGGATTGCCATTGGATAAACGAGCTTATGGATCTATGATAATGGCGTATGTTAGAGCTGGAATTGCTGGCCGTGGAGAGAATTTACTGATTGAAATGGACTCTCAAGAGATATACGCGGGAAGTGAGGTGTATAAAGCATTATTAAGAGCTTACTCTACCGCGGGTGATACTAAAGGAGCTCAAAGAGTGTTTGATTCAATCCAGTTCGCTGGAATTGCTCCTGATGAGCGGTTATGTGCCCTCCTCATGAATGCCTACATGGTATCAGGTGATTGCACTGGGGTTCGTACCGTGTTCGAAAATATGAGAAGTGCAGGACTCAAGCCAAGTGATAAATGTATAGCTCTAATATTGTCGTCTTATGAAAAGGAAAGCAAGCTTAATATGGCATTGGATCTCTTGATCGGCCTAGAGAAAGAAGGTATTATGGTTGGTCAAGAAGCTTCAGATATTCTAGCCAAGTGGTTCCGTAAGTTAGGCGTGGTAGGTGAGGTGGAGCTTGTTTTGAGGGAATACACTGAACAAGAAGATAAATCGAAAACGCCTGCTTTCTAGTGTCTAAGTTCATATTTCTGTCTTTATCACTTGTCAGTTGAGAAACACCATCAGCAAACAATATGAGATTAGCATTCATCAGATCTTTGCTTGGAAGGAAATTTTGGAGTTAATGGCAAGGAATCTTCCATTTCAGCGATACGAGAATTTGCATTTTAATTAGGCGATCTAGTTGAACAAGTTTGCATGCCTCCGCAGTAGGTAATTTTTTGAGCTTGTGTCATTATATGTATATTTTTCAAGGGAATTAGAGAAGATTTTGGTACAAAACTACAAATGAAATCGCATGTAAATATAGTTCTTTGCCTACTGGAAAACTGATGTACCTTTCAGCCCAATTTAATCAATCCAATCACTTGATTGCTATGTAACCTTTCTGAAGATTCATGAAATGTGCAGTATCAGTTTATTTTGAATTTTTTCTCATTACAGGAGTGCACCAGTCTTAACTTGTTAGATGAAAATGGGTAACCTTCTTGAATATATTTCAGAAACAGTTCGGAATCTGAAAACGAACAGACTGAAAGGTATTCAGTTATTCTAAAAAAAAATAAAAAATCAGTACATCTGAAACGTAAAGCTTGCAAGGGAGTTGAAAATATCGGCTAATATTAGTAAAAATGAACGAATTCAGAGTCTCAGACCCGTGTGTGAAGAGAATTTGACCAGAAACATTTTACACTGGTTATGAAACTCGAGCAATCCGTTGAACCAAGCTCGGAACGACATGACTCCATGTGTGAAATTCATACTTAAGCATGCCATGGATGAAAGAACAACCCTAAAGGAAAAAACCACGTAATTAGACTTCATGTAACAATAATCTCATTAGGGTTAGTTGGTATACCGAAAAACAGTACTATTCATTAGCGTTCCAGTATGTTCATTTAGGTGGTGGAGCAGAAGGACCGGCCAACGGTGCTGAGACCCCTAATGAACCGTTTCTATGGAGGAGTTCACGCGCCAACGATTGAAGATCATCATTTCCCCCAGCTGACGGAATATCGTTTGGGTTCCTACTAATACCACCTCCAAACTGTTGAACAATATCTGTACTATGTCTTGATTGTTGTTGTTGTTGTTGCTGCTGCTGCTGCTGCTGCTGTTGATGTTGCTGTTGCTGTTGCATTGTCCATGGTGGTTGCACTAGAGGGTCAAAAAGAGCTGACAAGTCGAAAGTCGCTGGCATAGTAGCTGCAGATGGCAAGTCGGATATGGAAAGTGGTGGCGGCGAGAGAAGTGATGGTGGCGGCGATGGAGATGGAAGCTCTAATGTTGCAAGGTGAGCTTGCAAGTAAGTTAATTCTGCTTGTAAATTCACCACCTACAGTTGCGAAATAACAAAATCCTAGTTAGCACATAATCAACTCAAAGTTGATGCACATTTCAATCTAGTTCAGACGTTCAGCTACTACACAAAGCTGGCAAAAACAAACTCGACCAAAGTCCACCGCTGATTATTCACCAACACAAAAAACAGCCCTTAAAATTACTTTACAGACCTTAACTACCATGCTAACTACTGGTTAATCGATATTAATGTAGTCAGTTAAGCTAGTCCTCAAATGATGTCCCCTCAAAATGAGGAAAATTAGTAATTATTAATCACAAGGACCCACTCAAATCCCCAAAACTCGGATCGCGTTTGCTGTCTGTACTTAAAATATACCAAAAAGGGAAAATATTCCCTTTTCAGACAAAAGAGACGGAAATTAATAACCCGGCCCGTTTTTATCACATGAAAACCCGACTGTTTTCCAGTTTAAGAGGAACACATTTCCCCTACTTCAGGGGTTACAAATGTACACTTACTCCACATAGCCTCCAGTGCCACGTGTAGCCTGGTGAACACTACCTACCAGAAAAACTGACGTAAGAACAATCAATCATAGAAAACTCAGTAGGTCCCAGTTTGTTCACCACGTGTCACCTAGAGAAGTCTAAACTAGGGTAGTGTTAGTTGTTCTGTAGAGTACACAATCAAAACTCATGAAATGTAACCTAAATTTAGTTCTCAGGAGATGACGTGACCATATGGGTGACGGTTACAGAAGTAGGAAAAAACTTTGGTGCAGAAGGATCATTAGCAAATTTGATACACCATTTGAAGATCAGATATACCACAGATATTTTCTTCAATGAAACCCTAACTTTGACATGTATAATTGTGTTCTTCAATTATGGTTGAAATCATCTTATAACCTTAACATCAACTTCTTCTAATTTTGGTTTACTTATGCGTTTAATTTCTACAGAATAATGATCAAACCCTCTATCTTTAATGATAATTATGTGATGATAACCTAAAAATAGTTCATTAGAAATGATTGCTAATTTCTAAGTCTTAGATCTGATACAACAAGAACTACAATTCACATAGTCAAGCAAAAAATATCATTGGCAATACAGTACTAGTAGCAATGACCGGGATGGATCTATATTCTAAACTAAACTAAAAGCCTGATCAGTATAGTGAAATCATTATACGAGTATTATGGGCTAATTAAAAATGTTATATATCTGATCATGAATAAAATTAATTCCTGACATGAAGATTTGATTAGTTTAAATAAATATATACGTACCTGTTGTTGAAGAGCAAAGATATGAGCGACGCAACCATAAACAGGATCACGAAGACGAGCTTGAGCTTCATAACAAATAGTAACAACGGCATCAAGACGACGATGAACTGGTATATGCAATAGTAGTTTGGAAACGTTACTAGCACCAAAAACTTTATGAACAGCAGCAAAATGTGCTGCACCTTGTTCTGAATCAAAGTAAGGTGCAAATATACATCCATTTACACATTTTCTTCTTAAAAACTTGCATGCACCACATGGTCCACCACCACTACCACAACCACTACTACCTCCTCCTCCACCACCACTACTACTGCATGCATTTGCACTCATTTTTGCAAAACCCTAATGCTAGTATAGCTATAGCTAGAGCAAGAGAGAGAAACCCAAGAGGCAAACGTTCTTTGTAGATGCTACTACCGGAGAATTTAACAAGAGGCAGTTTAGTTCAATTTCAACTACTATTAAAGAGATCGAGATTTGTTTATACTTTATATTGACTCTGTGGCTCTTTGGAACTGGTGAAGAGATAACCCAAGAAGCAAATTGGTTTGCAGATTGAATCCTGTCTAGTACTGTTGATTTAGAGAGAGAGAGAGACAAAGAGAGAGGAGGGGAGGCAAGATGGTATAGAAATATGGAAAGATTTAATTTCTAGTAGCTAGCTAGGTAGGAGTAGTTGAAGTTTTGGGGTTTGTTAAAAAAAAAATTAAAAGAATTTTTTTGAAAATCTTCTAAATAATTGTAGGAATAATATAGGTAATAGTACTTGTGAAAGAGAAAAATCTTTAAAGCCACGCGACGAAGGCAGCAGCAGCAACCATCTTTTTTAGCTGCTTGCGTGAAGCAAACATGCGTTAAACGTAGCAAACTCTGATGGATCAATAATATCTCTCACATCACTGTGACTACTATTCAACTCATCAGTTGATCTTTAAATTCCTTATTCCTTTATCTCTCGTGATGATGATCAATTGTATGTTTTTCTTTCGCTATTTCAATCAACCTGATTTGTCTATATATACATATATTATCTAATCAAAGTACTGTTTGATGATCTGTTTTGAGGTTTCTTTTGCTTAGAGCTATCTCTTTTTTTAGAACTAACAAACGTATTCAATAATATTTATTAATAGAGAGAAATAGAGAGAGAGAATGAGAAGTAGAGAGAACTAAGAGAGGAACTCAGAACGTGTCCAAGGTTTCTCTGTCGTTTATTTGAGCTGCGTGTTTTAAGCAAGTCTCTTTTGAGAGATAGAGAGACGCCAAAAGACGCCAACTCCCTTCTCTCTCTCTTCAGTTATATGACTTTTGAATTACCTAAAATAACCTATTAAATTCATAATTATCGATCAACCTAAAATAAACAAAGTCCATGGTCATTGACAACTATTACGGGTAAATCATATGTTGAACGAGTTTCGATCTCAGGTCACAAATATATTTTACCAATCTATATTGGAGCAGCGTATTGATTCAACATGATTGATATTCCCCACAATATTGTATCTTGAGTTGTGTGTATTAGCTATACGAATTTTCTTACAGGTTGATAATTTTGAGCTTTTCCGCAGAATTTTCCCTTTCGCTACCTACATTATGTCCATGACGTTCAATTGAGAATACTTTTTACCGGTTGATGCATGGTGGTATACTGGTATGCTAATATGCCTAATATCTATGTGTTTCCTAGTCCAGTCCCTTTCCCATTTACGTTGATTCTTCATCAGCCTTTTTTACTATAGGTTTAAAGCAAATCTTAAGCTTCTAAGATCGATCTATAAAGTCAGTAAAAAAATCAGTCGTTGCAGGATATAATTCGTGGGATATCTCCTTACGTAGGGCCAACAAGTGAAGGTGAGAAAGGGGACATAGAGCTTAGGGACAAAGGATCTAGCTAGGCTGTTTACATTAGATTTGCCAGCTCTATATTCCTCCATCTCTTTCAGGCATCATCATAAGATTCATAACATTTGGAAACGTGATTCTGGTATAAAGAGGTACACCAAACACATCACACTTCCTCCATTGCCGTTTTTGTAGTGTCTACTTGGATGGTATGTCCTAAACAGGTGTTCTCTTCATATATCGGTTGTGCACGACAAAAGTTCCAAGTTATATTTCTCTCAATGAGATTTTAAACATGTATATATGTACACTGAGAATTTAGATTTTGCGTTACATCTCGTTCGCCTAAATAACAAAGGCACCGGGTCGAATCAGTAGTTTACACATCTAAGTCGGTGGGATAGACGTAACGGCCAGTTTAAGAGAATGACCTCATCCCTTAACATGACTGTCCCACTCGCCGTTTTATTTTTCTAGACAGACAGAGAAAGGAAAAAGAAACGTTTTGCTTCATCTGCTCTCTGTTTCAAATCTTTATGTCAGTTTATCTTTTCTTTTTCCTTTTTCTTTACAATATAAAGTGAAAATAAATTTGTTGAACAGAATAAAGAGAAGAAGGGATCCTGTAGCAATTCCTTACGAGACAACACCGGGCCGTCCGGCTCTTGTCCCAGCAGCACCACCACAATAGTACTATACCCATACCCCCACCACCATACTGGGTCCACCCATGTGTTTTGATGATGTTTATAGATATTATGGACAATTTGATAGCGTATTGGTTTCATACCAGCCACCACCTTATAAGAGTCTCTGCTGCTAGATTATATTTTTTTAGGTTTCATACCACCTATAGAAGTTTTGTTTCGAGTGTTCAGATGGCTGGTTTATAGCCAACCTGCAGAGTATGGAAAGTTTATGCATGGGGGTTTAGTGAGACTGTGAGACCCTTTTTTTTTTTTTTTTTTTTTTTTCCCGAATGCATGTTAAAAGATTATTCTGGAGGATTCATTGCTACATACTGCTAAAATCACAAGTCATAAGACTCGCAACCATTCATTTGGGACCAGTAAAATGAGATCAAGTTAAATTCATTGCCCCACGCGTTCAGTTAAGTCCCATGCATGTCTCAAATGTTTCAAATTCATTGTTTCTATCCATGTGGGATATTACCATCCTATTTGAAAGAGTGATCCTTTCATTTTCCTTTAACAAGTAAAAGATTAAGAAAATTGATTGAGACAATATTCAATGATTGTTTTTTGGAGTGCGAATTTGTGTATAACATTTTAATCTCAACCATTGTTTCTATTTAGGGAGTTATGTAATGACAGTCGTGATTCTAAACATGGAGGGTAATGGAGCCATCAGTTAAATAATCAACCAATCAGAAGATTATGTGAAATATACATTCGTTAGAGGAGTGTGAACAAATTTGGACTCTGTTTTTTGAGTTTATTCCTTTTTATCCGTCCACCTTCCTCAATACTAAAAGTCTTTCGAGATCATACGTTAAGATGCAAAAGGCCTATAAACATGGGTTATTTTTTCAAACACTTTGTATTGGTAAAAAAAATTTAGTTTTGGTGCGGTTTGATCTAATGACCCAAAGGTCTAAGGATACTTAATTATTTTGTGAATGAATAATTAGGTAAAACTAAAAAGGAACTCCATGATATAACTATTCTCTTATCGGTAGCTATATTTTGCCGACATTAGGATAAGCTTTTGTGGAAGACGTGCATCAACCAAGATCTATATTTTGCCGAAAATATGTTTAGTATTTTCTTTTGGAATTTTGGGCAGGCAAACAATGCTTGGGCCAAGAGTTTGTGGTAATTTCCCAATTACTGGTAATTTCCCTGGAGAGCTCCCGGCAGATGAGACTGCAATATCTGACATATTGAAAGCTACGATGCATGATTTCAACAAATCACCCAAATTTTGCTACTCTCGATGGTTGAAGCACTGGTGGCCGATAGGTGGAATTCCCGAAGAACCTGTTGATGGTACATTAACCATTGCTGCCTTCTTATGCTTGTGGCTCTCCAGAGATGTTCTTGAGGATAGTGGACATTTGTTGAAGCCGTTTGTAATTCCTTTTGCTATTAAAATGGCTAAAGGTGATAAACTTCCTATCGGTAGTATGTTCTTGGGTTCGCTGTTTTCTAATTTAGACTCCTTAGTCATAGACTCCAGCGTTTCCAATGGTTTCATGAAAATTGAAACATATGCTAATACTATGTTCCTCCAAGCTTTGATATGGGAGCACCTTGAGAATTATGCTCCAATTCCTCGTAGCGTCTTGCAAGGACCCAATGTTGATACTCGTCATGCTTTCCTCGAGAAGGATAATGCCAGGATTATGCGCTGGTCTACAAAGCAGCCACGATACAAGACACGCCTCACTAGTATTTTAGACACCGAATCTGAATTTAATTTTCTCCCCTGGGTGTCGGTTCCTCCTCTATTCTCACAATTGATCACTTTCAATGCTGGTGAAGAAAATGTCATATTGAAGTCTGGCATCGGCCTGAGTGATGGAGAGAAATCTTTCATACTGAGTTGCACTCCTGGTTACTTAGTATCAGTAATACACGGAGAATTCCAAGTGGAAGAATATAACATTGACAGAGCAGATCGACAAATGGGTCTCGACCAGTGTGCTCCAGGTCATCGAATGAACAAACCATCGGGTTAGCATCTAAAGGCTCACTTAGATTGCACACGTGTGGAAGGAAATGATTATTTATTTACGTGCTTTGACCGAGCTACCTACGTAACTCCGGGTTACATAGACTTCTGGCGTCAACAACTTGAGCATTTGCATAAGTTTGCGATGGATGTTAAGTCTCTGGTACAAGAGTTTCCTTCTCCTGACATGATTTCTGATCGTCCAAGGTTGAGATATCTTTCCAGTGGTGATAAAAGGAAAACATCTCCAGAATGTTCACAGGTAAGTACTTTCCTTATGATTTTGGTAAAAGCATGATAATCGCACCTTAATTACTTTATTGACTTTGTGGTAGGATGGCCGTGTTGTGAGATATCGAATTCATGTAGACTTCTCAGAAGTGCAAATTATTTTTACAAAATGTTATTTTGGCATTTATTTTTGGGTGAATTCCTTTCCCATGTTTAACTGTTTTACAAGAAACCAAAACTTGATTTACAAGAAATCCGAAACCTTAGAGGTTTCTTTTCTCCTACAAATGTAAAACGTTTTTCACAGTTGAAACTTGCATCCAGAAGCGACTACTATCCCGTCTTCTTTTCACGCCTTCTTGATTTGTTTTGCGTATTGTGTGCTTATTTACTTTCAACCCCTGTTGCTAAGTTCAAGAGTGGGTAGCTTGCATTGTACTGCTAACACGAGCTATATCGGGCAGTCGTATCCTGGACATATCTTCGCACATTAGGGTTTAGCATCGCTCATGCTTAAGTAAACCTGCGAACTAATGTGTTAAGGACAACATGTTGAACCAGTGATTCTGTCCTCGGCAAGTTGTTTGTGGTTGAGTTGTCTCCATTAATTAGTTTTTTTATATTATATGATACATTATCTAACATGTTGTTCATTGTTGCAAGATTTCAACATTGGTTATATACCAGATTTTAGTTGCAGAGTTATGTCGATGAATGCATTACGTTAGGTATATTTTGGGTATGCATGGAATCATATTGCAATTCAGATTTTGAACCATAATTCACATTTTTTTTTTTGGTAACATAGAAATTTTATTAATCAGCTGTATTTGTGGTCTTTTGCGAGAAGACCACAGATAACTGGATCAAAGTTTACATAGTTTTTAAGTGGCATTGAAGTTTCTCTTGCATTTTTAGCAATGAAATTTGCCACCTGATTATCATTACGAGGTACAGATATGAACTCACAAACCAAAAACTTTGAGATGAAATATTTTATCTCTTTTATTAAGTTCCTATTCTCCCATTGAATAAGCAAACTACTTCCATTAATAGACTCAATTACTAGTTTGGCATCTGCTTCAATTTGAATGCTTGAGAGATTCTTTTCCATGGCCCAAAATAAAGCTTCTTGAACTGCCATACATTCAACTGCTTCTGGATTCAGTGCTCCATCTCCATAGCTCCCTTTAACTCCAAGGCAAGTACCTTAGTTATCACGTATCACAACACCAATACCAAACTAATTAGTTTCATAATCAAAAGAACCATCTACATTGAATTTAATAACTCCCTCAGCAGGTGGCTTCCAGTTAGAGGTATAACTATCAATGCACATAGTGGGTGACTTAATTGGACTATAATCAGCATGTGAGAAGCTAAATGATAAATGATTTTATGCACAGAGGTATGGGGGTTAAGAGTTACTCCCTGAAATACCACATCACACCTATCATTCCATAATATCCAGATACCAATCATAAGTGAGAATAGCCACCTTTCTTCTAGAGTTGAGTTATCAGAAGCAAACCAACTGATTACCCAATCAGAGACAGACGTGCAACCTTCTGAGATAGCATCAATATTTATGTTTAAACCCCTCCAAACTGCTCTGGCATGTTTGCATTAAAAAATTATATGTTCCATGGTTTCAACAGTATGTCCACAAATGTCACAGTGAGTATCTAAAGAAGAGTTATATTGTGCCCTCTTGCTATTTGTCATATTGAGTCCTCTGATACACTTCCAAGCAAAACACTTTATTCTTTGATCAACTGAACAATTCCACAAGGTTTTCCATATCTTTGAGCTAATATTAGTACTATTGACCTAAGCATCACTACTATTATAAGTTAAAAGTTTGTAAGTACTTTTAACTGAGAATTTTCCATCTTTAGATGGTGGCCATAGCATAACATCTTCTTTACTGACATCAATAAACATAGCTTGAATCTTGAGTGAAGTAGCAGCATCAAATAACTTATTCAGAAGATCAATGTTCTAGTGACTTGAATCTGGTAAATACAATTCAGCTATATCTTCATAGAATCTGTGATACCAGGAATCCATCTGTCCTTCCATATTTTTGTTCTTCTGCCATTATTAATCTCCATGAAGTAGTTATCTTTTACAATCTTCAATCCTTTTGTAATTCCATTCCAAGTATAAAAGCAGTTTGTTGTTGAGATATTTTGATGAAGTAAGTCACCACCTTTAAAGTACTTGCTACCCAGAACATTAGACATCAGACTGCTTGATTCAGTGCATATTCTCCATGCAAGCTTTGTAAGTAAGGCCAAATTTAATTTATCCAAATCTCTGAAAGCTAAGCCACCAAATTCCTTAGGCTTACAAATACTGACCCATGCAATAAGATTAGAACCTCTGTTGTTGTTATATCCCCAGAAAAATTTCCTTTCAAGAGAAGTTAATTGTTGAATGAGATTATTTGGTAACTTGAAGGTACCCATTTGATAAACTGGGACAGAGCTAAGGACATGTTTTATCATGGTCCCTCTACCTGCCTGTGAAAGAGAAGTACTTGACCATGAAGAAAACCTGTGCTCAAAATTTTCCTTAATGGATTTGAAAGACTCTTGTTTAGAATGACCAAGAATTAGTGGAGAACCTAAGTATCTCTCCTTAGAACTCATAACTTTGACACCAAGGATTTGTGTTAAAGCTTCAGCTATTTTTGGATTTGTCTTTTTACTGAAATGCACTGCAGACTTCTCAAAGTTAATTTCCTATCCAGACTGAGAGCTAAAATTATGAAGTAATTTCAATAAAATATTAGCTGAAGTAAGATTTGCTTGAGTAAAGATCAAGCAATCATCTGCAAAAAGCAAATGATTAATGGCTGGAGAAAGAGCATCCACTTTAATACCTATAATGGACTTATCCTGTTGAGCATTGGTGAGATGTCTTGAGAGATATTCCATTGCTAAGATGAAGAGATAAGGTGAGAGGGGATCACCTTGTCTAATACCTCTTGTGGGGTGAAATTCTTCACATGGAGATCCATTTAGCATTACTGATAAGGAAGTAGTGCTAATACATTGAAAGATGAGATCACAAAAGTCATCTGAGAAACCAAAATATTGAAGAACTTTAATCAAGAAGGGCCATTTTAATATGTCAAAATCTTTGGACATGTCAAGCTTTAGAGCCATCCAACCTGTTTCACCTCTCTTCTTTTTCATAGAACGAATAATTTCTTGAGAAATCACTGTATTGTCACTTATTAATCTCCCAGAGACATAGGCAGCTTGAAATGGTGAAATTATTTTCTTCATAAGTGGCTTCATCCTGTTAACAATGACTTTAGATATTACTTTATAAGAAGTATTACACAGATCAATTGGTCTGTAGTCACCTGCACAAATGTCTTTCTTCTTCTTTAGGATTAAAGAAATATAAGTCTTGTTGATTTGCTTAAGGATGTGTTTGCTTTCAAAAAATCTTTTCACCATCAAACATACATCTTCACCAACTAACTCCCATTGAGATTTATAGAAACCCGCTTGAAATCCTTCTGGGCCATGTGCACTCCAATTTTCCATGCTTTGTAGTGTGTTATGAATCTCATCATTTGAAGGAATCCTTGTGAGAGCAGCATTCTCTGCAGCAGAAATAATAGAAGGAAGAACACTGTATAGACTTTCATCAAGAACAGGATTAATAGAAGTACTTATATTCTTGAAGTGCATAGTCAGGTGACTAGAAATTTCTTCTCTTGTTTGTAGCCACTTATTGTCATGATCTTGAATAAAATCTATATTGTTTCTAGACTTCCTTCTGTTTAATTTTAGTGTGAAAATACTTGCTGTTGTTGTCCATGTCCTTAATGAATTGATCCCTTGACTTCTGTTGATAGAATTCACTTTTGATTTTATGCCATTTGCTTAAGTCATTGTTGAGCTTGATTACCTCTTCTTTGTTGCTTGAATTGGAAGGCTGCTCCTTGAGAATACTTAACTCTCTCTGTAAAATGTCAATAGTATGATTAATATTTCCAAAGTGCTTTTTGTTCCATTGTGATAATTTTCTTCTGGTGATGTGTTGTTTACTTACCAGTTGATAAGCAGGTGAACCATAGACACTAGAACTCCAGGCATTAGCAATGACATTTTTAAAAGAAGCATCATTTAACCAAGTTAAGAAAAACTTAAAAGGTTTCCAACAACTAGGGATGGTGGCATATGTAACTAACATGATTGGACTATGGTCACTTCCTATTTGATTTAGGTGGTAAAGTTTATTATTAGGAAAGTTAAAACACCAATCAACATTTCCTAAAGCCATGTCTATTCTTGATTTCTTAGTACCAATTCCCATGTTATTATTTGACCAGGTGTAGTTCTTTCCTACAAATCCTAAATCTTCTAAACCACATGAGGAAATAATACTATTAACCATACCATCTGCAGATGAAGAGGCATTAGTGTCACAATCCATCAAATGAAAATTGAGGTCTCCTAAGATTACCCAAGGTTTATTAATGTAACTACTAATAGTTTGAATGTGGTTCCATTGTTCTTTTTTCCTAGAGTAGTTAGAGTAACCATACATATATGTTAACGGATATTCAGGCTTACTAAGATCAACTTGAACTAAAACATTAAACATGTTATGTGAAGAATCAACAATATTGCAAGAGAAACCATCTTTCCAAAGTAGAACCAAACCTCCAGAAAGACCTTGAGGTTCAATGTGAGCATTGTTTGGGTATTGAAATTGTTTTAAGAGAGGAGCACATTTAATACTGCTAATTTTGGTTTCACACAGGAAAATGATATCAGGATTCTGTGATCTAACCAAATCACTCAAATGGTTTCTAGTATCTGAATTTTTAAACCCTTGAACGTTCTAGGAAATTATTTTCATATCTTCCCCAGCAAGTAAAAGAAAAATTATGAATTTAATGAAAAGAGTATGATTAAATCTTTTATGAGGTCTCAGACATGAATTAATGGTGTTTGACTTAACTATATGCAAGTAAAAACAAACACAAATAAAAGTCAAAAGAAAACAAATGATTAAATTAAATGTTTCAATAAAATACAGATTAAGATAGTAAAAAACTTTAGGGTAATGGGTAGGATCTGCAAGAGTTGATAAAAAAATTTTTTTCTTGGGTTTTACCTGACTCTCCATATGTGGTGCCTATGCTGGATTATCCTTTGCAGTGATTGTTTGAGAAGTTTGAAGGTCTTTGTTGTATGTAGTGGTAGTACTGGCAGAAGTCTCAGTATTAGCAGCAATAATAACATCCGCATCGACCCTAAATCTCTTTCCTAGCATGATGTCCTCATTGTCCCCTTCACCTTCCCCATTATTAACAATGAAATTCATGTTGATAATCTCTCCATCCTTAGGTGGTACGAAAACAATGTTCTTCATAAATTTCTTTTGAGTAATCTTGGAAGCAGGAGCTTGACTTATAGATATGGTTGAAATATTATTCCGTATTGCTTTTGGATTACCAAAATAATATGGCTTCTCATGTGCTTTTGCTAAAAAATTAGCAGCATCTTTACAAGCAACTTTGCAGTGCTTGATCACATAGCACTCAGAACAGATACTAGGTGACTGCCTTTCATAAATTTTTTTTATCCATTTGCTTACTCCTGCATTCGTAATAGCTTTGACACCTCTCCTCATGGGATTAGTGAGATCGATATTAACACAAACTTTCACAGGAACTCCACCAACAGAGACTGCATCCTTTGGTTCAATAGCGACCACATCACCCATAATACTCCCTATCTTTGTAACAGCTGAAACATTCATGTGTTCTGGGAGAATAAACTTGAGTTGAATCCAAAATTGCTAAAACCCCCAGTGCTTCTCTGTATAAACCATTTCAGGAATGTAATCATGAACAACAACCAGATGTCTATTGATGCTTCATGGCCTTTCATTAATGACTCTGTTCAAAGAGTCCCACTTATTGAATTTGAAAAGCATTATATTGGGTTCGACTTCAATTATCTTGACATCTTCCTCAGTTGAAAAAGTCCAGGTGAACTCATTTTTCCTTCAATGATCACCTTACCAATAGCACTAGCCTCCCAGTTTTTTCCATCATCTTCTTCCTGAGTAGTTTCTGAAGAAATAACTGCAACTTCATTAGTGTCACCTAAATCAAGTGTAGCTTTTTTGAACTTGTTAACTAGATCTCCCATTTGACTTGTGCTTCCTGTCTCCATTCTTTTGAAGTTGAAAACTGTAGATTTTATGTTTTTGGAATGAAGATATATAAAAGAAGAGCGATATTGAGAGATATCAAAATTAGGGTTTATAGAAGATACCCATAATATATTTTGGCCATAAATACGATGACTAGTTAAGTTGTTGAGATTTGATGACTGGAAAATAGCTTGAACGTATATTGACCAACCGATCCAAATAAGGTAACAAACTTTCTGTTTCTATTTGAAACTGTAATAATCACGGAGATTGATTTTTTTTGAATTTAAATTCCTTTGATGGAGGGCTTCATTGTTGATTCGACTCAGCATAAATCACATTTTGGGTTAAGGGGTAAATTTGTGTCAAAAAATAACTGTATATCTCGACGTGAAAACTCTGATCACAATGTATATTTTATTAAAAGTGACTAAAGATAACCTTCTCTTGAGTTACATACAACAAAAATTTTGTTTTTATTATTCTCATCTTTTAAAATCTAAAAATAACCAAATACAACCTAAAGAAGTCATATTCTAGTCATAAGTCGAAAATAACTATTTTTTTTTAAATGGTAACCATAATCGTAAGATCATAATTAACAAAAAATTTCGACAATTAATCCACTATTGTCCAAACTGATGTAGTTTTTAAAGTGGTAAATAAGTTGTCGTTCACTCGGATTTGTAAAGATTGGTTTTAAGATTTAAAAATAAAATAAATAAAATAAATTCACAAGGTTGTCACAATATTTAGAGGTACTGAGACTCAGGATTCCACCAATTCTTATATTCATGCGGTTCAACTATTAATTCCAAACAATTATAGCTCATAACATAATAAATATTGACTCTTTATTCTTTGCCAAGGTAGATTTTATAAAAGATTGACTGTAAATCACAAGCATGACATATCAAAAATACCAAGATCAAGCATACGTCATCAAACAAAATCACAATCAATTAAGAAAAAAAATCATGAATCAATTAAAAATAGTGCAAAAGTCATAAAGGAATTAAATAGATTTACCACACGCATAGAGAATGGCTTCCTCCGTCATCCCAGTGTTGGGTTTTAGCTCGTCATGGTGAAAAAACTCTCAAAATAATTAATCATGGCTCAAAAAGGTTTTTTTATTGAAGAGAATGAACTGTAGTTACAGAAAGCCTTTTGCAAGGAAAATAGAAGTCGTTGAATATCTTAAGCAAGTACAAACGTAAACGATAAAAGGGTTTTGTAGCTGAATATATGACTGCTTCTGCGACAGAGTCTGTAGGTCTAATGTTCTTCTTCTTCCTTTCTTCCTTGGAAGTGCAGAACGAGTCTGCAACTTTCTGATTTTCTCTACAGCCTCTCCCGTAGCTCTGTATTCACCCCCAAACTCTCGACAGACCTCTCTGGGACTTGTACCACCTCTATTTATACACAACAAACCCAAATTCTCTCGAATAAATCCGAGAATATCTCGGTTTCTTTCACCGGAAGTCACCGGATTTTCTTTCCCCTGATTCACCTCACGCGTCCCCTTTTCAACTGAAACTCTTCTCTATTTTATAAACAAATCCTTTGAGAAGATATTCTCTCCTTAATTCACCGCGAATGTCCAAAAATAATTCCACCAAAAAGCCGAGAATGTTTCTCCTCCCTGTTTTCTCCAAATCGACAATATCTTTCCTTTTTTATGATTCTGAACCACATACAATCCTTGACTTTTCGCAACAAACTCAAACCAATCAAAAGCAATCGAAATCCAATCAAATCTTATAAGAAAATCTCGTTTAACTCAATCTAGGGAATATCGCAGAAACTGATTTTTCAAACCGAGTTTTTCCCGCCAAATTTTAATTCTTTTGAAATGAAAAGGATGACCTCCCCCTAACAGCTGCTGGTGTGTGAATAACAGTGGGGTGTAAATTACACATCTTGGTTACAAATAGCAGTGAGGTGCCCCTTAGCAATTGAAGTACCCCTTATCCAAATTGAGAGTCTGAATAGTAGGTGTCCTCCGGGTGCCTTTATCAACTTTTCGAGCCGATTTCTCCAAAAGCATTTATTGCCCAAAAATACCTACAAACACATAAAACACCATAATAAGTACAAAAATGGGTACTAACAATATAGAAAATCGAGATGAAAATAGACACATAAATGCATCTATCAAATACCCCCAAACTTATTATTTGCTAGTCCCGAGCAAATCAAATCTACAAAATAAAATCCTAACTCACTATCGCAAGCATCGCGATTGCACTTAGCGTGCGCATCAATCCTTTAAACCCCTAGGTGGCCTTAGTGGCCGAGTTATAGTTTCGGGAGGGTTTACCAGAGATATACCCACAAAACCTTTACTCCAAACCCTAGCTATCTACGCAGAACCTTGGAATAGCACTAAAGAACCTCCTTGGTTGGCATACCCTCATTGACTACAGGAGGAAGTACCCTGATGCGAAATTCCAATTGTTGTACACGAGTTTGCACTCACATACTAAAATTCATATATAAATGACAGAGCTCTACTCAGATAGTCGCACTATGGACATCAATAGCCAGAATCAAACAAATCACATGAATAGATTAAGAAGATGGAAATAGAAATAGATGGTTGCGAATGGACGTCAATGCCAAGATGAATCCTATGACCTAATGGATTGAGATACTGGTCTGGACTAATATCAACACAGCTGGCATATACAAGGGAACCAGCGGTCGATAATCCTAATTCTAAATCAGCTCGTCTGGCATATTCAAGGGAACCAGCGGTCGATTTTATTGAACAATTTATTTCGGTTGGTCTGATGGTCTGGTCTCAATTTCTTTTCTCTCTTTTTTTTTATAAAAAAAATAAAAAATTAGTAACTCAATCAGTCTATTTCAACCCAGCAGACATCAACATAAAAATTGTGCAAAAAATAAAAACAGAAGTAATAAGATGATTCCGAGATACGGTGAAACTATCATGTTATTTCTAACACCTGATCTCTGTGCTTTTATGAATAGACTCTATTTAGATGTTTCCATCCACTCAGATTAATTCCTCAACTCCTACAACCAAGATGCTTCCATCCACTTAGATTGGTTAGTGCTATCCTTAATAGGCATAAATTTCTAGGCTCTGGAGTTTAATAATGCAACTAAAAAGTTTCTCTTATACCTCCAAACTTAAATCTAACATTGTCCTCAATGTTCTAAGGATAAAATAAAAAGCATGAACAAGGAGAAACTGTTACCATTCTAAGAAAAAAAGAGTTAAGGAAAGATATTATCATGTTGCATGAGTATGGGTTACCTCCCAAGAAGTGCTAAGTTTAACGTATTCAGCCATACATAAGAAAGAATTAATCACCTCGAATCATATAGCAATAGCCGGAACAACTGAGGGTCATCTGCATTAAAAAGTGTTATAACAGACAAAAGGAAACTGCATCAAACCAAGAATAAACATAGCACACCCTTACCTAGTTTCCTGTTTAAGACAACTACATCTAGCTGTGGTTCAGGTTCAGGTTCTATAAAGGGGTCTAAATAAAATATTTTCATGGGATGCACCTCCTCATAAGTAAGATCCGAAGGTTCAGGTTGTAAGGTCTGGAAAAATTTAGAAGCACATAATAATAGCCTGAATAATTGAAGATCCTCTAAGTCAATCATACTTGACTCAAACAGTTGACCACAATGAAAGTGTTGGTCATTCTTAAGTAAATGTGTCATTTCTATTCTCCTAAAGTACTTAGGTTTAGTATCAAAACTTAATAATTGACACATTCGAAATTCATACGTTCCCACATTTGGAAGAAAAATATTTGGTAGGAAAACAATATCAATCTCGGTATCATAGCCTGGGTCAACCACATCAACCAGAGGATGGGTTTCTAACAATTGAACTTCCTTATGGACATTACTAGGCTTAGGAAAACGTGTATGAAGATAATATTTTAAAATGGTTGAGGCACATATGTCAAGTCCCAAGTGAGGGACCTTTCTAAGAGTTAAAGCACACGGAGAATGATAATCACCCCAAAACTTAGAGTTTTCAGTGTCTCTAGAAAGACTAGTCACAACTTCCCTAATTTCTAGGTTATCAGATTCTTGAAAATGGTCAATTGATTCTTCTAAGTCAGGTACATCCTCACTCATATCGACGGGTTCATATTCTTTTTCTAAGTCTATTGTTTATAAATTGCTAGACTCAAAATATACTCGTTCCTCTAAACCATCATTGGCTTTGTAATCAAAAGGAAATACTACATCATCTAAGGAAGTGTTATATTTAGTCAAATCCTCGTCCTTTTGAATTGGTGAATAATCATTAAAATTATTTGGATTTGAACTAGAAGTAACATTATCATTATGAAGCTCAATTGGAGTAGCAAATTCCTGACCACTGTGCCTACATATTTCAAATTCTTCATCAACACTATCCTCATCATCATTAGTACTATCCTCATTATCATAGTATTATGAAGATGGTCGAACCTTATCTAAAGTATTGCTTCCAATTCTAACCTCGTCATCTTGATTATGTAAATAAAAATTTTCCTTATTTTCAAGGGTGATTTTTGAAGCAATGTATTGTCAATTCAGTGTAATTCGAGTAATTCTTTCTCCCATCTCTAACTCAAGCCTACGTGTTGACTCAGCAAACTCACGTGTTGACTCAGTTAACTTACATGTTGACTCAGCTAACTTCCTGAGGTTATCTTCTAAAGAAGTTTCACTCATTGTTACTGTTCTTTCGTCCATAACTAAGTCATTTGTGTCCGTTAACTTATGTGTCGACTCAAGTAACTTACGTGTTGACTCAAGTATCTTACGTGCCTCTTCTAGAGGAGAAGTATAAGAATTTTGCTCATATGACCAGTATGCATGTGAATAGTAATTGGGCTCACCATGGTATGAGCCATAACCTTCAAAAGGTTGGCGTTCCCAACCACTATTCACACTATGGTCATAATAAGGATAATGTCCATTTTGAAAATCAGTCGGGTACTCATTGTATTGGCTATTATAATACCAGTTCGACATTAAATTGTGCACATGAAAATGTAAGGTTGACTAAAATGGGTAAGCTCAGGTTACCACAGCAAAATATACCCAAAGGTACGAGGCTGAGGCTTGTGGACTTTCAGCTGGTAACTCCCATAAGGCCTAAGGCATGGGTTCAACTTACTAATCCACGAGTTTTCCTAAACTTGGTAATCTGACGATGCAATTGGTGTGTGCACGTGTTTTTTTGTTAATAAATAAAATACTAAAAAAAAAAAAACAATATATACAAGTCCAAAAATAAAGAAAATAAAAACTAACAAAAATAAATAAAAATCTTGGATTTTCTTTACTTTTTTAGGAAAGTCAAACTTTCAACTTTTAGCTTCAAGCAAAACCTGCACACCAAAAACAAAAATACCCAAAGTAAAATCTAACAAAAGAAAATAAATAAAAAGAATAATAAATATTGACTCTTTATTCTTTGCCAAGGTAGATTTTATAAAAGATTGACTGTAAATCACAAGCATGACGTATCGAAAATACAAAGATCAAGCATACGTCATCAAACAAAATCACAATCAATTAAGAAAAAATCATGAATCAATTTAAAATAGTGCAAAAGTCATAAAGGAATTAAATAGATTTACCACACGCATAGAGAATGGCTTCCTCCGTCATCCCAGTGTTGGGTTTTAGCTCGTCATGGTGAAAACACTCTCAAAATAATTAATCATGGCTCAAAAAGGTTTTTTTTATTGAAGAGAATGAACTGTAGTTACAGAAAGCCTTTTGCAAGGAAAATAGAGGTCGTTGAATATCTTAAGCAAGTACAGACGTAAATGATAAAAGGGTTTTGTAGCTGAATACGACTGCTTCTGCGAAAGAGTCTGTAGGTCTAATGTTCTTCTTCTTCCTTTCTTCCTTGAAAGTGCAGAACGACTCTGCAACTTTCTGATCTTCTCTGCAGCCTCTCCCGTAGCTTTGTATTCACCCCCAAACTCTCGACATACCTCTCTGGGACTCGTACGACCTCTATTTATACACAACAGACCCTAATTCTCTCGAATAAGTCCGAGAATATCTCGGTTTTCTTTCACCGGAAGTCACCGGGATTTTCTTTCCCCTGATTCACCTCACGCGTCCCCTTTTCAACTGAAACTCTTCTCTATTTTATAAACAAATCCTTTGAGAAGATATTCTCTCCTTAATTCACCATGAATGTCCAAAAATAATTCCACCAAAAAGCCGAGAATGTTTCTCCTCCCTGTTTTCTCCAAATCGACAATATCTTTCCTTTTTTATGATTCTGAACCACATACAATCCCTGAATTTTTGCAACAAACTCAAACCAATCGAAATCAATCGAAATCCAATCAAATCTTACAAGAAAATCTCGTTTAACTCAATCCAGGGAATATCGCAGAAACTGATTTCTCAAATCGAGTTTTTCCCGCCAAATTTTAATTCTTTTGAAATGAAAAAGATGACCTCCCCCTAACAGCTGCTGGTGTGTGAATAGCAGTGGGGTGTAAATAACACATCTTGGGTACAAATAACAGTGAGGTAACCCTTAGTAATTGAAGTACCCCTTATCCAAACTGAGAGTCCGAATAGTAGGTGTCCTCGGGGTGCCTTTATCAACTTTTCGAGCCGATTTCTCCAAAAACATTTATTGCCCAAAAATACCTACAAACACATAAAACACCATAATAAATACAAAAATGGGTACTAACAATGTAGAAAATCGAGATGAAAATAGACACATAAATGCGTCTATCACAAACCCTATATGAATCAAATCTGAATATTTATGAAAAAAATAACTACAATATTCATCTTTATTATTCAAATGAGGTTGAAGTTTACGAAAACAATCAAAAAGTAAGTTTAGGAATACAAGCCAGATTCTTTCTTTCTCTTTGCTATATATAATGGTTAGTTTTTAATTTGAATGCATAAAAAAAAGGAGTTTGGCCGATTAAGTTGGTCAATTAAACTAAACATTCTTCTAGTTTTAAACTAGCATTCTGAATTAACTCTGATTTGATCACTTCTAGCTTTTGATTTAATCGAATTCTTCGAATGACTGCTTTAAGAAATATAAGGTAAGAGACTCTTTTATTGAACGCGCGATTGGGGGATACTTAAACTAAGGGATATAAATTATTTTCCCCAACCAATAGTGTCTGCTAAGGGGTGTTTTTTGGGGGCGAAAATACTAAAATACCCTTTGGTTAATTAAAAACATTATGAAAAGATCATACTACCCTTCCCACAAAATAAAAAACTTAAAACTTAAAATCAAAACATCCCCCACTGTTACGGCATTCCTCTAGGTTTAGGGTTTTAATTTTTTTTTTTCTTCATCGTCGATTCAAAAATATCTTCGTCGATTACCCGAATCTATCTATAACCATGCCTCCACGAAAGAAACCCAATCCCAATCTGGAATCAAAATTAAAATCAATTGCTCAACAAAAACAAGAACAAAGGATTGCTCGGATTGCTTTTGAACTGTTCTATGAGTTTTAAATCGATTTACGGCATTGGGTTTAGGTTAGAATCGCGAACTCTAACTCAAACAGTTGAGTTACAGTCAATACCGGCATTGAAATTAGTATAAATACAATGCCGGTACATAGTTACGGCGTTGAAATTAGTATGAATACCATGCCGGTAGTCAGTTTCGGCATTGAATTCAGTATGAATACTATGCCGGTTACAATATAAAAATCACTCGAAACTGAATGTTTAGTCCTGGCATTGAAATTAGGATGAATACTATGCCGATACAATATTACGGCATTTTTTTTAATTTTTACGTCTGTGCCGGCAGTGCTCTTTTGGTATACAGGAATGACCTAAGAATTACCCAAGAAATACCGACATTGCCGACATTTATTCGACTATGCCGGCTTTGTGTCCCGGCATAGTTTTTTGTTAACTTACTATGCCGTTTTTTTAGTCTCGGCATGGATGCTATTTCGTGAACCAATGCCGGCACTGATGATTCTATGTCGTTATTCAGCATATCTATCCCGGCATCAGATATGATTGTGAGCTGTCTTATATTTATTTCGTGTTTCTTTTGATATATGGATAAAGCCAAGGAAGCTAAGAAAGGAAAAGCTAAAGATGTTTGCATTAAGAAAAGAAAGAAGAACGTTCTTGGTACTCCTGAGTCTCTTCCTCCTCGAGGGAAAGAACAAGGTCGCAACAAGCGTTTGGGGGCAGGCTCTACAAGAGGGAAAAATTGGGAGAGTGGTGGTGACCGTAGAAAAATCATAATCCGTGAACCTACTGGAATAGTTGAGCACATGAGCATGATGAAAAGGAATCCAAGGAGGAACATAATGAGGTTGATCCAAGAACCCAAAGCGAAGTTGTAGAGGAAGATGGTGGCTTAAATCAACAACCGACACAAGGTGCAGGTGAAGGGGATCAAGAGAAGAATAAAGTAGTCAAAGTAAAAGGTTCGCACCTTCCTCATACTGATGACATGATACCTGACCTTGATCGTGGTAGAATTTGGGGTGAAGCTTCGGATCCGAGAATGCTATTTGGCTACAAGGACACGTGGGCTCGTACCATCTATCAAACCTATGTAAGAATTTTTATCTTGTGCATATGTATTGTTTTGTATTTATGTAAAATCTCCTAATTGTATTGTCTCCTACTTGTAGGATTAATAAGGTTGTGCGTGTTTGTCGACACCAAGCCGCGACTCATTGGGATTTGGCTGAGGAATGTGAAGAGGTCCATAAATTAGTAAAGGACTATGGGCTATATGCTTTGGTTGAAAATTATTTGAAGTATGATTTCATGACAGTCAATTGCTTCGTCGAAAGGTATCATGGTGAAACTGATACCATGCACTTCCCGTTTGGGGAGATGACCTTGATCCCTGATAATGCTCTAGGCTTATGGGTTGGCAGAAAATCTGTTACAGAAGGAGATAACTATCCGGATCTAGACTGGTCGAAGTTACACGCTCTGACTAACAAGCTGTTTGGTTGGGACTACAAAAATTCTTTGGAAAGCTTCTATGTATCTAAGAAAAGTAGGACAAAGACCATGAATCTGAAGATGCTTAAGGAGAGATTTGAAGGGACCGAGAAGAGACGTAAGGAGGATGGATGGGACCCCTCACAAATTCGTTATACAGCCGATACGTACCTGTTATTCATCTTGGGCACTAAGGTATTCCATGACGCTAGTGGGAACAGGGTGAGTGCAAACCACCTACAATACTTGGATCCGTTGGAAGAGGTTTGTAGCTATTCTTGGGGCACCGTGGTTATGGCACATTTGATGGCGGAGATGAGAAGGGCCTCTAAGGCTGTTACCAACCAATTTTTTGGGAATTTCACTCTACTCCAGGTAATTTTGTTTTTAAACTTATGTTCTTATATATTGTTCACATGTACCCTTATTATTAGAAAAAAATTTACTACTTCTTATATGTATCGTTCCACATTGGCATAGGTGTGTGCTTCTGAACACTTCCAAACATTGTTCACGAACTACAAATGCTTGACGATAAAAAAATCTGGCGAACCCGATGAGCCTAGAGATCGGAGATACGAGATCAACAATACTCCGAAGCCCGGTAACAATCGTCGACTGATAGATATGAGATTGGCTCTAGACGCGATGACTACCAAAGAGGTTGTGTTCGACCCTTACAAGGAAGCTATAGAAAATCGCCAAATTTTGAGGTTTCTTAACGTTGAATTTTACAATGGACCGTTGTTCCACACAAAGGGATACGTTATGGCTGATCCCCGACGTGTCATGCGGCAACTTGGACATAAGCAATTACCTTATTCTGAGACAGCCTCTCTTGAAAGGTACGTTGTTGACCATTCTCTGAGCATTTCAACTTCCTTAAGGTTGAGGGTATAGTATACGCCAATTCCAAAACTAACACATTGGAGGGATAGGGAACCACGTCGTTTGGTAGATATTAGTAACTGGGAGCTTGCGTAAAATGGTGATGAAGCCCACCCCGACTACATGTTTTATTACCTGGAAGAATCACATCCTTTTGTCGTGTGCCCGGATGACGTCAAAATTCAACCCCAGAAAAACCCTCCCGTTCCAAATCCTAAAGAGGCACCACCTACAATGGCCGGACTTGAGAAGACCATTGGATTGCTAGTAAGTATTGTTAATTGATTAGTCGTTTATTTTACACATAATCTTATATTAGTATATATATATACTAATTATGTGTTGGATGCATGAAACTAGCGGCGTCAGCTTGGCAAGTTGAGGAGGATGTTTGGTTGCAAGAACGAGAAAAGAGAGGTGCTATCCTGTGAAGAAATGAAGGAAGTTGAGGAAAAACTTGATAAAATGGAAGACCCTAATGCAAAAGCTTTGTTCGAGGAAACGAGGAACGTGCTCTCTAAGAAGCAAAAGACCAATTGATGAACTCTTTAGTTGTGTTTCTTCATTTGGATGGTGGTTGTTACGTTTTTAACAATTTGGAACTTGTTTTTGTTTGTAACTCATGATGAACTCTTTAATTGTTTGGTTTACTTTTGGTTTATGATAGCTGGATTAAGAACATTTAAGCACAATTCAGTTGTTTGGTTTATGTTGAACATGTTTAGATTTCTAGAAAATGTTTTTTTTGTAAGTGTTTTTACACCAAAAGCGTCGGCATTGAAATGTTTAGGTTCAACAACGCCGGCATTGTTTCCAGCGTAGATAAGTAAATATAATTCCATGCCGTAACTAATACCGGCATTGAATTGTTTTTCTAAAACCATGCCGGAAAGTGGGATGAAAGGGTCCAAGTTCCTGTATTGAATTTGGACTGTGCCGGCATGGAAATATTTATTGAATCCATGCCGGAAATATGATTTTTTTAAACTTGGATAATTTTCCAGAAAATCGGCATAGTAAATTAGATATATGTCCATGCCGGCATTCTGTAAACCCTTCAGAAATTTAATTTTTCCAGAATTCTGGCATTGATTTAGATAAAACCACAATGCCGGGATTGATTATAGATCCGTTATGAATGTTCTTTTTATTTCATTCCTATATAATCTATTACATTAGATTTGAAACTTTAAATTAAAACATACTAAGAAACATGAAACTTTAAATTAAAACATACTAAAAAACATGCGAATGGAGAACTTTTGGTTTAAGATGATCTCCTAATCTATTACCATCCCTTTTCAACAATTACAGTACCTTTGAGCCTTTCGCAAATATCTTCAAAGATATCGTATGAAAGCTCCGTGTCAAGGATCATCTTCATTGGTTCATATTCTCTTTCAACATATTCTTTTCCCTTCATATAACACCCATCACACCCATCAATAGGCTTGCATTGGTCCTTGTGGTTTTCTCTTGATTCTGCTAGTGCAACAACTATGTCAAACCATTGAAACTCATCGCACTTTAGGTGATTCAAACACCTTAGAAAAATTCTTCCATTTTCAGCATCATCAGTTTTTGCAATCCAAAACCGGTGTGTCCCATCACATTTTCTACACTTCGAATAAATATATGGACAGTCCATGGCTAAATGAGAAGGTGACTTGCAAATTTGACAGCTGCAATGATGACTCTATAAGAGAAGATTATATTAGAGATATGTCCTAGTAGAGAAGATTTTAATTGTCCATATACTATTAGTAATGGTGAATCTACTTACTTTGTAAGTAGAGCTTGATGGTGGTTTGCAAATATAGCTTGTTGGTGAATCTCCCATCGCTTGTGAAGCTTGAACCGTGCTTGCTTGATCTATTTTTTGAGGCTTGCTTTCTTGAGAGAATGATTTTTGTTATTTGGTGGGTGCTTCTGTAAATTTTTCCAAAGGAATGGGGGGTATTATATAGAATGAAACTCCAATGGTCTTATTTTTCAAAAAAACTAGACGTTTTTTTTTTGTTTTGAAATTCCAGTATGCCGGCATGGTCGCATAAATATAATTAATGCCGGTAGTATATGTCGGCGTTATGTTGGTGTTGAAACTATGCCGGCATTTACTTCAGATTGGGCCCAATCTCGATATAAAAAAATAAGTACCGGCATGGATATTGAATAGTAATCAATACCGGGACCAGATGCCGGTGTTTATATCTATATTAACATCAATGCCGGCATTTGTGATTTCAAAAAAACTAGCCGTTGAGGTTTTTATCTATATAAAGAGAGCTAATACTTGAACCCAAATTCCCAAAACTCGTGTGTTATATATATCCTTGAGACTCTTAACTTATGAAACCCTAAACCCTAGAAGAGTCAGCTATAAATAGCTTAGTATAGAACCTACTTCCACATATAACAAATGACATTGTTTGACTCCGAGGATGATTTAGAAATCACCCAAGCATGGTATACCGCAACTCGAGTTGGAGTTATAGATAACAGTTCGGGGGAGAACATGTGGTTGAAGATTTTTAACAAATTTAGGCACGATTATGGGAACCCGAAAGGAAGAACTGCTTAACAAATCGAGAAACGGCACGACATCATCCTAGATGAGGTGGTTGAGTTTTTAAAAATTAAACACCAGATCGCGTACGCTACCCATAATAGATTTCCCCTCAACAACTTGTAAGTATCTTTATGATTAATTCGACACAACCCACTATTTTCAATTTTTATGTAACAAACTAAGTTTGTGTGTTGTTTTTGTAGCACGAAGCCGTGAAAGCGCGTTACTTACAAGAAAAAGGAGAAGCATTCATGTTTGATGAAAACGTGAACCACATGGTAACCAAAGTCACGGAGTACCACCAGCTGGGTGAATCAGAGATGGATTCTTCGTAAGAAGATTGATAGGTTTAGTGGTTTTTGGTTAGGTTTTTTGGGTAGTTTTTGGTAAGGTTTTATGGGGAGATCTATATGTAAACCCTCACGAGACTATAACTCGTCCACTTGGGTCATCAAGTGGTTTAAAGGCATGATGCACGTGCTAAGTGCATCCGTGCTTCCTGCGACAAGGATTACATTTGAAATAAATTATAGTTCCGGCATACTATGTTAACATAATTCAATGTCGTTACCATGTCGGCGTAGTTAGTATATATAACTCTTGAAAAAGCGGGGGTCTAACAACCTGTTTTTGGGTAAAAACCGATTCTGCTGTTTTTGGTAAATTTGGGTGTGTTGATGAGAAACGAATTCAAACCCTAAACAAATGTACTACACAGGAGTACTTTTATATTCGAGAGATCAATCTGTAAGACTCTGGCCTAAACCAAGAAATGGACGTTCCAGATTAAATTCGGTCACAAAGTGAAGGAGAAGGGTTGATCTTAGGGAGGGAAGCGAAGAAGGTGTTTGAGATCAGAATGTCGAATTATTAAGGTGTGGTTGTTTTATGACTTGTATCAGAATGTGGAATTGGTTTGCAAAACGTAAGCTATCAGTTCTTGGTGTTTTCTGGATACTTGTGTTGATAACACTTATGTTCTTTTTAAAATAGGTTGAAAACCTATTTATACAAGTCATTGAGCGCACCCCTGATCTCGTAGGAAGTGGAGGCAGTCAAGTAATGGA